>SIJG01000019.1:1616130-1762622 GCA_023374025.1 Heterodera schachtii
AGTTTTGTAAAATTTTTCTCATTTCCTTCGTTTTTATTTTCATAAAAATCCATTGGGTTGGAAATAATTCAGCAAATTGTACAAATAAATAAAATCTAAATAAAAAATTATTATTTTTTACAAAAAATGAATTTTTATGATAAAATTTGTATTTTCTTCTTCATAATTAGCTCAATCAAAGAAAATATTTATCAGTTAAATTGTCTGAAATAATGCAAAGCAAAATTTTGATGAGATATTTGGCCAAGGATGGGAAACTGAGCAAAATTCAAATGGCCAACAAATTGATCAAAATGAAAAATATAAAAAAAACGAATTAATTTCGGCAGACTCAATTGGCATTTGTCAGAACAAAAAATTGAATTATCAACAAAAATGCAAAGTTGTTCATAAATTCAAGCTATAAAAGAAGAAGGGAAATATTCGGCAAAATTCCAAAATAAAATGGAGCAAAAAATTGCCAAAAAGTTAGGAATTTCTCGAAACAAAATTTATGAATTGAAAAAAGAATTTAAATTAAAAGAAAATAAAATTTATAAGAAAAAGCAGGAATTCGCTGATCGAATTGATGTATTTAACAGAATGTACAAAATTTGGAAAAGTGAAACAATTTGTGAAAGAGTTTGGCATTAGCAGAAGAGAAACATTCTATCGATGGAAAAAGATGGCAAAAGTAAATTTATAAATTTATTTTTTTTAAATTTAATTTCTTTTTAAGAATGAAAAATCAATTCAGTATAATTAATTTTCTCAGATCCCGGCAAGTCCCGGTCCCGGTTTTGGCAAAAATTCCCGGTCCCGTGTCTTTCTAATTTTAAACATTGGAATTGCCACTCTGAACAGATGGAAAAAAGAAAAATTTTTGTAAAATTTTTGTCGGAACTTTACGGTTCCGACTGCTGACCAAATTGTTCAGCAGTGAGGGAAGAAGTGGGAATTGATCGGGGTTAATGATCATTTTGCATTTTTACTCGTTCCACTCAAATTCCCCCCGCTCGCGCATTTGTTCATTTGTTTTTTGCCCCCAATTTCCCCCCTCTCCCGCCACACAACATGTTTATCGCCCAAATTAGGGGTTTTTAACCGTAGAATAGGGGCAGCAAAGAACACTCCAATGGCCCATCCCATTTTTTGTTCCACTTTCGTCAGTTGTTTGTTAGTAATTTTGCCCCAAATGGCCCAATTTTCCTCCCTGACCCATCAAGTTTTGTAAATCATTCCACCGCACCCCAGCCAATTTTCGATATAAATAGGGACCCAATTGCCACTCAAATCATCTGCCCAACATTTCCAAAGGCATTCCCGCCTGGCCCAGCACCTGCCCTCCTCCAATCAATGTGCCCCTCACCATTTGGCCCCAACTGACCATTGCCAAGCAAATTCATTCATCTGGCCACCCCCATTGGCTCTGTCTGCCCAATTGTCTGTCACTTTGGCTCTGTCTCTCCCTCTGTCTGGCCCAATTCATCTGACCCTTTATCTGGCCCAATTCATTTGTCCATTTCTCTTCATTGGCTCTGTCTGTCCCAATTCATCTGACCATTTCTCCCATTGGCTCTGTCTGCCTCAAATGTCTGCCCGGGTCCATGTTCAATTGGCCCGGTCCCATTTTCCCCCCATTCGTAGGGCCACGATCCCGGTGGCCCATTTTGTTGTATTTCTGGGTCTAGCCCAGGGTTTAATTACCCAAGTTTGAGGTCCCTGAATAAACATTATTTAATCTGTGTGTGTGTGTGCGTTCGCCCAATTGCCCCGACCCACCGACCGAGCCCGACCATCCCCTGACCGGACCCAAGTGGCACTACCTTGTGCAAATTTTGTGGAGGTTCCTCCACAAGTGGCGCTCCTGGGTGGATCTTTCGTCCGCCAGCAACAGCAACAGCAACCGGTGACAAAGGGGGGTGGAAAGCATTCGGAAAGTGGATAAGTTCGCGCTCTTCGTGGCCGGACTTAGACACATAGAAAGGGAAGGGGGGAAGGAAATTTTGGGCTTTGTTGGGCACTGTTCGGTCTCCGTGCCAACAGTGACTCGACCAATTACAGTTCGGTCTCCGTGCCAACTGTAATTTGACTTTGGGGGTTGTAAGCGTAGGTCTAGGAATAACTGCCTGGTCTCCGTGCCGGTAGTTGTTCAGTTACTGGGCGACCTCCGTGTCCCCAGTGACAAAGTACTGCTTGCTCTCCGTGGCAGCAGTACTTCGTCGGCGCAGACAAGTCAAACGGCCGACAACGACAAACTGCTCGAACGAAAAGCAGTGGCAAACAAAGCGCAGCGAAACGCAAACTGGACAGCAGCAGCAGAACAACTGAACAGCGCCAAACCCACAGCAAACAACCCACAATGGCAAGCCTGATCCAGAAGGGCATCACATTCACACTCAAAGCGCTGGATAATGCCAGAACGACCACGGCACTTTCACTACATCCAGACGCCGACCTCTCAAACTGGGAAAACGCAGTCAAATTGGAGTCGCAATGCACTCGCGTCAACAGAGAAGTCCAAACAATGGAAGCACAACTGGACAATCTCCGCGACCTCTCCAACAATTGGATTGACCTGCTAAACCGCCTCGAAGGAGCAGAAAAAGACAAAGGCGAGAAGGAATACGTCAAATTCGACACGCATGAAAAAATTGCCGAACGCCATGACGCAGCCACAACCAAACTCCGGGATCTGAGGGATCTCGAAGCAAAGCTCAGTGCCGATGCCAAACTGTGCCGAGGCAGAGCAGAGAGAGAAGCAAGGGCGGATCAGCAGGCAAATCCGCCACCACAAGCAGCAACGCCACAAATGGCAGCACCAACATTCACGGCACCGCTTTATCAATTCCAGCCAATCCAGCTGGACAAATTCTTCGGCCAAAAGCGAAAGTGGCCTGAATTCTACGAGTCTTTCAAATCGGCCATCGGCAGCCAATCAATCAGCAAAGCACAGAAGCTGAACTTGCTCCGCAATCTTCTGGGCGGAGAAGCACGGGAACTCATTGCTGGGTTCCGCTTGGAGGACCAAAACTACGAGACGGTCCTTCAATTGCTGAAGGACACTTACGGCGCACCCGAAGAGCACATCAGAGCGCTACACTTTGAGCTGGCCAATCTCAAGCCGTGCCGAAGTCTTAGAGACACAAAAGACTTCCTGCTTCAGCTCGAACGACTGACAAGAGAGCTGAACAACGCCGGAGAGGACATCGAGGGACCGCAGGTGTTCCTCATGCTGGAGAAAAAGCTGACTCCACCATTCCTACGCAACATCCTCAACAAGAAAGGAGAGGATCCGGCAAATTGGACAACGACAAAATTCCGGGACGTGCTTAACGAAGCAGTCCGCAAGGAAGTCCAAATTCAAGAAGTGATGGGCGAATACGGACACCACTACGTCCAACCAAAAGCAGAAGTCGTCTCAGCAACACAAGTCCAATCGCCAATGACACCAAACCAAAGGTCAAGAAGGCCTAATCAACCAAGTACACAACGGCACGAGTCATTCATCGCCTCATCACTGGATGAGAATCCGAGGCAGCAAGGCTATAGGAAGCAACAGGACACGCAACAAGCAAACAGTCAACATTCACAAGCGCGAGACCAAGCACAAAGCGTCAACAGGAGTCCACCATACCCTTGCACTTTCTGCAACGGCAATCATTGGCACGACGAGTGCCAAGAAGTCAACACACTCAACGAACGGATCACAATCGTCAGAGAAAAGAAGTTGTGCTTCAAATGCCTGAGGGCAAACCATCAAGCATTGAATTGCCCTCGACCGTCCAAATGCTACCACTGCAAACGTCGGCATCCCACAGCACTCTGCAGAGATCAGTACAAATCTGAGAATGGCATCAACATGCCTGGCACCTCTTACAGTGAAGAAAAGCCGAACGACCAAAACGGCAGGCGATCAACAGCGATCGAACCACAGCAGATGTGCAATACCCTCCAAAGCAAGGACACCAGAGCATTGCTAATGACAACAAAGGCCACGATTTTCAATCCGGCACAACCAGGCCTCAGCATGATGGCAACGGTGTTCATTGACCCTGGGAGCCACCGCTCATTCATCTCAAACAGTGCAGCCAAGCAGTTGGAGCTGACCAACCTTGGAACGGAAGAATGCTTCCTCACAAGCTTTGGCGAAAAAGAGCCAAAGAGATACGTAAGCGACCGCGTCGCAATCGGCATTCTTTGTCCTGACAAAGACAGATTCATCTTCAACCTGAACGCGTTGAAGTTCCTGCTGAACGAAATGCCGGTACTACAACTGAATACGGCGGACCACGACGAACTTCAGCAGAAGAAGCTTAACCTGCCAAACGTGCCACAGCAACCAGACATCTTGCTTGGAATGGATGTTTGGCACGAGCTGCATATTCAACCAATTGAAAAATTGCCAAGCGGCTTCACAATTTGCCAATCCAAAATTGGCAACATCATCAGCGGAAAAGGACGAATCGAACTCAGCCAACCATCCAACGTCTCTTTCGTGATGATGGTCACCAACGAAGAATCGCCAAGCAGCAAACCGACACACAAGCAGAAAGGCAAACAACATCGAGAGAGTAAAGCATTGAGAAGGCACCAAATCAACAAGCTCTTGTCCAGCGCTGCATCATTACGACCATGCCGCAAGCGAGAATCGGTTCCGAACAGCACAACACCAATCATCATAGATCTTTCATCAGACAGCGAAGGAAACTTCGCCGATGTCGACAACGCCGAAAGCACTGCGAAGGTCAACAGCAACAAGTCAGAGCTCATCAAGTACCAAGCGACCAGCATCATTCCGAAAGCGAACACAAGGAAAAGCAACGAATTCCGCGCCAATAAGCCAAACACACGAACAAAGCTGCCAAACGAAAGCCTTGGCGCCATCAGCAAAAGAAAAGAGCGCAAAGCAACCATGCGTCACGGCACTGGATGGAAGTGCAGATCCAACGAAAAGTCATGCTAATTGGCAATCAGTGGAATTCCAAAGCCATTTGCTCTCCAACAATCAATAACACAAATCATCCAACAAACGTCCGAAACGACGTTAAACTAAAAGATCCATCAAATGTCCGCAATGACATTAAACTAGCGAATCACACAAACAAATGTCCGCAATGACATTAAACTAAAGAATCATCCATCAAGCGTCCGCAATGACGTTAAACTAGCGATAGCGAACCATCCGACATCAAATGTCCGCAATGACATTAAACTAGAGAAGCACCATCAATTGTCCGAAATGACGTTAAACTAGCGAACCATCCGACATCAAGCGTCCGCAATGACGTTAAACTAGC
The DNA here is from genome assembly GCA_023374025.1 of Heterodera schachtii. NCBI lineage: Eukaryota > Metazoa > Nematoda > Chromadorea > Rhabditida > Heteroderidae > Heterodera > Heterodera schachtii. The sequence continues at coordinate 1,621,410 of SIJG01000019.1, forward strand.
GATAGCGAACCACCCGACAATTGTCCGCGATGACGTTAAACTAACAAAGCAATCGATGGCCAACAAGCAACGACAATGGTCCGAAAGGCGTTAAACTACGCCACCAATTCAAGCAAAAGCCCATCGAGCACGCAATCTGACAGCAACTTTCCAGAACAACAATTCGACTCCCGCCAATCGGAATCGACATTCATTTCCTCAACGATTGAGGAAATTCAACAGCAAGTGAACCAAGGCCGTAACAGCGAAGGTCCCAACAGAGGGATTAAGGCCAACTCAAGCGCCTTACAACGTGCCAATCCGGAATGGCACAGCAAAGCAGGACCGAGGAATCCGCCTTCATCCTGCATCTTCTGCAATGGCACTCACTGAAGTGAGGAATGCCTGAAACCCAGTACCGTTCAGCAATGGGCAGCCTTTATCCAGGATAAAGGAATGTGCTTCAAGTGCTTGACAAATCATCGGGCTAGCGAATGCCCAAGAGTAAGGAGACTGTCACAGCCGCACCCAAATACAGCATGTCACGATGGCAAAACAGAACAAAACAAAAGAAGGAGCAGCGGCAGAGCATGAACAATTCAACAGGAAGAGTTCCGACACAACATGCTCACAACCAGCAAGTGGATTGAAGACAAAGCACAACAGGAACGCAGATCACCAACACACAGACAACAAACCAATAGAATCCACCCAGAACAGAAAGCTGTCATACACAGAAGAGACAACCATCCACACCGAGGAGCAACCATGCAATACAAACGATGAGTCACACGACGACACAGACGGCAAAGCACGCAACTCAACAGATTACTCCAGCAAGGCCAAAAAAGAGCCAACCGCGCCCAGCAAAAAGAGCCAACCGCGCCAAGCAAGGACGAGCCTACCGCGCCAAGCAAAGACGAGCCAACCACGCCAACCAAAGATGAGCCAACCGCGCCAAGCAAATACGAGCCAACCGAGCCAAGCAAAGATGAGCCAACAGCGCCCGTGCAAAAGACGAGCCAACCGCGCCCAGCAAAGACGAGCCAACCGCGCCCAGCAAAGATGAGCCAACCACGAGCCAACCACGACCGAGATGAGAGAACGGGCCACACCAACAGAAGAACGACTACGCATACAGATGGGCCCACACAGAATGACGAATGTCACGTGTCCTCGCTCGGGAGTGTCGGAACTTTACGGTTCCGACTGCTGACCAAATTGTTCAGCAGTGAGGGAAGAAGTGGGAATTGATCGGGGTTAATGATCATTTTGCATTTTTACTCGTTCCACTCAAATTCCCCCCGCTCGCGCATTTGTTCATTTGTTTTTTGCCCCCAATTTCCCCCCTCTCCCGCCACACAACATGTTTATCGCCCAAATTAGGGGTTTTTAACCGTAGAATAGGGGCAGCAAAGAACACTCCAATGGCCCATCCCATTTTTTGTTCCACTTTCGTCAGTTGTTTGTTAGTAATTTTGCCCCAAATGGCCCAATTTTCCTCCCTGACCCATCAAGTTTTGTAAATCATTCCACCGCACCCCAGCCAATTTTCGATATAAATAGGGACCCAATTGCCACTCAAATCATCTGCCCAACATTTCCAAAGGCATTCCCGCCTGGCCCAGCACCTGCCCTCCTCCAATCAATGTGCCCCTCACCATTTGGCCCCAACTGACCATTGCCAAGCAAATTCATTCATCTGGCCACCCCCATTGGCTCTGTCTGCCCAATTGTCTGTCACTTTGGCTCTGTCTCTCCCTCTGTCTGGCCCAATTCATCTGACCCTTTATCTGGCCCAATTCATTTGTCCATTTCTCTTCATTGGCTCTGTCTGTCCCAATTCATCTGACCATTTCTCCCATTGGCTCTGTCTGCCTCAAATGTCTGCCCGGGTCCATGTTCAATTGGCCCGGTCCCATTTTCCCCCCATTCGTAGGGCCACGATCCCGGTGGCCCATTTTGTTGTATTTCTGGGTCTAGCCCAGGGTTTAATTACCCAAGTTTGAGGTCCCTGAATAAACATTATTTAATCTGTGTGTGTGTGTGCGTTCGCCCAATTGCCCCGACCCACCGACCGAGCCCGACCATCCCCTGACCGGACCCAAGTGGCACTACCTTGTGCAAATTTTGTGGAGGTTCCTCCACATTTTTATTTATTTTTTTATAGGGCTCGAAAAAATATGGAAATCTGTTTTTCTTCCGGAGGCCTGAAATTCGATATGCAATTTTCACATTTTTCGCGATTTATGTCCATATATTGTCATTTTGTTAAAAAGCTTTATTAGAACGACCATCATCAGATGAATTGGCCTTTTTGACCCCCTAAATATAGGAGAAATTTCCGAAAAAATCATTTTTTCTCATCTACAATTTTTGTTTTCATTTTCATCTTCCTTAAAAATTGGTAAATTTATTTTGTTATAATAAATGTGGCAATATAATGGAGATTTAGGAAAAAATATTCAATAATTGAAATGAACATTATTATAATTTTCCAAATTTCAAGGAAGTAAAAGTGACTACCAAACAAAAAAAAGAGAAAAAGCATGTAAATATTATAAAGAGCATCGCTATTTTTAAAGCTAAATAACTTTTTTTTATTATCTCTTAATTATAAAAATTTCTAATTTCGGTAAAATAACAATTAATTAACCAATTAATAAATTACGGATAATTGAGGCATGGTTATGATTTATCACTTAATTAACCTATAAAAAAGAATAGCGTAATGTCGAAGTAAATTCAGTTTTTTAATTATCTCTCTATCTGCAGAGACAAAGAAATAGTGCGCCAAAGGTTAAAATTTTGTTGCAAATTACTATAATTTAGTCAAAAAATTTATTTCTTCAAAAAAAAATTAACGAATGAATTAAATTAATTTTTTTATATATAAATTGAAAAACAATGATAATTTGCGTTCCGTTAGCCGCAAATGTCGGGGCACCTCACATCAAGGGCGTAGGCAGCGGGAGGGGGGGGGGGGGGGGGCTGAGGGGGCTAAAGCCCCCCCCCCCCCCCGAAACCAAAAAGTAAAAAATTTTCAGTAAATTTTTTTGAAATTTTAAGCAATTTTCTTAATACAATTGCATTAAAATACCCAAAAATTTTCCCGGCGACGCCTATCGGGACCGCCGGACCCCCATTTTACCATATTTGTGAAAAATGGAGGCCAAAATGGCAAAAAATATTAATTTTTAGCGAAAAACGGCGAAAAATTTTGTAAAATACATCCCATAATACGGGATTTCAAAAAACCAAAAATAACCCCCTAAAAATCGACTTAAAAAAGGAAAATAACCCATAAAAATCGAATTTTTGACTTCAGCCGCCCCCCCCCCCAAAAAAAAACCAAGGGTATGGCTACGCCCTTGCCTCATACACACCTAAGAAAACACACCTTAGATATCGCAAAAACGAACAAAAATTTAAACCTCACTTTGCCTCATATTCATAAAAATTTATTACACAAAAAGGCTTTTGTGTACCAAAATTATTTTTTGTAAATTCGTTTTTAATTTTCCCATTTTTTGCCACTTCGGTTTTCGTTTCTGGTAAAGCGATTTTTGTTTTTTTTTCTGTTCACTCTTTTAATTGAAAAAATTATTCACAAACGGACAAACGGGTAATGAATCGTCGCCATTTTTGCATTGGGAAAAGCATAAAATTTGGCTGCTAATTTATGCGAAATCGGCGAAAATGAATAGAAAAATCATTTCGGCGGCAGATGGGGATGGGCAAAAGGGGTAAAAAGTGATTCATCCCCACTTTTTTGCATTGGAATTCCAAAACAAATTCCCGTGCAAAAAAAGCGGGGGCAACGCTGTGAAAATGGGAGGGGGGCGGACGCTGACGGACGATCACCAACGGATCAGTCGCTCTGCATAAATATCTGTTGATGGGCCTGGAAAACCAGTGCCAACCTCCTCCGCATAAGTGTCTCATCTATTAGCCTTCAGAATTTCAAAAAAAAATTTAAATTAATTTTCGGAAATTTGATGGATTTTTTATATAAATTTTCTTTCCACCCAGAGTTCGCCCAAAGAATGGCCCTGATTTTATTCATAATTTTAATTGCCAATTTCCAAATCTTGCTGTGCGGCAGTGCTGCGCTGCCCATTTCGGCATTTTTTCGTCTCCCACGTTACGTCCGAGGCCCAGAAATGCCGATTCCATCGGTGCCGGATTGCACCGATGCAACAACAACAACAGCTCCAAAAACAACAACTACAATGAAGGCGACGATGGGCAGCCGCGAGGAGGAGGACAACAGCATGCCGTCGATGGTGGTGGGAGCGGCACCGACGACGAACGGAGGAGGGCACCCTGTGAAGCATGGAAAAGCGCAGCAGATGAAGGTGACAAAAGAGGGAAGGGCGGGGGGGGGGGGGCTTAACAGTCGACGATGCCGATAAGCGCCGTTTGTAAAAATTTTTTTTGTAATTTTTTATGTGACTTTTTTTTACAGATTTTGTCCAAAAATGACAAAATTTGCATATTTGAGCAGATTTTTATTAAAAAATTGATAATTTGGTTGATTTTCGGAAAAACCAAACTTGTTTAGGAATGGTCAAAATTTCCAATTTTCCCCAGGCGGCGCCTTATCGGCACCGCGGGACCCCAAACACTCCTATTTTTTCATAGAAAAAATGGCATCAAATTGCAAGAATTTTCATAGAAAAAATGGCATCAAATTGCAAAAATTTGGTAAATTTTTGGTGAAAAGCTGCAATCAAATTGCATTTTCAAAATTTTCCCGGCGCCACCTGCCGGCATCGCCCGCCCCCTCTGGCGCCAAAAAAATTTTTTTTTGTAAAAAACGCGTCGCAAAAGTTTTTTTTGTTGTTTTTTAAAACTTAAATAAAATTTCACAAAATGCTGATTTTTTTCTCTAATAAAATTTCAGAAAATGCTGATTTTTTTCTCTAATAAAATTTCAGAAAATGCTGATTTTTTTCTCTATCATTTTTTTGACTATTTAAAAAGTTGTAGAAAAAATTTCATAAATTTCGCGTGCGTTTCGCATTTATTTTCTCGTTTAGCATTTTTTGCTTTCGCAACTTTCGAATTTTTTTTCAGGTTCATCGCGCCCGACGCTTTGTGCTCGCCACGCTGGACCCCTTCATGCAAAAAGTGGTGGCGGAGGAAGAGCCGGAAGATGACCTCCTCGACGAGAAGGAGAAAGAGCAACTGAAAATGAAGCCGTTGTGCGATGAGGTACAATTTTTTGAAAAATTTAATTTGAAAATGTTTTTTTCAAATTTATATTAAAAACTTTTTTTTACTTGAAATCAATGTAAATTTTAAAAAACAAAATTTTTAAACCAATATATCCCATTAATGTGAAATTTTTAAATTTTTATTGCATTTTGTTAAGCAAATTTGCTTAACATTTTTTTTTATTGCCGATTTTACGAAAAATAGGGTCAGACCACGTAATTATTTTTTTGTTTTTTCAAATTTTTCAATGGCTTCCCCCCCCCCCCCTTTTACACTTAAATATAATTAATTTTTTTTTTAATTTTCTAATTAAAATATTTTCAGATTTTCCCTCAAATAATAATGCCCATTCCGTGAGGACACCTCTGCTGATGAGCCGATCCGAAGAAGAAGAAAAGAAAATTTAAAAGTGATCATTAAAAAAATGCGTTTAAAAAATTAATGGAATTAAATTTACCTCATTTTTAATAAATGTATTTAATTTTTTATTTAGAAATTAATTTTTTTTTTTTTTTTGCGGACTTAGTTATGGCGAGAGAAGCCAAAAATAGTATTTTCTCAGAGCAATTTTCGATTTAGAGCGACTTATAAAAACATAAAATCCCATATTTTGGCTTTTGGCACATAAAAACTATGGCACATATTCCGAGTGTTTGCACATATTTTGTTTTTTTTTTTTGAGAAAAATCTAAGAAAATTGAAAATAATACCCATAAAAATTTTTGTTGGTAATTGAAATCTGAACACTGTTGTGCTTGGCGCTGTTGTAAACTTTCAGCAACTCTTGGCTTCTGACATGCATTTTTTATTTAATGGATTTTTATGTTAATAAAAATGAATGAAATGACAACAAGTTTAATTATTTAAATTGAAAAGAATTATTTATAAATCATTTATAGAGAGAGAGAGAGAGAGAAAGAAAGAGAGGGAGAGAAACAGCGGAGGGATGAGGCTAGGGGATGGACTATTAGAATTATGAGAAGATAAACATAAAAAATGGGGGAGGTGGAAGTGGGTAGCCCTCATAAAGAAAGAAGGAAGACGTAGGGAGGGACATATACACTTTCGATTCATCAAAAAAAGTTGGTTGAATGGGGGGGGGCGACAGTGGTGGTGGTCAAATTCCACACCAACGGCAGCGCCAAGACGGAGGGCGTGGGGTGGAGGGGGGGGGGGGGGGGTAAATTCAAAGGCGTTCTGTGGTGAATCCTACAAATTGCAAACGGCGGAATGAATGAATTGTGTTTCTCCGTCGTCAATCCCAATTTACCACCCACCCATCCACTCACTCATTCATTTCTCTTTGATGATTGACCGCCCCCCACCCATTAGGGGGTCATTCAGTTCAGTACCGCCTGTTCAGAAGAGTACCGGCCCGATGGGTGGCAAAATGAAATACGTCAGTGATAAGTATTTTTTAGGAAGCGAGAGGTACGATAAATGGGATATTGTCGGAAAATTTTCCAGCATAACCTCCCCCCCCCCCCCGACCTTCGGCGGGTAATAAAAGTCGGGGATGAAATCAACGGCCTTCATCAGATGAATTGGCCTTTTTGACCCCCTAAATATAGGAGAAATTTCCGAAAAAATCATTTTTTTCTAATCTACAATTTTTATTTTCATTTTCATCCTCCTTAAAAATTGGTAAATTTATTTTGTTTAGTAAATGTGGCAATATAATGGAGATTTAGTAAAAAAGGTTCAACAATTTAAATGAGCATTATTAGTCTTTTATAAATAATTTTCCAATTTCATAAAAGAACAATTAATTAACCAATTAATTTTACGCGTAATTGAGGCATGGCAAACAATAGCGTTATGTCGAAGTAAATTCAATTTTTTAATTATCTCTCTATCAGCAGAGACAAAGAAATAGTGTGCCAAAGATTGAAAATTTTGTTGCAAATTATTATAATTAGGGATGATATTTATAGTTGCTAAAAAGTGCCAAAATAGTTAGTTTTTAGTTGCTAAAAATAGGTAAATATTGCTAAAAAGTTCCGAATTTAGGGGAGTGTAAAATCGAAAATTTTCTTCAAAATGCAAAAATATTTTGCCAAATCATTAAGGATATACATAATTTTCAAAATTAAAAATTATCGTCAATAAAACAAACATATAAATTTTGGAGGTGAATTTTTGAAAAATTTTTTATTTCTCAGGGGTGTGTTTTTGAAAAAATTTTCGGGTCGATCTTTGGGGTGTATTTTTTGAAAAAATTTTTGAGTCGATTAATAGGGGCGTATTTTTCGTTTTTATTGCATTTTTGTTAACAAATTTTGGGCAAAACGCCAAAATAGTTGGAAATAGTTTTTGTTTTCAAAAATTTATAGTTTTTTAGTTGCTAAAAATAAAAAACTATAAAATAGTTGCTAATAACTCAAAAAGTAGCTTAGCAACTTTCGTGCGTTTCAGGCTATGGGGAGCTCAGGAAAAAAATAGTGAAAAAACTAGAAATATCATCCCTAATTATAATGTAGTCAAAAAATTTATTTATTCAAAAAATACTTAGCCTTAGCCAAATTATGTCCGTGGTCCAGAAATGCCGATTCCATCGGTGCCGGATTGCACCAATGCAACAACAACAACAGCTTCAAAGACAACAACAACAATAAAGACGACGATGGGCAGCCGCGAGGAGGAGGACAACAGCATGCCGTCGATGGTGGTGGGAGCGGCACCGACGACGAACGGAGGAGGGCACCCTGTGAAGCATGGAAAAGCGCAGCAGATGAAGGTGACAAAAGAGGGAAGGGCGGGGGGGGGGGGCTTAACAGGGGCGGTCGGTCCCAGGCTTTCGGCTTTGGGGGGGGGGGGTGGGGAGTACCCCCTCCGGGCGTTTTTTGTGTGCTTTTCAGATCACTTTTTTTGTGGCACTTTTTTCAAAAAACTAAGCGGAGAAGAGCGGGTCGACGGTGCCGATAAGCGCCGTCGTTAAATTTTTTGTAATTTTTTCATGTGCTTTAATAAGAGATTTTGTCCAAAAATGACAAACTTTGCATATTTGAGCAGATTTTTATTAAAAAATTATTAATTTGGTTGACTTTCGGAAAAAATTAACGAAATTTTTCGGAAATTTAAGGCGAGGCATCTCTTGGAGGGGTACCAACAAGGAAAATCGAAAATTTTCAGCAAAAATACTATTTTTTTTCCTTAAAAATTTCGGGCGTGAAGGGGTCTTGGGGAGGGAAGGAGTACGGTACCCGCCCCCCCCCTTCCCTTGGGACCGTACCTGGGGGTTAACCGAAAATTTGCGAAGGGGTCCAACCATGTAAATCGATGACTTTTTTGGCGCTGCTTGGCACATTTTGAATTTTACTAAAAACCAAAGGGGGGGGGGGCTTTTTTCCCTCAAACTATTGACTTTTTCTTACAAACTTTTTCCTGGTGCTTTTAGGGGCAACTGATCACAAATCTGACCTCCATTTCGATTGGTTCTGAATATAAAAATTTTTGTTGGTAATTGAAATCTGAACACTGTTGTGCTTGGCGCTGTTGTAAACTTTCAGCAACTCTTGGCTTCTGACATGCATTTTTTATTTAATGGATTTTTATGTTAATAAAAATGAATGAAATGACAAAAGATTTATTTATTTAAACTGAAGAATTAATTGTTCACCTAAAAAATGCTCAACTGTTGAAAATTGATATTTTTTTGCCCAGCAGAGCGCAAAAAAGTTAAAAATTAACACAAAAAAATACCCTTACAATTAGAGGAGGACTTTGGTCACATTAAAATGTTTGTTCTAATTTTGCTTGAAAGCAACCAAATTTTTAATTATTGATATCATTCGATAGCTCTAAATGCTCTCTTTTAGCCTGGCATCAAGAATTAAAAATTTGGTTGCTTTAGAGCAAAATTATAAGAATTTTTCGTCAAAAATTTCATTTTGAAATAACGACTCCGTCCCATCGTGCCGACTAAATGCCTGATCCATTCTAAGGGCCTCAATTCATTAATCTATCTACCGTATTTACTCCATTATAGCCACCGGGGGCTTTATTCGAGAGGGGGGTTCTAATCGAGCAAATAAGTATTTACCCTATTGGTGCCCAATTTACCGGTCCCCTTTCCCCAGACAGGTGTTTATTCCCCAATTGCGCAATGGTTTTGATTTATTTATAAAAAATTAACAAAATTATTATAATTTATTTTAAATAATGCCAAATTCTATTAAAAAAAATCAGCAATAATCAAAAATTCAATTAGTAAAAAAACTTGATTATATCGGGGAGAATTAATCCGGCACTGCTTTGTGAGAAAAATTTAATTTCAATCATTATCAAACTTTGTATTTATATAGAAAAAATGTAAGTTTTTAGTATATTTCTCATTGTAATGCAAAAATACAATGAAAATAATATATATTAAAAACATTAATGTAATTATTTTTAATGATTATGAGATAAACTAATTTCCAATGAATTAATATAGTAAATAAAGATAAAATGTAATATAGTCACATAAAAATAATTAGTTTGATCGAACTAAAAATAAAGTGGCTAAGACCCTGCAAAAATTGAACGAATTTATTCGTAAAGGCATAAAAAATGCACACAACGCATGAATTAAAAAAACAAAAAACCTATTAAAATGAACAAAAATAATAACTAAAAATTACTTTAAAATGAAGGTTGTAAATGCTATAATAACAAAAATAATGCAAAATATTGAATTTTAATCAAATCAAACTGATTTGTTTTGATTTAAATAAAAAACTTATTTTCTTTAAAAAATAAATTAAACTTGAATTTTCAAATGTTGTGAAAATGATTGGCCTCAAAAAAAGTACAGAATTAATTAAATAAAATTTGAACAAAAGTTTACTGGTACCAATCCTTCTCGGAAAAATGTTGAGATGAATTCGTTTAAATTCAGACGTTTATTATATATTTAATAGATTTAAGCTGTAAATTAAAATATAATGCGCTTCTAAGTTAAAAAAAAGAATAAACAATAAATTGGGAATATTGTAAACTTAAAGTAAGGATAAAAATGAAAAATAAAATAATCATCAAAAAAATCACACTCACAAAATTAAGAAGATAATTTTATTTAAACCTTTACTGTGAAAGACTTAGAGTATAAATTCCTATAAAACTACAGGAGAATTACAAGATATTAGTTAAATACAATTAAATTAAACACATTAAATGATTACATATATTACAAATGAAAAAATGTTATTAATAGGGTTGTAAATTATATGGACTATAAAAAGGCAAATATGGACATAAAATATGGACTAAAAAAGCCCGAAATATGGACTAAAAAGCTCAAAAATGGCCAAATATGGACCAAAATATGGATTAAAAACTGCCAAAATATGTGTTTTAAATCCTCAAAAATTCCAAAAAGGTGTATGTATTCAATATTTGCTCTAATACACTTAAAAATACAATAAACAACAAAAAAATGGATTTAAAACATAAAAATGCAAATTTTTTTTATTGTCGTCCATCGTAAAAAAATATTTCCAAGTTTGTCAAAATTTCAAAAAAATTCTCATTTAAAAAAATGAAAGGTTCACAAAAATGGCAAAAATATTTATTAAAAATGACGACGAAAAGTCAAATTTTTCGGATTTTTTGGGCTGTAATTTTTAAAAATTTCCAAAAAGTCCATCTTTAGGGGTGTATTTTTCGCTTTTTTTTTGCATTTTTATAGTGAAAATTTGCCAAAAATGGTCGAAATATGGACTAAAAACACAAAAATGGAGAAATATGGATTTATTCCCAAAAACCCCCAAAATATGGATTTACATGGTCTAAAAACCTTCACCAAATCAAAAAATTTTAATGCAGAAATGCTATTTTTGAGCCCCTTTCTTCATAGCATATGCGCAGAAAAAATATGTTAATCCATATAATTTACAACCCTAGTCATTACGTTAAAATAAGATTAAAACATTCGTTTCAGAAAACTTTTTTTTTCAAAATTCATTGGTATTCTCGCTAAAAAAAATTCCTTCAAAAGGTCAATTCTTAGGGGTGTAATAATCGGATTTCAAGGCAAAATCCGATTACGATTATCCGATTCCGATTATGGCCCAAAATCCGATTAATTGCGATTCCGATTACGATTACGATTCCGATTCGGCACATCCCTGGTGTACACGCAATAACATTATGCACATGATTTACGAAGATAGGGCCTACATTGAAGATGAAGAAAGTGGAAGATATTCATGCATTTATTTTTGGGTGGATTTAGGCATTTGTGATCAGAATGACACGAATGTAATAATCCAAATCATCAAAACAGACACTAATGAATCGGTTGGTGTTGCAAATGGATGTGATTTATGTAATTAGTAGGGCTCCAGTTTTTATTTTTTTACCCATTTTTTCCTGCTGAACTCCCAATGTGGCCTAAAACGCAGGAAAAACAAGTTTTTTTTTTTTTTGGTGTGTTGTTAAGCTACTTTTCGAGTTATTAGTTCCTATTTTAGGTTTTTATTTCTTAGAGCCTAAAAAGAAATTTAAAAACTTATTTTAACCTATTTTGGCGTTTTGCCCAAATTTATTAACAAACAGGCAAAATAAAAACGAAAAATACTCCCTCTAAGAATCGATCTAAAAATTTTTCAAAAATAAACCCCCTAAGAAATGAAAATTTTCTCAACAATTCATCTCAAAAAATTTATTTGTTTATTTTCTTGACAAGAAATTTTTGCGTTTTTTGTCCATATTTGGTCCATATTTGGCAATTTTTGAACTTTTTAGTTCATATTTCGTGGTTTTTTTCGTCCATATTATTTATGACCCTACTAATATCCTAAATTTTAAAACTGTATGTGCCAATTCATTTTTCCTTGTATAAATAAACAAGCATTTTTACTAGAGTTGTACGGGACCGGGAATTTTGAGAAAAACCGGGACTTTTTGGCTGGGAAAACCCGGGACTTTTCCCGGTTCCAGTCAAAACTGGTCAAACCGGGACTTAGGTACTAAGTTTTACGTTTTTTTTCAGTATCAGTTCCCGGTCCCGTATAACTCTAATTTTTACAGAAGAAATTCCTGATCCCAAAAACGCATTTTCGGTTTTTTGGCTTGAACTTTTGAAAAACATAATAAAATTTTTTAAAATTTAGCAAAGCTAATAAATGCATGCAAGGGCTATCGCATGATACCAAGATTGTGCAATTTGGTTGCGTCTGAGAAAAAGTTATGAGTTGATACAGTCAAAAATTTAGCAAATTTTGCACTTTTCGTCGGTTGACATAGCACCTATAAAGTGTATTACAATTTTTTTTTCTTTACAGCGAAATGTTGTAAATATGCTGTCGTCTGTAACAGTTGTGCCAAAAAAATAATGAATTCTCCCAATGATGCTGGCAAAAAGCAGTGCCCGTACTGTAGGAAGGAAATCAGTTAAAAATCCCAAATATGCGCATAAAATATGCACTAAAAATCCCTCAAATATGCCCGAAAAACACCGAAAAATGCCCAAATATGCCTTAAAAACTGCAAAAAATGGCATTTAACTCTCAAAAAAATGCCAAAAATTGTATAAAAATTCACAATTGACTTTAAAAACACTAAAAACAGTGGCTCAGGAGCGTTTTTAGACAATTGCAAAAATTATGATTTTCAAAATTTATATATATGCAATTTCAAAATTTTTAAATTTTTATTATATGCTAAGATAAAATTATTTTTATATAACCAAATTTTTCAAAAGTTCTTACAAAAAGTTCAAATTTTTTCTATTTTAAGTGTGTATTTTTTTAAAATTCCCAAAAAGTCGATCCTTAGTGGTGTATTTTTCGCTTATTTTTTTCATTTTTCTTGTGAATTTTTCCAAAAATGGCCGAAATATGCTCTGAAAACGCAAAAATGACGAAATATACATTTATTCACGAAAAGCCCCAAAATATGCTTTTAAATGCACTAATAACCTTCACCAAATCAAGAAATTTTGACGTAGAAATGCTATTTTTGAGCCCCTTTCTTTATAGCATACGCGCAGAAAAATCATGCAAATTCATACAATTTATAACCCTAATGATCAGTGATGGAAGTGATCAGATTTGAAGGGTGTAACGAAAAAGCCTCAACACCCAAAAAGATAGACACCAGTTCATGATTAGCGTGGATAAAATTGTTATTTAAAAAAAAAATTGTTTTTTGAATTTTATTCCCGAGTGGTCCGATGCACAAGTTTCACCCAATGCACACCCTTGTTGCAAATACAACCACCATCTTTAGCCGCTTATAAAAAATTAATCCAATTAAATTACAGGAAGGTAAGAAAATGAAATTTAATTAAAAAAGGTTAAGTTTAATGGAAAAAGTGGAGAATTGGATTGGATTTTGGGCATGGCGACAGGCCCGTAACCAGCAGCAGTACCCGTATGCATAAAGATCAGGATCAGACCTCGGATTATGATCCACCAATCAATGAAACGAGGATCGAAAAATCCGGGCATCAATCCTACTCCGGAGGTAGATAGGGATCCTGAACCGCGGATTGACAAAAATGATCCATGGATCGCGCGGATCGTGGTGATCATCATGCATACGGATCGTGAGCTTCATCTACGGATCCGTTCCTCAAATCCATTTTTGCCCTGTAATGTGGGTCGTGATCCGAGGATCCGATCTTTATCCATACGGGTACAGGGAACACCGAAATGAAAATGAGTTCGTTTTTCAAAATGTTCTCAATTTTCGGTAAATGTGTACTTGACGACCCAGAGCCCAAAACTCACAAAACCACTTTTATGGGCTTTATTAGGTGCTGACAACGCTAGAAAAAATAAAAAAAATAAAAGATTGCGGTGATGCGTTTAAACAGGTTTTTTAATCAGTTAAAAATGTGCTATCCGACCGGGTCCAGTTTTTTCTGGATCCGGCAATCCGGTCTGGCGATTTTTGGAAAAATCTGGATTGACCGGTTTTCTGGATTGACCGGATTTTGGGAGACCGGGTCCGGAATCCGTTCGTTTTTGAAAATGCCAACCCGGTCCGGCAAATTTTGTGGATGATCAGTGATGGAAGTGATCAGTAGATTTGAATCATGGACCCTTCCCTAATGGAGTGAATAAAATTGTTATTAAAAATATTTTTCAATTAATTTTTGACCTCGATCAAAGAATTCGATGTTTATTTTGCAAACAATTGGTCGGGGACAATCGGACAGTGGACAATTCGTCAACAAATTTTATTTTTTCAGCAATAATCAGAAACTTTGCGATTGTTCGATTTCTTCTAATTACTTAATAATTCGATTTCATTCACCATCAATGGAAATCGTCTTTTTAAATTTTTTTAAAATGCTTGTTCAAATCTCGCGTTATTTACTCATGGATTGTCCATCACTGACGGATTGTCCACTGACCGATTGTCATGGGGCCATTTGGCCAATGCTCAAGGCCAACATTTGTGGCGTGGAATTTTGGTCCAAGGAAGTTCCACCACTAATGGCTTTTAAAAAAATTATTCCATTAATTTAGCATTAAAAAACAATGGGTAATCTGAGAAAATTAATTCAATTTAAAAAACAAGTTCAAATGTGATGAGTGGAGAATTGGATTGGATTTTGGGCATGGCGACAGGCCCGTAGCCAGAGGCGACACCGAAAAGCATTTTGTTTGAAAGGAAAAATGGGTTCATAATTCAAAATGTTATTTTAATTTTCATAATTAAAATTTCACGAGCCTCCGGGTTTTGGGAGTCTATGCCGGCTTTTAACTTTTTGCAAGTTCCTTTTCATACCGTGTTTTTTGACCGGTGATTTTGCCCAATTTTTGACGGGTTTACCATTTGACAAAAACCTACAAAAACTGGTACATTAATGAATTTTTTCAAACTCATCATTTGAAACCTAAATGTTATAAAAATTTCAAGAACATCCTTCGCTGCTTATTATTAGGACTGGGACAAAAATTTATTTAGATATGGAACTCAAAAAACACATTACCTGTGCTTAAATTTTTTCATTTGGACGTCATTTTTCGTCAACAGAAATTATTTTTATTCGGGATTTTTAATGAATATTTGTCCCAGCCTACTTATGTATTATTATAAAATTTTTACAAAAGGTATTTTCGAATAAGATTAAAAAAATCATTGAGGAATTCCAAGAAATATTTTCATTTTTTATTTTTATATATCTTTTATTTAATGTATCATCACAGAAATATCTTCCTCTTCGTCTGTTTCTTCCTCTTCCTCATTCTTTTCCTCCTCCTCCTTTAAAAAATATATATTATGCCAAATTTACAAGCTGCCATTGACCCTCGGGATTTTTTAGGCCCGCTTTTCGAGAATGCCAACACAGAAGAGAGTTGAGAATGTTTGTTCTAGTAAGTAAGCCTCTCTCTATACATGGGGGTGATGAGGCCAGGCTCAACCAGACAGGGCTGGGCCATGCCAATGCCAATTTAATGTGCCAATAGCAATTCAGTGGCAGGGAGTGCCCACGCCAAATCCAACGAAGCATTAATTTCTCTCGCCACTAACAGAAAAATGTCTCATATTATTATTTTTTTTTTATAATTTATTAAACATTCCATTTTTTTAAATTTTCACCTATAAATCAGCCTTTATCCATGGAAATACCTCGGCAGATTGCGTGGCAAATTGATTATTATTAAAATTATTTTTGTTATTATTTTTAATTTAAGATTGAAAAAAAGCAAAGCAAAAATTAATTCAAATACCTAATCAGTTTGTAAAATTATATGGTCAGCTCGTTTCCCCCTCCTCGTAAAATTTAAAAAAATTTAAAGTTTTTAAATTTTCGAAATTAAGGGCTTTTTTCTAGAAAAAAAATCATTTTTCATAACAATTCTTTAATCAATTTTTCTTAATTTTTATATTTTCTAAAAAAAATTAAATTAAATTCAATTATTTCAAAAAAAAAAGCAAATTTTTTTGTTAGATCTTAGGAAAAAAGTTCAATGAATTTTAATAAACTAAAACATTTTGTTTTTTTATTTATTTTTTTAATCCAGATTTGAATATAGAGAGGCATTCACGGCCGAATCCCGAATCTTGATCTCGACTTTCTAAAATCCGGTCTTTATTCAAATTCATATTTAATTGCTTGAATAAAAAAAGGAAATAAATAACCCAAATAAATCTATAAATATTTATTATTTTTCCACAAACATATTAAAAAATCGGTTAATTAATAAAATGTATGTATTATATTGATTAATATTTTTTAGCATGATCATTATTAGTTTCTGTGCATTTTTATTTGTTTTAATTTCACCAATTTTGTCATCATTTATTAAAATATGCGTAAGACCGAACACATTGAATTATGTGGGGCAACTGATGTGTAAACGCAATAACTTTATGCACGAGATTTACGAAGATAGGGCCTACATTGAAGATGAAGAAAGTGGAAGATATTCATGCATTCTCTTCTGGGTGGATTTAGGCATTTGTGATCAGAATGAAACGAACGCAATGATCAAAATCACCAAAACTGGCACCGATGAATCGGTAGGTGTTGCAAGTGGCTGTGATTTTTGTAAAAATTTAGGGATCGGGGTTAGTTCGGCGCCGCCTAAAAGTCAATTGAGGTTTTTTGGCCATAACTTGTGAACCGATAAAATTATTTGATGTTTTGTATGCTAATAGTGAACCTTGAAAGCAATCGAATGATACCAAAAATATTTCATTAGGTTGATAATAAGAAAGTTATTACCAATGACGCCGAACCGGTCGGCGCCGAACTGGGCGGTACCCAATTTAGAGCTTTTTTCAATACCCCAAGTTTAACTGTATGTGCCAGAGATGGCATTCCGTGGGTGCCCTAAAAATTTTTCGGTAAATCGGAACTCAGACATCCAAAAAAATGTTTTCGGAAATAGGCATTTCGACCCGCCGAAAATATCGGAGACGGAAACCAAATTCCGTGCCATCCCTGGTATGTGCCCCAATTTTTTTTTCTGTATGTATAAACAAGCATTTTATAGAAGGAATTTGTGATCCCAAAAACATTTCTGTCCTTTGGCGAGGTGCCGATTGTGCTCGGCTTCGGCACACGACCACCGGCACGTAAATCATTCAATCTGAAAAATCATTTTACATGGATCAACACTCAACAATTTCTTGGGATTAAAATTGGATGTAATATTGGTCTTGATTATTATAATAACTATGTAATTGGAAGCGCAATTTTTCATCCGCAACAGAGTAATAATGCCAATGTTATTAATGTCACCGTACCAGTGTACGACATTAATACGGTGATGCGTTTATGTGGCAGGGATGGACTTAGCGGCATTGAAATTGAGATCATTCAAAATGGGAATGTTTCGAGGTAAAATTATCAATTAACTAATTACTCCTAATTTGGGATCATTCAAAATGGGAATGTTTCGAGGTAAAATTAATCAAAAATAAACTCAAAAACAATTTTTCGTATATAGGGGCAGGGCTTCCATCCAAAATTTTTCAAAATCAGAACATCGGGCCCAAAAAATCAGATTTTGGGGTCGAAAATCAGAACGATTCACAAAATCGCTTCAAAACAGTTATTTTTACAATTTATTTGATCAAAAATGAATCAAAATATATTATTTTTTCGCCTCCCATTACCCATTTTAACAATTTTGGAGAGGAAATAAGCAAATAAATAGTATATTTAAGTGCAATACAACCTAAAAACTAGTCATGGTATCATACGATAGCTCTTGGCTTGCTCTATTAGCTTAAAAGGTTTCAGAAAATTTCATTGAGTTTTCAGAAAGTTGTGACCAAAAACATGAAAAAATAAACCTAACTTTTTGAAAACTTAATAAAATATTCTGAAATTTTTCAGCTTTATAGAGGAAGTCAAGAGCTATCTTACGATACCAAGATTATTTTTTTAAATTGTAATTAACAAAAGTTATGACGGATTTTAATCGAAAAACTGTAAATTTGGCAGTTTTTACGAACCACCTAGCATCGATATAGGGTTGGGTCGGGGAATAGGCCAAAAATGTCGGGGGTCGAGGTCGGGGCTCAACATAAATAAAAACATAGAAAACTTTTAAAATAAGCGACCGTAGCACAGTCGGTTAGAGCATTTCACGGTATGGAAAGGCCGTGGGTTCGAGTCCCACCGGGCGAGTTACCTTTTATGCTTTTTTAAACAAATAAATATTTTTAAAATACTTTCAAAGAATTGACATTTTGTTTTACCTAAAGTTTGTGCTCCATTTTGACTTATGTATATTAACACAATATTGAGGGAAAAAAAAGTTAAATTACTTTTATAAATAAAATTTTTTTAGAAAATATTATGTGACAAAAAAAAATTTTGTTCGCAAAAATCCGATTGAAATTGATATGGATTATAAAACCAATCGTCCAATGTCAACACCAAACACCAAATTCGAAGTTGGCACGAGTTCAAATAGCAACAGGTTAAATGAGAATTTTGAATTTTAATTGCTTTAAAAATAATTTAAATTATTAGAAAAAGAAATATTTTTTGTGAATTTTCCCAAATTTTTGAAAATGAATCCTAAATGATAGTTTTTCCGATATTTCTTGGCTAATTTAATTTATAGGAATTAGAATGCCAATTAAAAAAAAGTCTTTTATTTGTGACGAATTATAATTAAAAAATACACAATTTTTTGAATCGAATACATTCGCAATGTTAAGATCAAACACCAATTTCGAAGTTGGCACGAGTTCAAATAGCAACAGGTTAAATGAGAATTTTGAATTTTAATTGCTTTAAAAATAATTTAAATTAGGGTTCGAGCCCCGCCCCCGTCACCCCCGCCCCCGCCGGGGGCGGAACAGGTTTTTTGGCCTCACCCCCGTCCCCGCGCCCGCGACTCAGAACCCCCGCCCCCGCGAAAAGCCACCCCCGCCCCACGGGGCTCGAACCCTAGAAAAAGAAATTTTTTGAAAATGAATCCAATGACAGTTATCCCAATTTTTCTTGGCTAATTTAATTTATAGGAATTAGAATGCCAATTAAAAAAAAGTCTTTTATTTGTGACGAATTATAATTAAAAAATACACAATTTTTTGAATCGAATACATTCGCAATGTTAAGATCAAACACCAATTTCGAAGTTGGCACGAGTTCAAATAGCAACAGGTTAAATGAGAATTTTGAATTTTAATTGCTTTAAAAATAATTTAAATTAGGGTTCGAGCCCCGCCCCCGTCACCCCCGCCCCCGCCGGGGGCGGAACAGGTTTTTTGGCCTCACCCCCGTCCCCGCGCCCGCGACTCAGACCCCCGCAACCCCCGCCCCCGCGAAAAGCCACCCCCGCCCCACGGGGCTCGAACCCTAGAAAAAGAAATTTTTTGAAAATGAATCCTAAATGACAGTTATCCCAATTTTTCTTGGCTAATTTAATTTATAGGAATTAGAATGCCAATTAAAAAAAAGTCTTTTATTTGTGACGAATTATAATTAAAAAATACACAATTTTTTGAATCGAATACATTCGCAATGTTAAGATCAAACACCAATTTCGAAGTTGGCACGAGTTCAAATAGCAACAGGTTAAATGAGAATTTTGAATTTTAATTGCTTTAAAAATAATTTAAATTAGGGTTCGAGCCCCGCCCCCGTCACCCCCGCCCCCGCCGGGGGCGGAACAGGTTTTTTGGCCTCACCCCCGTCCCCGCGCCCGCGACTCAGACCCCCGCAACCCCCGCCCCCGCGAAAAGCCACCCCCGCCCCACGGGGCTCGAACCCTAGAAAAAGAAATTTTTTGAAAATGAATCCTAAATGACAGTTATCCCAATTTTTCTTGGCTAATTTAATTTATAGGAATTAGAATGCCAATTAAAAAAAAGTCTTTTATTTGTGACGAATTATAATTAAAAAATACACAATTTTTTGAATCGAATACATTCGCAATGTTAAGATCAAACACCAATTTCGAAGTTGGCACGAGTTCAAATAGCAACAGGTTAAATGAGAATTTTGAATTTTAATTGCTTTAAAAATAATTTAAATTAGGGTTCGAGCCCCGCCCCCGTCACCCCCGCCCCCGCGAAAAGCCACCCCCGCCCCACGGGGCTCGAACCCTAGAAAAAGAAATTTTTTGAAAATGAATCCTAAATGACAGTTATCCCAATTTTTCTTGGCTAATTTAATTTATAGGAATTAGAATGCCAATTAAAAAAAAGTCTTTTATTTGTGACGAATTATAATTAAAAAATACACAATTTTTTGAATCGAATACATTCGCAATGTTAAGATCAAACACCAATTTCGAAGTTGGCACGAGTTCAAATAGCAACAGGTTAAATGAGAATTTTGAATTTTAATTGCTTTAAAAATAATTTAAATTAGGGTTCGAGCCCCGCCCCCGTCACCCCCGCCCCCGCCGGGGGCGGAACAGGTTTTTTGGCCTCACCCCCGTCCCCGCGCCCGCGACTCAGACCCCCGCAACCCCCGCCCCCGCGAAAAGCCACCCCCGCCCCACGGGGCTCGAACCCTAGAAAAAGAAATTTTTTGAAAATGAATCCTAAATGACAGTTATCCCAATTTTTCTTGGCTAATTTAATTTATAGGAATTAGAATGCCAATTAAAAAAAAGTCTTTTATTTGTGACGAATTATAATTAAAAAATACACAATTTTTTGAATCGAATACATTCGCAATGTTAAGATCAAACACCAATTTCGAAGTTGGCACGAGTTCAAATAGCAACAGGTTAAATGAGAATTTTAAAAATTTATTTTAGTAGAGATAGAAATTTTGGTGAATTTCAAGAATTTATTGGGGTATTTTAAATTAATTCGAATGCCAAAAATTGTGAAAGAAATATAAAATTTGGCAAACAGAAACGCATAGTCATTCCATTTTTTTCAATAAATTTATGTATGAAATAATAAAATTTTGGCAAGTTTTATATTAAATTTAAAGACTAGAAGCTTTCGTCGCTAATGAGTGGGAAATTGCTGATAAAATAATTGCTGCGCGCATTGAGGAAGTCAACCGAAGAATAACCTGCATAATTTGCATGGACAAAGAAGTGAGAAAAAATAATAAGGGAAAATAAGAAATTGGCAAAATGTGAAAGGAGTCGGGTGGGGATTGAACCCACGTGTCGGTCCCATCCGTGGGCAGCTATACCACTGAGCTACCAGCAGGGTTGATCCTCACATTCTTTTGTGGATCATATCAAACCCCCTGCTTCCCTCGTTCGTGGAATCGTTTTAATCTGGCCTTTATCTTTAATCCTATTTTTAAGAAATTAATCTAAAAATCTGGAATTTTCGCGCCTAATTTGTACTTATAAATAGGTCCCGGAAATTTCAAATTTTTGGATCACGCTGCGGGGTTGGGACTCAAAGTTTTTGCGGGGCGGGAATCTGCATGACTAATCCTGCAAAATCCTTCATTTTCCAAATCTGGTTGCATGGGACCCTGCAAAAATCCCGCGCGGGCTTTCCTCCCGCATTTTGCTCCCGGAAAATGCGTCAGTGGAAATTTTACTGTAATAAAAACAAGTTCCTTTGGTTTTCTAGTTCACTGATTACGAATCCGGTATCTATTCGGCTAATTCCGAAACCCGGACTCGAATTCGAACAAAAAGTCGAAAGTCCAAATTTGGCATTTTGGTTCAAAAAAGCGTTAATGGTCTTATATTGAAGGATTGATGGCTTTCAGTTTGTTTCCGTGTATTTAACCGATTTTGAATCAAAAAACGCTAATTTCCAAAACTTGGACTTTCGACTTTTTGTTCGAGTTCGGGTCCGGGGTTCGGGATTCAGAACAAGGTTCTTATATTTTCTTTTATACGACAATACTTAATGCTACAGAACTTAATTTAAAATATTTGTATCACTGACGCATTTTCCGGTCACGCGTCCAATCAGTAGGGAAAGAAATAATTCAATTTAGTCCAGCATTTTCCAAAAAAAAAAATGCCGGATTGAGGATTAAGATCCTGCGAAATCCCTCGCGGGATCTCGTCACGCAAGTTGCTCAATTTATAAATTAATTATAATTTTTTTACAGCGAAATGTTGTGTTTACTCCCTGTGAGCATGCAGTCGTCTGCGACCTTTGTGCCGCAAACATAATGAATTCTTCCGATGCTGCTGTTAAAAAGCATTGTCCGTTATGTCGCAGTAAAATTGTTGACACAAACAAAGTTTATCTGTCGTAAAAAAAAGCAACAGATTTTGTGGATTTGATCAGAGATGGAAGTGATCAGATTTGAATCATGGACCGCCCAAAAAAAGATATAATATTAATTCATCATTAAAGTGAATAAATTGTTATTAAAACACTTTTTCAATTAATTTTTTTTTGACTTCGACCAAAAAATTCAATGTTTTTTCACTCGGGGACAATCCGTCAGTGAAGGACAATCCGTCAGTGGACAATTTGTCAGCAAATTTTATTTTTTTTGAGCAATGATCAAAAATTTTGCGATTGCGATTGTTTGATTTAATTTTTAAAATGGTATGGGATTTTAGAACATTTCTAGTTATTTAATAATTTTCAATTTAATTCATTATTCTATGGATGGAAATTGTTATTTACTGATGGATTGTCCAAAACTGACGGGTTGTCCACTGACGGATCGAGACCGAGAAATGGCCCCGAAAAAACTAGAAAATTCATGAGCTAATACTCACCCATTAACCCCAGCCCTACATACACCCTGCTGGCCGATGCTCTGAACAGCAGGCGGTACTAAACCGACTGACCCTCTAATGGGGGGGGGGGCGGTCAATCATCAAAGAGAAATGAATGAATGGAATGAGTGGGTGCAATCCCGAGAAATGGTCCCGCCTTTACACGATATTTTCGGTTTGTTGAATTTTTTTTAACAAATTAGCAATTTTTGAATGAATTCTGTATTAATTTATTTGATTCACGCTGCGGGATTGGGTGACGAGCACCCACATGACTAATCTGCAAAATACGGCATTTTCCAAAAAAAATGCCGGATTGAGGATTAAGATCCTGCGAAATCCCTCGCGGGATCTCGTCACGCAAGTTGCTCAATTTATAAATTAATTATAATTTTTTTTACAGCGAAATGTTGTGTTTACTCCATGTGAACATGCAGTCGTCTGCGACCTTTGTGCCGCAAACATAATGAATTCTTCCGATGCTGCTGTTAAAAAGCATTGTCCGTTATGTCGCAGTAAAATTGTTGACACAAACAAATTTTATCTGGCCTAAAAAAAGCAACAGATTTTGTGGATTTGATCAGTGAGTGATGGAAGTGATCAGATTTGAATCATGGACCCCCCAAAAAAAGAATATACCAATTCAGAGTGAATAAAATTGTTATTAAAAATATTTTTTCAATTAATTTTTTTTTACTTCGACCAATGCACACAATTTGTCGGGGACAATCCGTCAGTAATGGACAATTCGTCAGAAAATTTTATTTATTTTTTTGAGCAATGATCAAAAATTTTGTGATTGCGCTTGTTTCATATAATTTTAAAAAACCGGGTGGCGTTTTACAACATTTCTAGTTATTTAATAATTCAATTTAATTCACCTTCTATGGTAATTGTCTTTCAAATTTTTTTAAAAAATGCTTGTTCAAATCTCGCGTCATTTATTGACGGATTGTCCATCACTGACGGATTGTCCACTGACCGATTGTCATGGGGCTATTTGGCCAATGCTCAAGGCTAACATTTGTGGCGCGGAATTTTGGTCCAAGGCAAATTTGCACAAATGGCTTTTCTCGGTCTCCGCGCTTCGTCCGGACGGTGGCGCGGTGCACCCCGGGGTGCTTCGGTGCACAAATTCCACCACCCAATGGCTTTTAAAAAATTATTCCATTAAATTTTACTATAAAAAATGGATAATATTGAGAAAATTAAATCTAATTTAAAAAACAAATTCGAATGAGATGAATGGAAAAATTGAATTGGATTTTGGGCATGGCGACATGCACGTCGTAACCAGGGACGCCGAAATGAAATTTTGTTCGTAATTCAAAATGTTATTAATTTTATTAGAAATTTTGCAAAATTTTTCTTAGTGGTCATAACTGACCATTTATTGACGAAGAACTGCTAAGTTTTTGCTCACCGTGTGCTTTAATTTCAAAATTGGCACGAAAACTGAGTACATTTGGGGAGGGGCTGGGGCTTAGTTCATATTTAAATTAAAAATCTTTCAAAAAAATTTTCATTTTATTTTAAACAGGTTATTACTGGCTTGAAACATGGAAATCTAGTTTGAAAATTCTAAAAATTAATTATAACAAACCGCAATTGAACATTGACATGACAGAGAAAAAGGGGAACAACCTTCGAACCGAGACCGAAAAATGGCCCGGAAAAAAAAAACGAGAAATTTCTCAAGCCGCGACTAGCCCATAACCCTGCGCATCGAACCGAGATCGAGAAAAAGCGCCGAAAAAAAAAACTAGAAACGAGCCTCGACTCACCCATTCCCCTACCTTACGCTTGGCCGATTCTCTAAACTGGCGGTACTGAACTGGCTGACCCCTTAATGGGGGCGGTCAATCATCAAAGAGAAATGAATGAATGAATGGAATGAGTGGGTGGAGAATGGGTGGGTAAAATGCGCGCACAATTTGAGCATGCGCATGTGACTTTTGCTGCTGGCTCATTTGCCGCTCCTCACCCCCCTTTTTCTGTCCTCCGTTCGTCCGATTCGGAACGGAACAGCGAGCGATTAAATTGAAATTGACGATGGCATTGGCGACACACAAATTCATCCATTCCATCAGCCGTTCGTTCGCAATTTGTATGAATGATTCACCACGGCAGAACGCCACACAATTTTTTCCAATTTTTCATTTTTATTGCTCTTTTATTGAAAAAAAAGTTTCGGGTCTTGACTTTTGCATTTTTCATGCATTATTCATCTCCATCGTTTGGGGTGCTAGAATGAATCAATGAGTGGGAGAATGATGAATGTCACACCTGTTAAGCCCCCTTCCCCTGGCTGTTCAATTTTTGAAAATTCGCGATTTTTTTTTGTTTGCTTTTTGATGCTTTAAAACTTGACAAAATTTAAAAAGTTAAATTTAAATATCCACAATTAAATTTTGAATGCTTTATCCTCGTAATAATTTGTATAACTCTCTCCCTGCGTTTTGTCTCTCTTCTCTCTGTCTTCTCTCTCTCTCTCCCCATCTCTCTCTCTCTCGCGTTCTCTCGCTCTGTTCATTTTCTTCTTTCTTTTTTAGACTGCCAAAATATTCCTTATAGCCATCTCAAAGACATTGAGGCAACTCCTTTTGGCTCATTTCCAAAAATGAGTAAGGCCTGATTCTCAAAATGTAGCTCCGGGTCCCGCCCGACCTGGACCACGACTTTCGGCACTTGATTTCGATTACAGAAATCCATAATTACACTGGGTCTAAAAAAGCCATAATTCCTTAACAATTTTGGCATTACCTTTGTTTTCTTCCCCCCACCCCTCATCCCCCGCTAATTTCACTTTTTCCAACCCCCATAAATTCCCGCTTTATCCCCGTTTTTTGTCACTTTTAGCAACAGCACCTAAGGATGATGTGATGACTCTTGGCTTACTTCTCGCCTTCATTTTCGTCCCCATATTGTAATAAATAATGGTTGGTTGATTTCATCCCCCCCCCTCCCTTCTCCTCCCCCCTTTTGTCTCCCCTATTTCCACGAATACCCACATATTTTTGGCCTTTTGTTTCTTTTTCGGCTCCCCCCCCCCCTCGGGCGCTGCCGTGGTGTGGAATTTGACCACCACCACCACCACTATCATCCGCCTCCCCTTCCCCATTCAACCAACTTTTTTTTTGATGAATGGAAAGTGTATATGTCCCTCCTCTTCCATCCCATCTTTCTTTAGAGGGCTCCCCCCCCCCCCCCCCCCCCCATTTTTCCCATTCCCTCCCTCCCCACCCTTTTATGTTTACTTTCCCATCATTTTAATAGTCCGTCCCCTGTCCCCATCCCCTCCTTTTCTCTCTCTTCTCTCTCTCTCTCCATCCCATCCCCCATGTTTCTTTTTCCCCCTCTCATTCTCCCTCTCTCTCTCTCTCTCTCTCTCTATGACCCTTCAAAATTTTCCCATTCTCTCACCCTCTCTCCCTTTCAATTTCATTTTTAGATCTTGCCCCTTCGCTTTCATTCTTCTCTCTCTCTCTCTTTCTCTCTCTCTCTCCCTCCCTCTCTCTCCCTCCCTATCTTTCTCAGTCTGTCCCTCTCATTTTTCATTTCACCCTCTCCCTTTCTTCCTTCCTCTCATTAGCTTTCCGATCATTTTGTTAGTCCTTTCTCTCACTCCCTCTCACTCTCTCCAAGATCAAAGTTCAACACCGATCACTCTAATTTTCGCTTCTTTCCCTCTCGCTCCCTCTCTCCCATCCATCATTCGTCCCCCAGCGGTACGCCCGTCAATCACAATTTTGTGTGTGTGTCGGTCGCAACAGTTGTTGGCTCTGGCCCCGTACTCTGCCCCCCTTCCCCCCCCCCCCCCGTGCGCCTCTAATCACACTTCTATTTTTGATCACAAAAGTTCGGGGTTTTCGTTCGCATCAGCAGTTTTGTGTGTTTGTGTGATGCGCTGCTCTTTTCTCGCTAAAAGTGTCAGTCATCCGTCGTTTCCCTCCCCCGCCCTTTTCCTTTTTCTCCCCGCCGGCGGTTGGCCAAGGCCAGCCGGACATTTGAGTCCCATCACTTAGGGCCCAACCGCAGCAGCAACCAACAGCAGCAGAACACATGTGACATGGTCCCGGCGAATGTGCGATAAAGGCAACACAAAATGCTTTTAAATATTTTGTTGCTATATTTTTTCGCTTTGCGATGAAAAATCGGCGCTTACGAAAAGACTCCCATGGTTTGGGACTCAGATGGACATGCCCAAAAAAATCCCTCCTTGGCTTTGGCCCAAACTGCGGTGCCAAAAAAGCCTTGTATCCAAATGGCGAAATCCGAAAGATCATGAAGTTGCCTAACTGGGTGTATCCAAATGTTCCATGGCTTAGGACTCAGATGGAATCTCTCAAAAATCCCCCGTTGACGTTGGCCCAGTCGCGGTGCCAAAAAATTGTCTGATCAACGGCTGCGCTGTTGTACCCAAAGGACCCTATGGCTTTAGACTAAAATGGCCTTTCTTAGCTTTGTGGGACCCAAATCCCAAAACGGCACTGTTGTACCCAAAAGGCCCGCGCTCGAGGGGACACGGAAGAGAAGGGGGGTAAAGAAGATGAACACATGTTCCTCTTTTCCGTCGTGTCGTGTTGCTTGTTGCTTCTTTGTCCTCTTTGTCGTGTGTGTGCATTTTAGCTTTAGCATTTCGGCTCCAACCCCCGGGGGGACGGAGGGCTTATGGCCTTTGGTTGAACGAAAGAATGAATGGGAAGAGGACACAGGTTTTTTTGGACAAAAAAAGATAGGAAAAGCGGCCAAAATGAGATGAAAAGAAGGAGGAGAAGCACATCGCTTTGTATGCGCTTCTGCTTGTCTCTCATCCTCTCCCCTCCCTTCCTCCTCTCTCCTTCTCTCTCTAGCTTTCTCTCGCTTCACCCTCTCCCTTTCCCTCACCACTCCCTCTCCCCTCCCTACCTCCTCTCACCTTCTGTCTCTCGCTTTCTCTCTTCAAACTTTCCCTCTCCCCTCCCTACCTCCTCTCTCCCTCTTTCGCTCTCTCTCTCTCTTTCTCTCCCTCTCCTTCTCGCTCCTCTCACTCTCTCTCTTCTCTTTTCCCCCTCTCCTTTCTCTCTCGCTTCCTCTCTGTGAATGCTTTTCGTCAAATAAACGTGAAAATGTTGAAAATGAATGACGAATTTTTTTTTGTTTTACTTTTTTACGCTTTACCCCCGTCGTTTCCTCTCCCACCCATCAATTTGCCTGTTTCTGCTCTGCTGATGAAAGAATGAAAATGGGGATGAATGAATGTGAGATGCGGGGAAAGTGTTATGCATGTATTAGATTACTTTTTACGGAACAAAAAAAAAAAGTTTTTTTTTAAATTTTTTTTGCCTTGTTCAAAACGGGGAAAAAGATTGGCCCACTTTATAAATGCCACAATTTGATGGGGTTTTGTTTTTTTGGTATTTTTTCGAAAATATTAATAAAAATATAATTTAAAAAAATGAAATTTATGCCAAAAAAATTAAAATTGAAAATTTCGAATTTCGAATTTTTTACTCAAGCTATTTTTGCGATTTTAGCTTAATTTAGCTTATTTAAAATTTTGGTAAACTTTGCCCTTACATATTTTGTCTTTTTTGATACAAATTTTACGATTTTGTGTGCATATTTTTGGAGCTCTAGTAAGGCATTTTGGTACTATCCAACGTTGTAAAGCATGTTAAATTTTAGCAAAAAAATTTTTTTTTTTGGTAGTTTTAATTAATGAATAGCACCCAACAAGCTGATCTGTGAAGGTCCGGGGATCAGCGAACGGATATGCGTCAGGGGTCACCACACATGGTTGGAATATCCACTCTCGAGGGCTCTTTAATCTCGAATAGCACACACTTTAATGACCCTTCCAACTCCCCCGTCTCAGCTCTTTGGCCTTTCACCCATTTTCAAAAGCATCGAGACTCTCGATGATGAGCGGGAGGGCAAGGAAATTCATAGCTTTAAAAGGTCCAAAAAATGCCGGAAACCCATGCCATTCCGCTCTTCAATTGTCTCGAATAAGAAATTTTTTTTTCAACCAAGACCGAGCAATCGCGTAGGGATTTCCGTAGTGGTCAAAAAAATGCCAGACCAGGAGGAACTGTTTCGTTTTCTTGAATGAAACTAAATTGCCAGAAAGTGTGCCATATGCGAAGCGCCTGAGGCGAGCGCCTTTAAAAATGTCCCCTCCCCGTCCAGATTTTTCTCAATTTTACATAAAAAGGGCAAATTCCATTCCTCCTTCTCCTCCTCCACTAATTGCCTTTTCTCGACTTCCTCCTTCCCCTTCCTCTTCCCGTGGTGGGCCTCCTCGGGATTATAAGACGACGGACGCGATGATGATGATTTCATTCTTCCATCATTCATTCATTCATTTTCGGGTTGTACGCCCCCGGGGGGGGGGGGGGGAGCGATTGGTTGGGCAGCAAAAGTGTGAAGAAACGAACGAACACACACCCACCACACATACATACACACAATAACATTCACACATTGTGTTCGTAATCGAATCGTCGAGAAAAGGACATTTACAATAAAATCGGTAGGGGGGGAGAAATTTTTGTTTTGCTTGAGGGGGGGGGGGGGGAGCCTCGCTCGGCTCCCCGTCGAGAGTATGGAGGAGATGGGCGCCGCGGGGGGGGGGGAGGAACAAATAGCACAACACGACAATAATTCAAAAACCATGGCGCAAGGAGGAGGATGAGTGTGAGGATATCGGATCAAGACTGTGCGAAATTTCGTGTCGTTCGTTTTCATTTCGTCCGCCTTTTTCGGCATGTTTGAGTTTCGTTTTCATCTAGCAAAGTATTTTTTTCGGTTTCCTTTTCGTTTTTAAATTTAAAAATTTCGGTTTCGCGAGAAATTAGCGTTTTTTCTGAAAATTTTTGAGGGCGAAAAACAATCGATAAAAATTTGGGTCTTTTGTTAAATGTCCTTCGTGGTGGCTAATTAGCCGATTAAAGTTGGTCTTTACTATGTATGTAGAGCCCGGAACCCAGTATTAATCCTGAAAAATGATGATCTACAATATGCATACAAGCTTTCCTATAAACACTGACATGTAAAAATAAAATTTTAATCAAAATTTAATAAAAAAATGCTAATATTTACCTTTTCCGAAATTTTCCTCTTAAATTTTTAATTTTAAGTCATTTTCTATATTTAATTTTTTTTCTTCCAATATTATATTTTTAATATTTATTATTTCTTATAAATTTAATCATTTAAATATTATATATTTTTGGCTAATTTTTTATGTTTAATTAGTAATTTTTTTTATTTCTTATATTATATTTTCATATTTATTATTGCATGTAAATTTAAATACTTACATATTTATGTATTATTTGGACAATTATTTCGCCCTTTTAAAATTTAATTATTAACACTTTTGCATCAAATTCTCCCTAATATTTGCGCGCATAATTTAAATTGCATACACATAAAAGGGCGAGCCCTTTTTGTGCGCACTAATAGAGCAGCCATCAATCATGAACTGTGTATGTTGCGCATATGCGAATATATACGTATTCAATATGCGTCTCTGCCCATTTCCGATCACTTTTTTGTTGCATAAGTGACAGACAGAGACACAGACAACAGCAGGCAATTCACTGCGCCTGCGGCGACAAAAGAATAGGCGGGGGCAGAGACGCAGAATTTTTTGCGTTTTTATCTCTTTTTTAGCGCGTGATTTAGTGTCTGCCCATTTTTATTGTTCTCTCCTCTCCCAAATTGAAAATGGCCGCGCGTGAGATGCGCACGCGCGGCGCTTAACACCGGCGGGGCGCAATTTTCAATTTCTTTCCTTTTGCTTTTAAAGTAAATCATGAAAAGAGTGAGAGGACAGAGAGAGAAACAGAGGTAGAGAAAGAGAGAGAGAGAACGAGAGAGAAGGCGAAAATTAAAAATTTTTAAATTTATTTCTTTTCTCCCTTCTTCACCGCTTTTAAAGACTGACTGCCTCCAAAAATTACTCCCTCTCTCTCCCCCTCCCGCCCCCTCCCACTCTCTGTCTCACTCTCTCTCTACTCTCTCTCTCTTCTCCCTCTCTCTCTGTTTCTTTCGTTGCTTTCTCTCTCATTTTCCCCCTCTTTCTCTCTCTCTCTCTCTCTTCTTTCTCTTGCATTTCTTATCTTTTTCTTTTCCTCTACAATTTTTTTGTCTCTCTTTTGATGAAAAGCGTTCGCCCCGCCATCGCACTTTTTTTCTTTTTTTCTCTCTCTCGTGACTTTTGTTCTTGTGCGAGAGTGCAACATTGTAAAATTGCCTCCAGCGCCAACAGCAGATAATGATCACAGAACAACAAAAAAAAAAGTCAGAGAGTGCAACAAAATAAAATTCCTTTTTTCTTTTTCTCTTTTCCCGATTTCTTTTTTTCTCTCACCCTCCTTTTTTCTTTGTTCTCTGACTATTCACTGAACTCTTTCTCTCTCTTCTCTCTCTCCTCTCTCTCTCTCTCTCTCTCCTCTCTCTCTCTCTCTCTCTCTGTCCTTTTGCGCTCTTTTCCCTCCGATTGTTTCGACATACACTCCAAGTACGCAGCACTTAACACTTTTTCATTGTTTGCTTAAGGGAGGATTTTAAAATTTAATTTCATTTTTTTTCATTTTCTGGCGTTCCAAAATTAGTCCCTTTTTTATTTACCCTCCACTTCTTTCTTTCTTCCTTTAAAGAATGCCATTTTAAAAAATTACCATACTAATGAGGCTCATTAGCGAAGTAACTATGTACTATTGCAATTAGTTCACGCATGGCAGAATAATAAAGCAAAATTTTATGGACACTTGTTATAGTTATATATGAGTTTTATCTTCTTTTTTTTTGAATGAAATATAAAAATTTTACTATTTCTTGCTATGAAAAATCATTTTTTTTTTTGAATAATTTTATCACTCCTTCAAAAAAATAAAATAAATAAATTTTTTATATCAAAAAAACCCAACATATTTTTATTGAAATCTTATAAAAAAAAAAATTTCAAAAAGCCATAATAGGGACAAAAAAAAGTGGGCGAAACAACAAAAAAATACGAAAAAAGAGACGCGCCTATTTCGGAGTGAAAAACCCAAAATTGGGATTTAAAATTGATGCGTTTCCGGAACATTTTTTGTTGCCATTTCTCACCGGAAAAAAAGTCGCAAGAAAAAAAAGGTTAAAAAAATAAGAAGCCGCGCCCTGGTAATTAATTAATTACCACTTCAATTAACTGCTTTCGTCCTTGGGTGCCAACTTATGTCCTTGAAATAGCCACCAAAACTGCTTGAAAGTTGGAAGCATTCTTATTTCCGGAAATGTCCTTAGAAATTCGCATTCCGCCTGCATGACAATAAGAAAAAATGTCAATTTTATTATGCTATCGATAAGGCAATATGACTTTTGTTTTGTTTGACAATTTTTGCATTGTCCCCTGGCTTTTTTTTCACAAAATTTTTCGATATTTAACTTGGCAATCAAATCTCAGTCCTTGAAAATCGGAGGTGAGCACCGGGACAAAGAAAAAGCATTGCTAAATGGGAGAATGAGCGAGCCCCCGCCTTAATTGGGCTCAAAAGAACGGTGTCCCCAAAGAGAGCAAACGCACTCCCCCCCCCCCCCCCAACCCTGCCCCGGGGGGTCGTTGATTTTTCCACCCATTGTCACATGACTAATGTGTTGTGTGATAGAAGCATAATTATTTAATGATGATAATAATGATGATGATAATGCTAATGATTGTGATCATTGCGCTTTCGCCGATTGTGAAACAAATCTCTCCCACTCCCCCCATTTTTAATTGTTTTTGTTTGAAGTTTATGCTTTTTGTTTGCCAAATTTTTGAAAGTGCTTTTTCTAGTCTATGCTTGACGCGCGCAAATAGCGTCTAATTAGCTTTTTGTTCGTGCTAATTGTTAGCTAAAACCCTATCAAATACACACAGAAGTATCAGGCGCCTAAAGACTGAACTGTGAGTGCCATTTCTTCCATTTTGATACAAAAATGAGCAATTAAAAATTGACTTTGTCATACGGTCTGCTGTCCTCATAAATAAGGCCGGCGGGAAATTAAGGCAAAAATTTTTTTTTTCTAATTCTGAAAATGTTTTATTTTCGTAACCGTTCGCATAAAATGTTAGGGCTGCTCAAGAGGCTCGAGAACAGAGACCGAAAATAGGTAAAAAAAAAAAGACCAAGGCCCATGGCCAGGGGGGACGAAATAAATAAAAAAATTCAAGAAACATGTGCTGATTTTTTGAAAATTTCGTCTTTTTTCAAAAATTCCATAAATTTTCTTGCGGACTTCCATTTTATCATTTTCTTTTGTAATTTAACCCTCCCCCCCCCCAAAAAAAGAGGCAAAATTGATCATTTTTGGCGAAAAACGGTTACAAATTCTTTCTTTTTCTTCCCGGCGCTAAAATTTTGAAAAAAGGGCCTGGACTGGACCATTTTGGCACAATTCTGTTAAGGAATCAGGCTAAAATTTCCAATTTTTCCCAGCAAGCGCCTTTCTGCAGCGCCTGACATAAATTCCATTAATTTTTAAACTTATTTTCATACAAATCCACAGTTGAAAAAAATTGCTCCTTAAAAAAATTCTAAAATCCATCCACAAAAACAGATGTAGAATGTACAAAAAATTTGTATTTTATGAGGGTGTTTTCTGATTTTTTGTGATATTTTCTACTTTTCATCTTATGTTATTTCTTGGTTTTTTTCCCTAGAAAATTCTTGAAAACTCAAATATGACGATTAACTATGTTTTCTGTGGCTTTGTTTCGCTAACAAATAAGAAATATACGAAAAAAACATTTTTATCCCGGAAATTCTCATTTTAAGGATCACCATTTTGGACCTTTCGCCACTAAAATAATTTTGCCACTATTTGGAATTCTGTCACTATTTTGGATTTTTTTTTAATTTTTAAAAAGTGATCCCTAAAACAGAATTTGAGTTTTTGATAGCTTTCAATGTCAAAAATTCTGTAAAGAAAAATTTTTTCAGATTTTTCGGCGTTTTTTTACTACTTTTTAGTTAACTATTTTGTAATTTTTTTGCAATTAAAAATCCCCACCCCGAAATAAAAAATTAATTTATTAAAAAACCATTACAAAATTTGCGAATTTCCAGTACGTCATTAATAGGCTTCATCACCCCACGTGAATTGCATAATAAAAAAAACAATATCATCATCATATTCTGAGAAATTTCCCGTCTCGAGAATTGTCGGGATTCCCGAGATTGAATTTGATGTGAAGACCCCCCCTCTTCATTCATAATCCATTTATTATTATGACAAATGATCCCCAGGTGCATTGTTACTTGCAATTTTCGTCTTAAATCCATGTAAAATTCCTTGATTTTACGTCATCTTTGGCATTCCTCGTGGAAAATTCGAGAAATTTCTTGATTCAAGACTTATTTTTTGGCTGATTTCTGAGCGGAATTGCCGTTTATTAGGATTTTCAGCGACCAAGATTAACCAATTAAGTGCAGCATCTTTTTTGAAGAGGGGAACATCATGAAAAATTGGCTTTAAAAAGGTTGGCACAGTGCCAAAAGGGGGAACCGGTCAGTTTGGCGCCGACCGTTTTTGCGCCGTTGCTAACAACTTTCTTATTCAAATTGCTAGTTTAAGTGCTGGGAACCGGTCTACGTCAGTTGGGCCCTCACGGTTGGGCTCCTGCATGTTTTTGGCTATAACTTTTTTCTTTGTCATCCAAATTCAACATTTCAGGGGGGGGGGCTTTGTTTTTCAACCCCCCTCAAAAGGGGGGCTTTATTTCAGGTGGGCTTTGTTTTTCAACCCCCCTCAAAAGGGGGGCTTTATTTCAGGTGGGCTTTATTTTTCAACCCCCCTCAAAAGGGGGGCTTTATTTCAGAGGGGGGCTCTAATTCAGGGGAGGTATAATTCAATAAATACGGTAAGTAGAAGCCGAAAGATAGGAGGGGGGGGGGGACAATAATAATAATAATTCATTTCCTCTTCCCACTTTTTTTCATCAATTCTCTCACCCCCCCCCCCCCAAATTTCATTTGCTCCAAAATATATTAATTGACCCCCTCCTCCTCCTCCCCACCTTACGCGCTCCGCCGCTATAGCGCAGCAAAAAAAAAAGGCACACGCACTACGGGGCCGCGCCGCGTCGCGCGTGTGAGCGGAGCGGCCGGGCGGCGCGGGTTGCGTGATGGAGGAGCAGCGATGGGAATTTTGTGGCGAAATGTGTAGCGGGGAGAGGAAAATTTTTCAAAAAAAAATTGGGAGAAAATGGATGGCTGCGGTGGGCTAAAAAAGAAAGAAATGAGAGAAGCCTGCGAGAATGGGGCGAGAGGAGAGGGCATTTACCCGCCCCCCGCTTCCCCCATTATTCTTTTTCCAACCCTTCCGCTGCGCCCTAACAAAATCTCTTCCCCTCCCGCCGGGGCCACCCTCTCCTCAAGACTCTCGACAACGAAAAAATTGTGAGGCGCTGCCAAGCGCGGGAAAATTGAGTAATCAGCAATGAGTACGTTTTTATGTCTTGCCCTTGGGGAAAGGAAATTTATTTTTGGAGAGATTTTCCCTTTCTTTCCCCTTCCCATTTTTTCTCATTTTCTCTTTCTCTTTCTCCGTCTCTCTCGCTCTCTCTCTCTCTCTCTCTGTCTCTCTCTCTCTCTCTCTCTCTCGCTCTTGCTCTCGCTCTCGCTCTCTCTCTCTATCTCTCTCTCTTTCGCTCTCTCTCTCTCTCGCTCTCTCTCTCTCTCGCTCTCTCTCTCTCGCGCTCTCGCTCGCGCTCTCGCTCGCGCTCTCGCTCGCGCTCTCGCTCTCTCTCTCTCTCGCTCTCTCTCTCTCTCTCTCTCGTTCTCTCTCTTATGGTTTTCTTGTTTTCTCTCCTTTTTTTCTACTACTCCACTTTTTTTAACTCTTTTTTTACCAACTTCTTTCTCTTTATCCCTTTTTTTCTTCTTTCCCCCTACCTCTTTCTTTATCACATTATCTTTTCCCATTTTTTTTCTCTCCCCTGTTTTTTCCTTTCTTTTGTTGCCAAAAATCGCGGTGCCTTTTCTCACGAATCACGCATTAGTTTTCCTATTAACACGCTAGCTAATTAGTAGGGGAATTAGAGATCGAAAATTTCCCGAGACCGAGACCCAAAAAAACCGGGACCTTTATCGAGTCGAGACCGAGACTGAGACACAAAAATACTACTTTTCTCGAGACCGTGACTCTCGAACAACACTACTAATTAGCATTTCAAATTATGGAAACAAAAAAAAAAAGACTTCTTCCCCCTGCCCTTTTTGGCACTTACATAGTTGCCATTCGCACTTTCACTATTTGAAAAGCGTGTGTGCCATTTCACCTCCCCCTTGCCCAACAGTTTACACATATTTTCCCCCTCGAGCGATGGGCGACAATGGCATTATTTGTTGGCGCCATGAAACGATCCCTAGCAACGGAAAATTAGGGCACCTCCCCCGGGGGGGGGGGGGAGGTCGATTTCGTGCCCTTTTTTGGTAACAGTGTGTGAGCTGCCACTCTGCGCTTTTGATCTTCTGCCAAAGCTTCATCCAACCACCCTCCCATACGGGCACGGCACTCAAACTCATACAGTAACCGCTGTGACATTTTCCATTTTTGGCGTGCCGCCGGCTTTTGTGGCATTTATTTTTATTCATTTGCCACTTTTTCTCCAACCCACTCTTTTTTGTTACCTTTCATGAAAAGAATGTGGTGCAACAACAAAATCATTCATTTTTTTAAATAATAAAATGGGTAAAGAAAGTTTTAGCCGATAATTCTTGGTATTATTTTAAATGTTTTTAATTTTAAATTTCTGAATTTCAAAAAAAAAATAGAAAAAATGTCTCATCATGAAAATCATACTTTTTGTTCGAGTTAGGGATTAGAA
This sequence comes from Heterodera schachtii, assembly GCA_023374025.1. Taxonomy (NCBI): domain Eukaryota; kingdom Metazoa; phylum Nematoda; class Chromadorea; order Rhabditida; family Heteroderidae; genus Heterodera; species Heterodera schachtii. The sequence goes on from SIJG01000019.1 coordinate 1,658,028, forward strand.
TTAGGTCAAAATTAGTATCAGATTTGTGACCAGGGAAATCAAAAACTCCTATGGGCATATATTTTCACAAGTTAATTTCAAACCAAAAGGGTCCCCTCTTTAATTTTTAATAAAAATTCAAAATAACCCTTTTTAAAATAGCGCCTATTTAATTCCTTTTTTTAAAAATTTATTGGTTAATTTCAAATAATTAATTAATTGTTTATTTATTATTATGAATTTCAAAAATTGTTACGAAAATCTTGTACATCATAAACTGACTTTTTCCCCATTTTTTTTACTCAAAAACTTAATAGGTATAATAAATGTGACCTAAATATCATTTTTCAAAAAAAAAAAAAAAAAAATTAAGGCCGAGAGTCTTGAGGCATTTAAATTAGCCTTTAATTATTTTATTTTTTCGCCATTTCCTCCCCTTTTCTTGACAAATAATTGCACTATCATTTTTTGAAATGAACTTTTCTTTCATCCTTTCTTTCCAATCACTTCTCTCTCTCAATCAATCAGTTTTTGTTTCAACCAACCGAATCGATCATTACTCATTCATCCGAATAAACACTTTAATTTTACAAATATTAAATAATTTTTGGTATTTCTTACAATATTTTTTAGTAATATTAAATTTTTAAAATACTGAATAAAGTAACTCGAGAAAATTTTGTCACATTTACACTCGAAAATCGTTGCGTTAAAATATTTATTTCAGTGCGGGTTTTTTTTTGTGTTAATTTTAATAAAATTTTCAATAAACTTTACGCAGTTTTCTAATTTTTCATTTCGAGAATGGGGGGGGGGAATGGTTGGGAAAATTGTTCATGGTTTATTGGCAACTTATCTCATCTGCTCCCCACCTGTTGGTTCAAATTCGGGTTCATGGGTTTGACTTTGGGCGAAATGGATCGTCAAATTCATGATTAGCGCGGTCTAAAAACCCGAGAAACAATAAAAAATAAAAGTTAAAAAATAAAAAATTCTCTATAAAAGGCAGTAGACAGTGGGATTTGAACCCATGACCCAAAAAACATTTTTAACCAACCGCGCAACTCCCGATTTGCATATTTTCCTCTGTCATGAATAGGCAAATTTCCGACTTTTGAGGCTCTGTAACTCTTGAAGCAAGCAAAATACTCCAAAGAAATCGACTCTGACTATATCCAACGGTATCTCCATTTATATTAATCATTTTCCGACTTATCATGTGCGGTATGTTTCATTCGGAGACTTGGACGGAACATAGTAAATTATCACTTTTTTCCATTTTGAAAAAATTTAAATTTAAAATTCCCAATTTTAAAATGCCCCCTCCCCCTATCACTCACATTGGTCCCCATTCATTTTCCTCCCTTCCGTCCCCCCCCCCCCCCCCACCCGCGGATGGCTCTCCCCTCCCCCCCCCCACTTTTATTATGATAAAGGACTTTCTCCCCGCCACCCCCCACCATTTTCCGCCAATACCGGCGTTTAACTGCCAGCCAGTGCTGATGATTAGCGGAAATGTTGGTAAATGTGATGATGCATTATTATTTCCACCGGCGGCGGTTTTCCGGCAAAAGTGCCCTCGGGGGCTTTGTTCACGAGGGCATTTGGCTTAATTAAGGGGGCGACCACTCATCAATCTTTTTTCATCGCCACTTTGTATGTCGAGAGTCTCGACCGGATTTTTAGTATGTGTGTCCCTTGTCCATGTACCCCCGCCCGCCCTGCTTCGCCCCCGTGCGTTCGTTCTTTGAACAGTCTCGGCCAGCCGACCGGCCGCGATAGGCGCGGTTGATAAAATAAATGCACTTTCCCCCCAACTTTCCGTCACCCTTTTCACCAGCAGCGTCGGTGCGGCGGCGCCGCCGCTGGTGTTCCGTTTCCGTCCCGTTATTTGTGCATTTATTTCCAATTGACTTTTTGACTTTTGTTTGCTCTCTTTCTCTTCCCGCCCTCCCTCTCTCAATTTTGTTTACTCTCTCACGCCCTCTCTGTCACATTTTTTTTTGACTTTTGTTTGCACTATCTAACTGCCATTTCTCTTTTTTTACTTTTATATCTTCTATCTTTTATCTTTGTTTGCTTTGTCTCGCTCTCTTTTTCCCTCTCCCTTCCCGCACTCTCTCATCACCTACTACCTTTCTCTTTTATCTCTCGTCACTCATTTCTCCCAATTCCCACTTCCTTTCCCCTTCTATCTCTCTTGTCCTTCTTTTCTCTCTCCCTCTCTCTCTCTCTCTCTCTTCCTCTCCCTTTGCCTCACTCTCTCATCCCTTACTATCTCTCTCTCATTCTCCCTCTCTCTTCCCTAACCTTCTCCCCCCCCCCCCCCAATTTCCCTCTTCTTTTCCCCTCTTTCTCTCTCTTTTTCCTCTTTCTCTCCCTCTCCCTCTACCACTTTCCCTCTCTCCTACTTTCTTTCTCCCTCTCTCTCTCTTCCCCTCCCCATTGCTCTACTATCTTTTTGCTCTTTTGTGTGTTGCAATTAATGGTACACACACAATTGTACTATTTCCATCCCTCCTCCTCCTATCACCCGTCCAATTTTTCCACAAACATTTCCACTCCATCGCTTGGAGCACCACCCAACAAAATCCACCCTTGCCCCCCCCCCCCCCCTCCGGGTCCGACCCCTTCCGAGGCTTCTTCTCCCTCTCCCCAATGCTTTTCCTCCTCCCCCCCCCCTCCTCCGTCCCCAAAAAAAGCTTCTTCCCCGGCTTTTCTTTCCTTCTCTTCCTCCTCTTATTTCATTCCCACTCCATTTTGCTGTGCTTCTCCCCCCCCCCCCCCCTCCCCCCATTCTCCGTTCTTTTTTCTACGCGTTTTGTGTTCTGCTCAAATAAGAGGCTTTTGCCCCCATTTTTCCCTCCCGCCGCCGTCCTTTTCATTGAAGCGAATTTGGGGAGAAAATGGAAAGAACATTTGGAACATTCTTTCCCCCCGGGGTGCCCCCCCAATTTTCCCCTTTTAGCTCCTCACACGACTCTTCCCTTGTCCGTCCGTCCGTTCGTTCGTTCGTCCGCCGCCCTTTCGGCAATGGGCGGGCGGAGAGGGGCGGGGAAGGGGAGACGCCCGGAGGCTTTTGCCCCCGGCCCCACCACTCCTTTCCTTAACTGTCACAAATTTCTCAACCACCACACCACCTCCGCTGCCATCACATTAGCTTAGGCGGGGAGGGTCGGGGAAGAGAAGGTGGAAAAGCCGGGGAAAGGGAGGAGGGTGGAAAAGCCGCTTTTGTCTCCCTCCTGCCGCCCCCCCCCCCCGCCGTGCCCTCCCTCCCTCTCTGCTTTTCGTCTTCCCCTTCCCGCCGTTCCCCGTTGTCACACTACTCTTCCGTCCTCCTCCCCTGGGGGCATTTTTCAATCCCCTCCCCTCCCCGCTGGCGGTGGCGGGGTGGAGACGGAAAGCACCCAGCCTGCCAGCCAGCTGCCGGAGCAGCCGCCCGCCGGTCGTCCCCCCCCCCCACCCCTGCCTCGGGCGAGGCTTTGTGCCGTTATGTTCCCAGAATGGCAACAAATTTGTGGCTCGCCCCCTAAAGGGTCAAAGTTTAGTGTGCCCTCCTCCTCCGTCCCGTAAAGCATAAAAAGTCTCCCCCCGCCCTTTCCCTTTTCTTTTTTGGTACGTCCAAAAGGGAATGGGAAGAATGGATGGGTCTTGTGCATGTGCTTCTCCCCGCCGTTTTTGTGGGGGCCTATCCATTTACATTAATGACACATGTACAAATAATATAAGTGTATGTGTAACGGACAAATTTGGCCCATTTTAAATTCCCGAAAAATTTCCAAATGCCGTCCAGCAGCAGCTCATTCCTTTCTTTCTTTCTATTTTATTGCAATTTTATGTTCATGCCAATATGGTTTAAAGGTGGTTTTAAAATTTGCATTAAAATTATTTGGCATTTGAAAATTTAACATTTAATTTATGATGGAAAAATTAACGGAAATAATGAAATTCATTTTTTACACTTTTAATTGGTCCGGCTGCTATATAAATTGTCAATTTGCAATGTTCTGTCCTGTGCTTTATGTCTGCTTAATTGGTGCTTCTCCTCCTCTATTTATCCGATCCGTGGACACGATCATCCATCATCAATTACACTCGATTTTATGAGGCCAAATCGCTACTTACGCCTGGCCCATAAATCACTTTCTTTTCTCTCTCTCTCTTTCGCTTTCTTTCCCTCCCTTTCTCTCACACTCTCTCTCTCCCTCTCTCCCTAAAATTTAATGTTTCTTACACCAGCAGCTTGTTTCTGCTGATCACTGGTGATCGCTGAAAGATCCACTTTCCAATCTGTTTTTGATCACCTTTGATAATATTGGCAACTACTGCTGATGGTACTCAACTAATGATGTGACAGCCATCATTAATTAAGGCCCATTTTTCAGCTAAAAAAATTTCATAATTATTGTATACCCAGACCAATAATTCTGGAGCACCCCCCCCCCCCCCCCGCCCGAAATGAAAAATGAGCAAAATTTTCAAGTTTTTGAAAATTTTTCACAATTTTCTTAACAAATTTCCCCGCACGGCACTTTTGGCACGGCCTGATCCCTCTATTTTGCATAAATATTTTTTGTTGTTGAAATTTAATCACTCAAAATTTGTCATTTTTGGCACAAAAAACAGCTACAATTGTATATTGTCCATTTGTACAATAATAACAAGTTCGGATTGAGTGCTGCTGCTACAAGAGCATCATAATGCTGTTTATTAATCCACATGCACATATTATGCACCAATAATCCCTTCCCTCATCATCATCATAATTAATAATACCCCCGGGGGGAGGCCCAAATGCGGGCGGACACAGTCAATTAGCGGTAGAGGGAACACTTCTAAAAATATACCAGCTGCTGGGCGCGCATGTTTTAATACCTACACAATTAAAAATGTATTCAATTTTAGAGGTGACGCGGGCGGAGTGCGAAAAAAATTGGAATTTATTTTAGATTTTCACAAAAATTTGAAATTTAAGCTTTTTTCTTCGCTAGGCATAGTTTTTTTGTTGTAAATTTATCGATTTTAAATTGAAAAATTGACTGACCTTCTCGACTAGAAAATAATAATGAGGGGCCCCAACGATGGAAAATTTTTCAATTTTCGCAAAAACCTTAAATTTAACTGTTTTTTCTTCGCTAGGCGTCGTTTTTTTTTTGTAAATTTATCGATTTTAATATTGAAAAAATAATCCTCTAGAATAGAAAAAAGTAATGAGGGGCAGAACGATGTGGAAAATTTTTTCAACCGAAAACTTTTTTTTTGCCATTTTCAAGGACAGACAGACAAAAAAAAAAAAATTTCTCCCTTTTTTGGGTTATTTTGAATTTGCTAGTACACATAAAAAAATAGCAAATGAAGGCGCTGCGCTGAGATTGAAATCTCATCGCGCTAAATGGCATCATTTTTTGCTTTTGCTGCTCTGAAGGCCAGCGCCAACAGACAGAGACAATTAGCGTAGGTAATTAGGTAATTACCCTTTGTTTGTGTGTGTGTTGTTTGTCGGCTGGCTGGCTGGCTGGTGGTGGCTGTACTGGAAAATTATTCCCACCCAATTTTCGCCCTAATCGAATCACCGCCGACGCCACGCCAGCAGCACAGTCCGCCGTTTTGCACTCACTTAAAAATTTCCATCCATTCCCATTTTTCTAAAAATGGAATACATAAAATCAATTTTTAATAGTTTTAGTCATGCATTTTTGGCACTGTTTTTTGTGGGATTTTTGAATCAAAAATATTGTCATATGGTTTATAAAAAAAAATTTTCAGCAATTTTTTTAAAATTGGAGAAAAATTTGATTAAATTTTGGCCGAAAATTTCCAATTTTTAACGACTTTTTAGTTTAATTTAAAAAAAAACTAATGAACTTATTTGTCGATAGGTCGGGAAATCAACCAAAAAAAAAACATTGCCAAAATTGATTAATTTTTTAAAATATATTTTGAATCAAATTTTATTGAACCTAAATGTCTATAAAAAAATTTTTTTTTTTAAATATTGTATATATTTTAGTATTAATTATTTTCTACATCCGATACAAATATCAAATATTTATAAGTGATCAAAAGAAATTATTCTGCGAAAATTCTTATTCGCAACATTTAATTCACTATCATAAAATTTTATTTCCCTTTATCAAATTTCTAATTGAATTCTTGACCTTTTCTCTCCCCCCGCTCTCATTTCCCGTTTTAATTAATGCACTAAAATTAACTGGCCAAGAAATTGATAAGCGTACAGATAATTAATTAATTAATTAATTAATGATCGTCGTCGGGTTCATTTTTCTCATTTTTTGCTTTTTTTTTTTGTATTGAAATGTTCACACAAAATGCGATTTAATAAGTGAACGTTTTTATATGTGCTGTGCTGTTGTGCACTCTGATCAGAGTGCCGGCGGCGTTACACAAAAAAGTGATCAATTAAATTAATTGACTAATTTAATTTTCCTATCGCCGATATTCTTCGCTTATATTTTAAATAATAAATATTCAATTTAAATACATTTAAATTTACTTTTATGTTTTTGTATGTCGTCATTATGCATTTTCACTGAATTTTGTGTAGGAATTTGGGCGTAGTTGATCAGTCATCAATCACATCATTTATCATAATTCCTTTTACCGCACTAATAACTCCCATAAAACACTTCGATTTTGTGTGAGAAAGTGCAAAATTTGGCATATTTTTTCCCCAATTCGTAATTGCGAAAAAAAAAATTGGATGGAACCGACACAGAATCAGTACTTTTCAAGGACTGCGCCAGGACTTTGTAATAAAATTCATTTTTTTCGTTTTCCTGAATCACACATTGTTTTTCATAAAAACCAAGACAAGGACCCTCTAATATACCACTTTTGTCTCTTCCAAATGGCTTACAAATTTTCGATAATTTTATTTATTTTTTAGATTTTTAAACGATATTTTTTTGGCTTATTGCTGTTCATCGTCGGCATTCTCCAGCAAGGTTTTTCTGGAGCTCAAATGGCAGTGCTCAAATGTTATGCCCATATGTTCGCGCTTTGTTCGCTAAACTGCCAATTCTAAATGTCCCCTTATTCATTTGTGCGTCATGCTTTTTCTGGGTATATTTATCCCTCACAATTTAATCCCGCGCCCCCTCTCCCCCCCCTCCCTCTCGCCCATCCCTTGGTACTGATTTGTCGGCGCACAAAAAATGCAACCATTTCAGCGCACTGTTTCTCATTCATCCACTTTTGTATTTAACTGATCCAAATCTATTAATTTCCATAAATTGATTAAAATACCTTTTGTGCATTTCTTCTAGTCATTATTCTCTTTGACCCTTGGCGCACAAATGGCAGCGCTCAGTTGCCACATGACAATTTTACTCGGTTTTCTTACGCCATTCCTTCACCTTTTTTGGAACTACCCACTATCCTTTTGCGACCTTTGGCCAAAATTGACAGCCCAAATTTGGCGATGCTCAAATAGCACCTGACCATTTCCGCGCCAAAAATTATTTTGTTTTCATGAGAGTCCCTCAATCTTTGCAACTATTCAATGCCCATATGCGACTTTGATGTATAAATTGGCACTCATTTGGCGGTGCTTAGATGCCACATGACTATTTCAGCGCCATTTATTCATTTGTCTTACGCCATTCCAAATTCAATGCCCAAGTATTTGCGACCTTTGACCTTTGAGCAAATTGGCACTCGTATGGCCCATTTCAACGCCACTTACTCATTTCTTTTACGCCATTCTTGTCACTTTTTTGCAACCATTCAATTCCCATATTTGCGATGCCTTTGGCGTACAAATTGGCATTGGCACCCATTTGGCAGCGCTCAAATGGGCCACCTGCCGACCAACTCAGCGCCACTGATTCATTATTTCTTCGTTCACTTTCCATTGCATAAAAATGTCATTTTATTCATTCACATTTATCACTCATCCATCACTCCTCCTCCTCCTTCCTCATCAGTGATGATTTGATTTATTTTGCTTCACCAATTTTCACTTCTCGTCGTCCCCTGAGGGGCGTTTGATTGGGTTGGGGTGCACAAACAATTAACAATTTTTTCTACGTTTTGTCGTCGTCGTCGTTATTCATTCATTCAATTCATTCTTTGATGCGAGGGGGTGATGAGGAAGGAGTACATTTCTCTGATTCAAATGTTGTTTTGTTTTTTCATTTGGCATTTTGTTTATTTTTTTTTTAAACGCAAATTGCTCTTTAAATTCAAATCATTTTGTTATGCATCCATCACCGATCCAGACTAATTGCTTGTTTCTGTTTTCGCACTTGCAACGAATTTGTTCTACTTATATATGCATAGCATTGGAATTTTTAAAAATTCAAGATTCCGCATTAACATTCGACAAAAGTGGGATTTGGAAGTCTCGGGACCATCCCATCATGAGCCCCGGGAACGGGATTAGGGTCGTGATTTCGCAAAAGGGCCGAGAACGGGACTTTATCATGGGCATTTAACAAACTCCGAATACAATGTTTGGTAATCCATTTTCTAAAACTCATAAATCCGGGACTAATGAGTATTAGCTCTTAGACAAGATTTATAGAATCTTTTTCTTGGGCATTACAGAGTTTTCAAACGAAACCCGGGACTGAAATCCTGGGCAATATCAGTTTTTTTTTAATATATTGATCTTGGCTGCTTGTTCAATTTTTGATTTGGCCACTCTCCGGTACTGAAATGGCGGGCTCTTTTTTACTGTACGATTTGAACAAATCCGGGATAAATATCTCTGCTGATCAGTGACCAGTTTTAACACAATAAAGAAGAAAATGCGCTTCTACTGTTGATCAGAAGCGTACCCTCTCTCTCTGATCGTTGATCACTGATGGGCGCGCCCACTTCACATTTTCCACAAACATAATCCGATCAGAGACTGAAAAGCGCCCTTATTGATTTGATTAGTTTCGAAGCCATTCCGTTTTTTCTTTGCTGATTTGACCCCGAGTTTCCAGCCATTAGTGAAATTCGAGTGCCCTATTTGATGATTAAAGCTTAATTTATGCTAATCCCTCGCTTAATCCAATCACTCTCACTTTTTACTCTCCTTCTCTCTCTCTTTCTTTTTTTCTCTATTTCTTTCACTCTCACTTTTTACTCTCCTTCTCTCCTTCTCTCTCTCTTTCTTTTTTTCTTTATTTCTTCTATCTCTTTCTCTTCTTCTCTCGCTTTTACTCTCTCTTTGTCTCTCTCTCCTCATTTGTTTCTCTTCTATAGCTTTGCTCTCTTTCTTGTCTCTCTGTTTTGATCTCTCTTGTCTCCATTCTCTTTCTTTGCTCCCATTCTCTCTCTCTCTCTCCCTCTTTTTCTTTCTTTTCTTTCCCTTCAACATCATTATCATTCCCCTCTCTCTTTTTCTCTCCCTCTCTCTTTCTCTGCCCACACATCTCTCCCCTCTCCACACACTTTTTTTTGTTGTACTGATCTCGAACTGGCTAATCACCCAACTAACCACCCACACACACACACACACGAGAAAAACAATATTGGATGGAGTGAAAGCAAATAAACAATTAAGAGATAGAGAGCGAGGGGCAAAAGAAACACTTTTTTTAACGGCGGAAAGGTCGTCGAGGGGGGCAAATTATTCACCGATTTTGTGACGAAGGGCTGTCAATCATCAGTCATTTTTCACTGATTTTTAAAAATCTATTTTTATCAAATTTATTTTGTGGCAAAATGTTTATCATTCCATTTTTCGTATTTTTAAAAAACAACCAAACCCATCCGTCCAGGGGCTGAATGCTCGGACGAGAATTTGTGAACTAAGCTTAAGTGGAAAAGCATGCTGGCGCCCAACCGTGCGGGCCCAAACGTGAGCGCCCAACCGTGAGCGCCCAACCGTGCGCGCCCAACTGAGCGAGTCCGAACCAAACCCATCCGTCCAGGGGCTGAATGCTCGGACGAGAATTTGTGAACTATAATAATAATAATAATAATAATAATAATAATAATAATAATAATAATAATAATAATAATAATAATAATAATAATAATAATAATAATAATAATAATAATAATATAATAATAATAATAATAATAATAATAATAATAATAATAATAATAATAATAATAATAATAATAATAATAATAATAATAATAATAATAATAATAATAATAATAATAATAATAATAATAATAATAATAATAATAATAATAATAATAATAATAATAATATAATAATAATAATAATAATAATAATAATAATAATAATATAATAATAATAATAATAATAAATAATAATAATAATAATAATAATAATAATAATAATAATAATAATAATAATAATAATAATAAATGATAATAATTTAATATAATAATAATAATATAATATAATAATAATAATATATAATAATAATAATAATAATAATAATAATAATAATAATAATAATATAATAATTAGTTTTGCTAATTGGGCAGGCATTTTTAAATTAATTTTTATTCCCTATCATTAAATAAAAGAATACAAAAATCTGCCGCATTTACAGAAAATTTGGCACAGAATTGTTGTTTTAGTATCGCTAATTGAAGTGGATACATAATCCCTTTTCCTTTGAGACTGATCCGAGACTCTCGAGGTATTATATAAAAGAGTGCGAAACATTTTCATTATTTTTGATGGCAAAACATTTCAGTGCCGACCAATCCTTTAAGACCAATTAACAAAAATGTGTTGTAAAAATCGGCATAAATTTTTACTAAATTCTTTTATTAATTTTCTTGGCTTTTTTGAGTCTTTTCTCGGCTTTTTCTTGGCATTTCTCCGTCTCACAAGGGCAAATCTCAAACTGTCAGTCGAAAATATATGAAAGTTGATCCATTGGTTAGAGTATGGGTCTATTTTTTGTGAATTTTTAACTTTACATGTCCTAAATGAAAATCCATACTGAGTTACGGGGCCTCAAAAATCGGAAATTACCAATTTAGCCACCCATTTTTGGGTCCGTTCCCTCTCCGTGCCTTTTGTGGAAATAATGGGCCCTCAACAGGCACCCAAATTTCCGATTTTTGAGGCCTCATAACTCGGTGAGTTTTCGCTTAGGGCACTTAAATTAAAAATTCATAGTATAAATCACCATTTTGCTCTGTCCAATCGTACCACTTTCTAGAGCCCGCAACCGGATTTTCTGGTACTGAAGAAAATCATTCATAAGCCAAACCGGATTTTCTGTATTTTTCAAAACTTCGTTATAAATTTGTTTGTAATGACCAGATAATGACAAGATTTGGCAAGCATTAATGTTAACATGGAGATATTTTTGAGAATTTTTCAGAATTTTACATTAAATATTTGTTGGGTTTGTAACAAAAAACTTCAGTACCAGAAAATCCGGTCCGGGCTTTACCACTTACATACCCCCCAATTTCCGGCTGACAGTTCGAAATGTTTCCTTGTCAGTGGATTTCTGTTCTTCTCAATTCTCGCTAAAAAAAATCATTTCGCGCGCATTCCGCTGGCATTTTTTTTTGTGCCATTTTCCGCCATGACAACATTTCGATTATAATATTTGGTGCTCCTCTCTTCTTTTCGAGACTCTCGAATTTTCGAAAAATAATAATAATATTTCCGCGTCAGAAATGGCACTATATTTTCTATTTATTATCCGCTGTTTGGCATTACCTTTGTTTGCCAAGCTGTGCTTGTGAGTCACACACATTTTGCTGCTCCTCCGGGCATATTAATTAAAAAGGAAATTCTGACGCAATAAATGACACAAATAAATAGGGAAATTTTGTGCTGTACCAAAACAAAAGAAAGTGCCATCGGTCATAAAATTTAGAATTCCGTTTTTTTTGGCATTTTGCTAATTGGGCAATTAATTACGCAAACGCAGTTTGTTTGTGTTTGGTTTACATTCTCATATGCGACAAATATGTATTGCATCATGTTTTGTCATTTTTAGCGGATCTTTTATGATTTCTCTAAAAAATTAGGGGCAAAATTAAATTTACAAAAATAAATTTGCCAAAAAAAAAAATTTGGATTGGCCGAAAATTTTTGCAGAATTTCATTTAGTTTGAGATACGTTTATCTGTTTTAGGTTTCGTGCACCAAGTTTTCGCCCGAATTTTTGGGCTAGAAATTTGAATTTTCTTTCTTCGCTGGCAACAAAAGTGTAAAATCTCGAGACTCTAGACTATCCACTCAAAAATTGGCTCGAGAATTTTTGTTTTCAAAATCTACCGCGAAGCCCTACATTTTTAATCTGCCGGTGTCTGGGACGGAAGTGGCCCGTACTGAAAGGGCTTAAACCGACCCCCTTTGTCCTTTCTCCACTAATTAATGTATCAATGTATACCAGAAATAGCTAATTCAAGCTTGGTGTTCTCTAAATGAACAAATTACATTTTATTTGTGCCCGTAGGGCACCAACGCGGCCAGCGACGGGCGCCGATTGATGCCAAAAGCGTCCACCCTCCCCCTCCACTTCGGGGGCAGCTAATTCCTGTGCCCTGCGCACATGCTTCATCTCCCCCCACCCCTCCTCCTCTCCACCCGGCCAAAAGGGAGCAACGAAAGAGTGTTGTATGATGTACATAATGCATGGGGGCATTTGGCACAATCGTTGCATCCCTCCCCTCCCCACAACTATGAATGCCCCCAGGGGAGAGAGGGAAGGACCGGGGGGGGGCGGAAGGGGCGACAGAGTGCCATTGTTCTGCTATGGCACAAATGGGGGGGGGTGTGCATGAACGGCAGGACGGCATTATTCATAAATGTGCCGTGCCGGCAGTGGGCTGAAACGCGACAAGCGACTGGGTGCCGATTGGTGCCAAAAGCGTCCCCTCCTCCCCTCCTCGTTGGGGACAGCGAATTCCTGTGCCCTGCGCACATGCTTCATCTCAGCCCCACTGCTCTCCGCCACCTCCCCCCCCCCCCCCGGCCAAAAAGGGGAATAGCGAAGGTGGGGAAGAAACATTGTTGTATGTATATGCAAGGGGCTCTTGGCACAATTGTTGCACCCCTCCCCCCTAACTGATGAATGGATGAAAATTGAATAATGAATGCCCCCGGGGGAGGGAGGGGACGAATGGGGCGACAGAGTGCCATTGTTCTGCTACGGCACAAATTGAGGGGGGGGGGGGATTTGCATGAATGGCACGGCGGCATAATGCATAAAACATTGTTGCTCTACTATTGCTTTTCATGAATTGGCACCAGCAGATGAGATGAAGCAGCAGCGGCTGGCAGCAATTCCCCACCTCCCACCCCCGGGGGCGGGGGTTCATGTCATGAGACTTTTTCATATATGGATGCCGTTCTGCTGGATTTCGTGCCAAATTTAGAAATGGCAAAGCCCCCCCCCCCCCCTCCCCTCCCCAAAACCGCTGGAGAGACAACGGCGTGGCCGCGGCGGCCTCGGCACTCAAATCTCTGTAATTTTGGTACACTTCCCCGCCCTCCCCCACAGCACCCCCCGTGGCCATGAACAGTTTGGAATACGATTAATTTTGTCATGGGATATAATTTAATTTTGTCTTTATAAGGAAACAAAATGCTCTCCCGAAATAAGCTCGAGGGCTGCTGCTCGCTCGTCATGGCATTTCTAAAAGCTCTTTATTAGGTCATCGGCAAATTGTGGCTTAATAAATGTAAAATCCAAAAAAAGAAAACGCGATGCATTTATCCCTTTTCCCAAAAAGAGAATATCCCAATGTGTTATGTGTTAGCATCAAAAATTCACTGCTTGGAATTTGCTGCACCATTTTCCGGTCACTGTGCCAAATTTTGTTCACGTGTTTTGGTGCCAATTTTGTACTCGAGACTTTGCTTGTCCATCTTCAGTGCTGGATAAATTTTGGACGCGTTCTGGCGAATAATTATTCGAATTACCATTAGGTATTGAACTTCTGTGCATTGTCTTGACAAACTTTCTATCTTTTGGACAATTCTTGACCCCATTAAGGCTAAATATTATTATTAGGGTGAGGATTTTTAGGGGCGAAAAAGTCCAAAATAGGGACCTAAATAGCGGCAAAAAATTCGCGAAATAGGGGCGAAAATAGGGGCGAAAAAGTTCCAAATAATTTTGGAGAAAACGCCAAAATAGGGGTAAAAACTTATTTTAGGGACGAACACTCAAAATATGGATTTCTAGGGTCGGATAGGGGCGTTAAAACGAAGAATTTCCGAACAAAAAACGTGTTTTTCGTGCATTTCTCGTCGTATTAAAGCCGCAGAAAAAATAAGTAAAAACCTAAGAATCCTCACCCTAATTATTATTATTATTCAAATATCATATGCATTGGTTATGTCCCCATCCTTTTGAATGAAGTTTCCTCAATTTTTGGCTTTTTAGCAAAGTGTTTGTTTCATAATGCTCAATTGTTTGTTCTCAATTTATGCTAATTATTGACATTGATCGATGTCTCGACTCCATAAGGAAACTCATTTTTTATTTTTCAATTGGGCACAATTTTTACCGTATAATACCGTTAAAGCCAACTATATATCATAACTAATATGTTTTTCGGAAATTTATGGCATTTCCCATAATCGATGTGATGGATGGCATAGCCCTTACACTTAATAAAACGAATTTTTTTTTTTTGTCTCGTAATAATTCTTAATTAATGAAGACCCTCACTGATGAATGGGAGGACATAAACGGCCTGTTTTTTTAAAATCTATCTCCCATCCAATCATTTTTCAAAAGTCAATTGAGTTCCATTGTTGAATGCCTGATGGACAACTGAGTCTCGTCTCGCGAATGAATGAATTCTTTTGGACTCTTATCCGCTACTTCACAATTTTTTTAATAATTGTTATATATATATATCTCATTAAAATTTCAAATTAATCCAATACTCATTTTGCTTAAAAAAATTTCCAAAAATTTGACTTAAGAATTGAAAAAATTGGAAATTTTTGGATTAAATCTCTCTCTATTAACAAATTGAACTATAATTTTGAGAAATTTTCCGGCTTTCCGGCGATACCTTTCGACACCACCACCGAGAAAAATGCCCCATTTTTTGATGATATTTTTAAACCTTGGAGCCCCTATTTTGGACTTTGAGATTGCATTCCCATAGGCTAATTGAACATTAATTAATCGTGCCACCTTTTTTTTTACCAAGCAACAAATTTTTAATATTATTTAAAATTAATTATGTGTGTTCTGCTGCTGTTGCTGCTGCTCTTGCAACGGACGGGGCAAAAATCAATAAAATAAATGAAAAAAAATTTCCATCCCCTCCGGCATGCTTTTCCTGTGTTGGTTGGTACTTCCTGCGCTTTTTGCCCCCCTCGCCCCATCGGCGCGGCATTTGCGCTAAAAAGGAAAAGCGGAGGGGGGCGGGGGCATAGACAAAACAAAGAGTGCCCCGCCCGGGGGGAAGGGTAAAGGCGGACGACCTCCGTCCTCCGTCGACGTCCCTCCCCTCCCCCGGGGGGAGGAGGGCATCGCAATTTCCATCCCATCTCCGATCTTCATCCCTCCCGTCCATCCGTCCGTCTCCAAAACTTCCGGATGAGGAGTCGAGAAAACTGTGTGCTACTCTGTTCTGATCATTGATCATCCCCCCCCCCCTCCCCCCGAGGGGTGGGGAGGGGAGAGAATTCATTTCCCATTTCCGGCACGCGTTAAGTGTACCATTAAAAAAAATCGTTTATTTATTTTTGTAAGAGAAAAAAGTGAAAATTGCAAAACATTTTATGGGGCTTTTATTTATTGTAGGCCCTCAGGGGACAAATTTTTATGGAAAACGAACAGATGCAAAATGCCAACGAGTACACAAAATATTTGAATTTTTTTTTGTATATATGAGGTATCTTTAAACGATAGCCAATAGGACAAGTTTAGGGTCTTAGTCAGTTAGGCCTCTAGGCCTGCTGGTTTTTCTTCGACGCAAAATAATAAAAAAAAGTTAAACGTTTTACCTTCGTTCCCGAGAATTTATTTAACCCCGAGGGGTGTCGAGATTTACACAATTAGACACACCAAAAGAAAAAATACACCATTCAACGACACGCTGCGGAATTACTAATTTTCTATTCTTTTCCCAACAATAAAGGGGCAATCAATGATTTTCATTAAAAAATATATTTATTCATCAAATTCCATTTTATAAATTTTTAAATGATTTTGCATTTTTACAAATTTTGAAATGATTTTTTTTTTTTGTCTCCTAAAAGAATTATTATTTCAATCTATTTTTCAATGTTTTTAAAAATAATTTTTTCTATATTATCTTTAACTTTCAAAAAAAAAATAATATATTTTTGCCGACTTGTTCATTTCGCAATTTTCAAAATATTAATCGTCCTCCCCCTTTTTTGCGCTAATAATTCGTCCCTTTCTTAAACACCCAATTAAGCCACTTTTCTCTGGTGCCACTTTTTCCCGTGTAAAAGATAGACTTTCAATCGTTAACCACACAACACATGAGCTTTTAAGTACATGCATAGCAGCAGAGATTAAAAGTGCTTTCTTTTTTTCATTTTTGGCGTTCGGAATGGCGAAATGAACTTTTGGACTTAAAAATGGCAAATTTTTAATTAAAACGAATTTTTAAAGGGGGGGGGGGGTAATTTGGCAAAATTAAGAAAAAAAGACACGCCCCAATGTCACAATAATAAAAAGTTAAGTAAAATGACTCAATGAGAGGCCACCGCGGTCCACTATTTCGGCCAAAATTCGTTTTCGGCACTTGTCTTTGGCACTCAAAACCATCATTCAAAAATACAGGAATTTCTCATGATCGGACGGGGTCCGAAATCCGTCCTTGAAATTCTTGAATACTATGTATTGCTGGTCCTTGTTTGTTGTTTCCAGGACTGTAAATCAATTAGCAAATGGGATTTTTGTTATCACGTGGGATATAGCAAATTTCTCAAGCTATTACCAGGTATAATTGCTAACTTTCGTTTCGGCTTTTAAAAATCCTATATTTTTGGGTTATTTAATCATTGAGAAAAAATCTTGGCACAAAATTGCTTTTGAGAATTCTTCACGAGCTTGAGAATGCCGGTAAAATCTTCCTTGATCAAACCCTTTCCCGGATTTGAGCTAGCTTTGGTCTCAGCTTTTTTTTTTTTTTAAAATCCTAAATTTTTTAAGCTATTTAAGCCTTGAGAAAATGAACCTGCGATTGGAAGAATTATTTTTTATAATTATTATTTTTTAAATTTTATTTCAATTTCTCTTCCTCTTTTTTTATTGCACTTTTATCATCTTTTGATCTTTTGTTTCATTTTATTTTATCTTTTTAGTTAAACAAATTAAAACAATATTTTCGGGGATGGGCTGATCAGTTTTTGGTCTCCATTGTCTCATATAAGTGATTTGAAGCACTTTGCGTCCTCCAAAAATTAAATAACTTCCTTAAATTTAATATAATTTACAAAATAATTAATTGGGATTTCTGTATTTTTCATCGGGCTTTGCTAAAATCGAAGTTGCCTTTTTCGTCTTTTTTCAAAAACTAAAAAATTAAATTAAACGGTTAAAAAATTTGCCTACTTTGGTTCGAGAGCCTTAGAATGGCTGATCCGATATCTCGGTATTAGTGACTGATCATCTCGGTATTAGTGACTGATCCCATATCTCGGCATAAGTTCCTCGGCGGTTATGTCTACGTCAGGGATGTGACGGAAATTTTTTCCAATTCATGTAATGAATCGTCAATTTGATTGTAACTCAATCAATTCCCAAGGAAAAAATCTGCAAAATACTCTAAATTTCATAGATTTTCAGCGCTTTTTGGCTAAACAAATTAAATTATGATTGAACACCGACGGACTCACGACTTTTTGACGATTATCCCATTTGAGGGCCGTGTCCGAAATGGGAAATCGGCATTTTGTTTATTAATATTCGAAAAGAAATTTTCAGCTCTTTTTTTCAGGTTTTCCTTGGCAATTAGTGAATTACAGTTAAATTGTCGACTTATAATCAGCACCAGGAATTGGATAAAACTCCGTCACATCCCTGATCCACGGGTAGCTCAATGGTAAAACTGCTCACGGATCACTGGGTGGGGAGGAGTGGGTTCGATTCCCACCCGAGTCCAACATTTTTGCCAATTTTTCATATTCTTCGTGCTTTCAAATTTATTCACTCGAGATTATTGTTGTCGATCTCGAGTCTAAAGGACAAACTTTGAATTTGGGCTATTTTCGATCTCGGCCTTCAGCAAGGCACAACTTTTCTTCTCTGATCTTTGACCTTCCTCCGCCCATTTCCTCTCTTCGACTTTAAACAGCTCGCCACTTTGGCGAAGTGCCTCCTGCAAATAAAAACCAAAGCAAAAATTTAATAGTCCATTAAGGGCAAAATTGCGGTAAAATTAATACTTTAAACTAGAGTAGAGCGGGACCGGGACCAAAACACGGACAACTGAGTACAACTGAGTACCGAGGTCCCGGTTTTGACCGGGACCGGGACCAGTCCCGGGTTTTTTCCCGGTTTTCCCAGCCAAAAATTCCCGGTTTTTCAACCCGAAAAGGTCCCGGTCCCGGTTAAGCCCAAAATTCCCGGTCCCGCTCTACTCTACTTTAAACATCTTTCCTCACTTTTGATCAGTCAAATAAATATTCCCGACAACTGGGCCCCGAACAATTTTTGCGCCATAGCTCTTGTCACATCTGAGTAAGAAATTTTTTTTCTTCTAATTTTTCTAAATTCCCGACCGGGCTTTAGGCACCAAATACTTAATGCATTTTTTTCGTAAACCAGGTCTCAAGTTTTTAGAATTAAACTTAACTTTTTTTTTTTTTTGCAATGGTAAAGACCAAAGTAATTTTTTTTCAATTTAGGAAAGCTAAGGCATTTTTTGGGAATTAAAAAATTCATTTTTTGAAATTTAAAATACATTTTTTGTAAATTAAAATCTTTTTTTTTTTTTGTTTGAAAAACAGTCCAACAAATTTCACAAATTTTCCGCCCTTCGATTTTGCCCTGCCCTTTTTTTTCTTGCACTGCTGCTCCAACTACTGCTGAAGGTTGTGCTTGATGACCATTTGCCCCAGAAAAACTGCTCGCTCCCCAAAAGGGTATGTATGTGTACACAGCGCGGCGCGGCGGCACCGCCGCGCCGCGTTTCACAAATTCATTCATTCATTAATTTCCGCGCAAAAAGAGCATGGAATTTAACGATGACTGATCGGAGATCAGCCGCCGGTCGAACACGGCGGTGCCCTGGGGAGGGGGGGGGGGGGAAGAGGGACACGGACGGGACTGAGATGATCAGCAACGGAAGATACCACCATTGCTGATCCAGACCAGTCCAGTCTCCCCGCGCGCGCCCCCCTGTCCCCGTGAATTCTGTTGTTCCCCGCCGGAGGGGTTTTTTCACTGTAAATTCCCAGTTGACTTCCGACTCCTTCCTCTTGATCAGAGAGAGAGAGAGTCCATATTCACAGCAATAGTACCAAAAAGCATGGTTTGATCATCTTATCAGGGAAGCCGAAGCTTCTCGAAGCAATTGAACCCGAGAGAAAGTATAACATCAATTGATCAGAGAGAGAGAGGGAGAGGGCATAAGCACTATGAAAAAGGTCTGATCAATCACTCACTTTGAACAGTGCTTGTTCCATCAATTAATTTTTAAATCATTTCTTCCTTCCTCTTACTTCATCACGCTAATCGACGGTCTGAAAAGTGTCTGATCATCTTTTTGATCAGTGTTGTACCATCAATTCATTTTAGTTCCTTTCTTCCGTCCTCTTCCTCTTCTGTGATCACGCTAATCAACGGTACAAAAAGTCCATTAGAATTCCTTTCTCTCTTTTTTTTACTATCGTCTTCTGATCACTCTACTGATCACCACCCACCAAAACTACGCTTACTCCCACACAAATTTTCGCAGCAAATTGTCCGATCAGCGCACAGTTCACTGAATTCAGTTGCTCCCAAATGAGCAGCAGATTCAGCAGTGCATTTAACCTTCTCCCGTCCATTTTTCTGCTCTGATCACCACCCCACACAAAAACTAAAATGGGCGAACCATCAAAAATTTGCGCTCGGGAATGGCTCTGATCTGATTTGATCAATTTTCAGTCCCTCCCATTTCTCCAGTGTCAAATCAGAGTTATACAATTCAGTCCCTACCCATTTGGGCGCGGCGTGCGAATCTCTGCCAGATCAGATTTAGTCAATTCAATCCCAATGGACTCGCTCTGATTTGATCAATTTTCAGTCCCTCCCATTTCTCCAGTGTCAAATCAGAGTTATACAATTCAGTCCCTACCCATTTGGGCGCGGCGTGCGAATCTCTGCCAGATCAGATTTAGTCAATTCAGTCCCAATGGACCCCTCTCTGATTTGATCAATTTTCAGTCCCTCCCATTTCTCCAGTGTCAAATAAGAGTTATACAATTCAGTCCCACCCATTTGGGCGCGGCGTGCGAATCTCTGCCAGATCAGATTTGATCAATTTTAGTCTCTCCCATTTCGCAGTGTCAAATCACAGCGTTGACCAGTTTAGTCCCTACCCATTTGGGCGCGGCGCGAATCTCGGCCTGATCAGATTTATTCACTTCAGTCCCCGCCCATTTCGGCGCGGCGGGAATCTCTACCAGTTCAGCTTTGTCCAGTTCAGTCCCATGAGGATTTTTAAATCAGAGCACTTCTAAATTTCATTAATTTCATCACCATCCCCACCCACCCATCGGCTCCTCCATTAAGCAAAATCACTGCTCATTCATTCTTTGTGCTTTTCCGCTTCCCCACCAAAATTTGCTGTTCCTTTTTTCTTCTTCGGTTGTTCCGCTCCCTTTACCCCTGCGGCGCTCCCGCGCCGCGCATAATCTGTCGTTGACCTTTCGCTCCCCAAAAAATTTCGCGCACACAAGGTGGTCGTCGCCGTCGGCTGTCGTCGTCGGTTGTCGTTGTGTTGGTCGGGTCGGGTTGTCCGTCGTCGTCGTTCGAGAAATTACCTACCACCACCATCACCACTATTTCCACCACCACCGCGTTGTCCCACCCGCCCACCCCTCGGGGGCTGTGCATCATCATCAGCAGGTACTCTTAATGCTCTCTCTCTCTCTCTCTCCCCTGGGGGGCGGAAGGGTTGCGCGATGGGAGGAGTACTCCCAAAAGAAATTTTCCACCACCATCAATCTTTGACACATTTTTTTGCTCCAAGACCGCGCCGGACATCCCGTCTCTGTCCAAATGATGGCTTCTTCCATGCTTCTTCCACTAGTAGCAAGAAAAAATGCTGTTGCTGGGCCTTTGGAAGGTTCCAGGGCTGAGGTGTTGCCAAGAAAATTGAAAAATTCTCATTTTTTTTAAGAAATTCCCCCCCCCCCCCCCCGCTCTTCCCGATCAAATATAAATTTTTGAAAAATCACGCGCAACAAAAATTCCCCAGAATGAACGAAATTTTGTTCCGCTTTTCGTTTCGTCCCCTTGGCGCTTTTTTCGTTAATTTTCGTCCATGAAAAATTTTCTTTTAGTTTTCGGTTTTTAAAATTTTATGCTCATTTCGCTTCTTTTTTTTTATTTTTGTGAAAAAATTGATTTTTTTATTTTTTTTTTATTTTTGTTGTCGAGTCTTTTTTTATTTCGTCAATCCTTGGAAGCAATTAAATGAATTATGTAACCAATAGATTCTACAATATACTACTAATTTGAGATTGAATACGGGCGCCGGACCCATATACGGATTTTACGGGTTATTTAACCCTTAACTCCTTACCCCGTATACCGTATTTTCTCTAATTATCCCCCAATCTTTATTAATCCCCCAGTCTCCAATTACACCCCCCCCCTTTCTGAGGAGGTTGAAAAATATCCCCCATGGGGGATAATGTTTCGGAATAAACTACTAATGAGTCATAGAAATTGGAACTCCCTCCAAAGGGTGATATATTTAATTGGACAACACTCAACTAATTAGCGAGCACAATATTCTTCAGAGTGAATTAAATTCCTAAAATATACACAAAATGCACATCTCTTCTCTTACTCTCTTCCGCCAAACTAATTAACCACTAATTACTAAATATGGTTTAAAAGTCGCCTAATTAGTGAATGAGTGATTGTGTGTCGTGGAAAGTCAATCTCTGTGTGACAAAAGCAGCTTTGCCAACAGCACAAAAAGCTGTGAAATTTTTCGGGCGAAGAAGCGAATGTGTGAATAATGTGGGGTGTGTGTGGATCGGATAAGAGAATGGAATATAAATTTAGTTTTTTTTTAGTTTTAATACATAGTAGAAAAATCATTTCAAATTTTCGGAATTTTATATTTTCCCATAAATTTTTGAAAATTTCAAACCGAAAGTTTCAATTTTTTAGCGAAAATTTGTCCTTTTTTTTTAAATTCATCTGTTTTTTATAAGAACCCTGGTCAGAAAAGACCAGGTATTCAAAACTTATAAATTTTCCAAAATATTTAAAAATCTAAAAATTTTGCGCCCAATTTTTCATTGAAATCTCAAGCCATCCTCTGATTATATGATGAACTTGAATCATGATGATATGCTCTTATGACATTATTATTTCTGTCTGATCACATTTTAGCTGCTCTGATCAAAGGTCTTGATCAAAATTCTGTTGCCAATAGTACTTAATTCAAAGAAATACACTTTTTTTTCGGCCTTCCGTACTTATTTTTATCCTTATTATATTGAGAAAAGCGTAAAAAAGGGTAGATTTCTTAGTTTTTTTATTCCCAAATTTTTCAGTTTGCCAAATTTTTAAATTATAATTATACTAATAGTTTTTTTTTGTTAAGAACTTCGAATAAAATCTACTTTTGGCATCGATCAACAATTTAAAAATATTTCTTTGACTAAGTCTTATTTTTGGCTAATTTATTTGATGCCTTTTTTGAAAAAAAAATTTTTTTTTTTTTTTTTTTTGCATCATCCTGAATATAATTATCTACAAAATAATTTTTATTTTTGTTGTCTATCCTTTAGACAGTAGAACTCTGCTGATGTTCACGTGCACATAAATTTTTATATATTTTTGCAATTGTTGAATAAATTCTGTTTATTATTTTTTTTAATTATATTTACTCCCCCACTATTTTTGGGGGTGATTGATTGATGCAAATTCCATCCATCGGCAGGTCAAGTAAGTGCCAATGCCAACAATGGCCGTGATCAACCGGAAGCGACTTTTGTTGGCATCCCCTCCCCCGCTCCTAGCCATGGCATTGATGGCATGTCGCGTTAAATCAAATCGGGTCCTCCCCAAATGATGCTTAAAGCACAGATTTGGCTGCTGTCAACACAACAAACACGCCCACCACCCCATCCACTTTAGGCTTTAATGCTTTTCCTCCCCTCTTCTTCCTTTTCAATGCTTTTCCTCCCCTCTTCATGTTTCATTTTCCACATAGGCACTCATCAGTCTCGATTTGGAGAATGCCAACTTTTTTGTGTTTTGGTCCCGATTCCCGGTGAACAATATTAATTATCTCAACTCTTTGACTGGGAGTATTTGATGAGTTAGGCAATTACTGTCTGAACATTGGGATCAATGTGAATCCCGCTTTTGCTATGAATCTCTGAATGGGGTCAATTATCTTTCCCGACTGCTGCGTATCTCGAGAAAATCTGTTCTTTCGGATCTCATTATTGAATCTAGGGGGCAAACTCTTAGTCTCAGTTTCTGGGACAACTCATGCACTCAGTCCTCTTTCTATGGCTGAAATCTTGGCACCGAGTCTCGTGCCGTGTTATCGGTTCTCGAGTTTCGTTAAAAGCCGTGTTCAAGCAACACTTCCTATAACGGCACAGTCACGACGTAATGTAAGAACAAACTGTTTTTGGCGCGTAGCACGCACATAACATATCTTGCAATACGTACACATGTAAAGCACCAACGCTTATTCCTCCGGTTGCACTTTGCTTCCACCCTGCTCCCTCCCGCAACAATGGCACACCACCGGAAGCCGAGCAGCACATGAGCCTTGTTGCACTTTGGCACTTTGACATCAGGCTTAATATATTTGTCATAGCAGTTTGGCTCTCTCTCCCTCTTTATTCCTCTCCCTCTCTCACTCTCTCTCTCTCTATCCTCCATTTCTTTCTCTCTCTCTCTCTCTCTCTCCTTCTCTTTCGCATCTCGCATTCTCTCTCTCCATGCTTTACCCCTCCCCCCATTTGCCTGTTTTTCCCAAAATGATCAATTGTGACACACTTTATGCCACCGCATTTCCTTTAACACTGTTGCCATTTATGGCACGCCACACTCTCTCCAAAGGAAAACAATTTTTGACAGTTTTGGCACCACTCTAAAGCGCTTTTCAATTGCTTTACCTCTGGATGCTTCTCCCCCACTGTCCCCCGATTGTTACAACATTGATAAAATAAGAAATGGGCATAAAAATGTTACGCCTCGAGGTGGGAATTGAACCCACTCACCTACCCATCCCGTGGGCAGCACCACTGAGCTACCGAGGCACATCCGCCCTTTTTGTGGGTCTTATCGGCCCCCCTTTTCAAGCTTTGGCACTCTCTGTTTAATGCTTCGATTCCTGGGCAATTTTTGTCCAAAATGCTACAATTTATGTTTTTTTTTTCCACACTCGAAATTTTCGAGGTAAAAATAGTATTTTGTGCTAAAAATTTAACGGTTTTCCTTATTGGTACTCCCTCCTTGATCCCCCTCATCCAAATTTACCAAAAAAACTTCGCTAAATTTTTCCAAATCCACAAAATTAGGCAATTTGTTGATGAAAACTGTTAAAAAAATGGCAAAAATTTTTCCTGGCATTGCCTATCGGAAAAATTTTTTAAAACACGTCGCAAAAAAGGGCGTGAAAAGAAAAAAAAAAAAGTCGTCGCCCCGGAGACGGTATCCCCTCCAAACCGAAATCCTGGCGGCACAGTCCCTGCTGTTCACCATCATCACACACCCTGGAAATCCAGCACACTTGCTTAAATCATCAATTAACACACAGATTGGCACTGGGCGGGGTTGATCTTTTGTCAGGGATGGCATTTAGCCACTATTAATTTAATACACTTTTTTAAACCTTTTTTTTTTGGTGAAGAAAGGCACCCATCCTATGACGTCATTCCTCCTCTCCACTGCACTCACTATTTGCGCTGTCATTTATGGCACCCTATGAAACAATTACGGCACATCCCTCCCAAAATGCCACCCTTATTACACCCACCCCTTTGTGGGCAGGAAAGGGGGGGGGAGGCAAAAATGCCAAATTTTGCTGCACTCCCTCCTCCCACTCATTGTAAAGCTGATGATTGTGTGATTTGTTGGTGCTCTTTTGCAGAGCAAAAGCTCTCTGCTTCATCCCACCCTTCCCCTTCCCCTCACCCACTCATTATTATTAGCATCCATCCAGCAGCAGTAGAAGAAGCCAACTGTTGTCGTCAGAGCAGAGAGATGGCCTCCCCTCCCCCGCCCCTTTGCTCTCCCCAAAAAATGAAAAATGGCACTAATCTCTCCCCCCTCCCTTCCCCCCGGGGGCCATTTGCTTGGGGGTTACTTAAATGTCCGCTTTTCCTTGCCCCCTAATGAATGGGTGAATTGCTTGCTTCATTATGTGTCACAACTATACATCAATCACTTCTTCCCCACTATAATGTGCTGCTGATGTTGATTTGTTATTTTGCCTGGGTGGCATTTGGATTTTTTTAAAGGGTGAAAAATGTAGTAAAAATTTTTAAATTTTGGGACTTTTTAAAATTTTTGGACCTGGCGAATTTTACATAAGGAGGGACGACGCGTTATAATCCACTTCAAAATTTATGGTGTTTTAAAATGATCAGGGCTTTTTGGTCCATATACCAAATTTTCTTTTGTTTTACAGTATTTTTTTTTTTTTTGTAAAATTTCGGTTTTGAAATTAATTGGCAAAATTTTGCATTTTCTTGAAATGCTGGGAGTTGAAAATTTACAAAAAATTTCATGAGCACTTTTAAGATTCTGCCAGTGAATTCTCTAATCGCATCATTTTGCCTCCTAAATTAATTAATTAATTAATGAATTGATTAATTAAGACATAAAATTTGCTTTTTGATCGATCATTTTTTAATATATTTGCCCATTGATCACTCCCAAAATTAAAACTTTATTTTTTGATCGATCATTTTTAGATAGGTACAGGTATTTGCCCTTTGATCACTGCCAAAATTAAAATTTAATTTTGGATCGATTTTTTATACATTTTCCCTTATACATTTTCCCTTTGATCACTCCCAATATTGCATGCAACTTCATTAATTAATTAATTAGTTGGTTAATTTCCCTCTGTTCTCCTAGAGGCATAATATTGTGTGCTTTGTGTGAGAGAGAATTGTGTCCACACGGCACACGCTACCGTACGTCGTGTTGAGAGGGCAGAACAGTACCAACAGCAAAAAAAACGTGTACTGTATCATTGAAACAACCCCGATCAATAATCAATCAATCAATCAACTATTGATTGATCAGTCTGAGTGTGCGCGCACGAACGATGTTAAGCAACAACGGTAACGGTACTGCAGCAACTGCAACAACAAGCAGCAGCACAACAACAATCGCCGTCACGGATTATTACAGCAGCAGCAATAGCATGACAGCGACTGGGGCGACGACGGCGGCGAGCAGTACAATGCTCGCCGGCGGCAGCAACAGCAACGCGAGTGGGGCGTCGGCGGCGACAACAGCCGCCGCTTTGCTGGTCGCCGCGTTGACAGGCGGCGCCGGCGGGGGCGGCGGCGTGCCAAACTCGCCGCCCGAGTTGTACAACCACCACGATTATCAGCGGCACCAGCAGCAGTAGGGTTCTCGAGAAAATATTTGGACAAGTCTTAACTGTTTTTCAAATGGCCTTATCCCAGTTTTTTTTAAAGTATTTTGGGAAATTTTTTGATTTTTTAAGAAGATTTTTAAAAATACACAAAAATAATTAAATTTAGATCAAAATAATCGATTTATAATTAAAAAGTAAATTTCTTTACCAGTTCTTTTCTTTAAAATTGAATTATTTATAATAATTTAAATTTACCTGAAAAGGGAGACCGAAATTTTACGATGAGGTCCGGCCATGAAATCGACGATTTTTTTGCTTTTAAAACCGCTTTTTTTGCGGCGCGCTTTTTTCAAAAAAATTTGGGCAACAGGGGGAGTCCGGCCGTGCCGATAAGCACCTCCCGGGGGAAAAATTGGAAATTTTGATAATTTTTAACAGATTTTTACCGAAAATTGGTAAATTTATAGGTCAAATTTGAGAATTTTAGGGGAAACTTGGGGCCGGCGATGCCGATAAGCGCTGCCGGCGACAATTTGGAATTTTTAATGAATTTTATTAGATTTAAAAAATTTTCTTTTTCCCCTTCGCCGGCCGGCGGACCCTCCCCCCCCCTCTTTTACAACCACCCCCCCCCCCTCCCTTCTTAAATCTTTCAAATATATATTTCACCATTTTTCATATATTTTTTCCAACTTTTTGATGGATTTAATTTCATTATTTTTTGCAGCCACCAAAATCACCACCATTTGGCACCACCACCAACAGTCGCGCACCACCACCAGCACCACCAGCAGCAGCAGTTGAGCCCGTTCTCGCCCCAACAAATGTTGGCTGCCGCAGCGGCGGTGGCGGCCAGCCCACCAAATTTGGGTGAGTTCACCAGGCATAAAAAAATCTTAATGAAATTTTTTTTAAAAAATCAATAATTTTTTGTTTGAAAAACAGTAATTCACCAGAAAATTTTGAAAAAAGCGCCAGATAAAATTTTGCAAAATCTTATTTCTTAAAATTTTCTTATAAAAAAAATTCTAAAATTTTTTTGAACGATTACCTATGTTTGAATTTTTTTTTAAATTTTGTTCGGGTGGGGGACTGATCAGGGGAGGAACTGATCCGGGGGGGGGGGAACGTAGTGCACCTGATCACTCTCCAGCCTCACAGAATTTCCACCCGTCGAGAGTCTCGAGAATGGCATTGAAGCCCCGAGATTCTTGCACCAAAAATTTTCATTTTAAATTTTTGAATCCCCGACTCATAAAAACCGATTGGGAATCCAAAACCGGGGATCCGATGCCACAAAAAATCGGAAATTGGCACAGTGATTGACCTCCTACAAATGTCGTTAAACCGGTACCGATCGATATATATTACTGATCCCAAAAATTCCCAATATAACAAACTGAATACACATTCCCGTATGTATCGAGTTTTGGCAAACTGCCAATTCGAATGGCACTATACTCTCCTTCCATATACGTTTTTTTTATAACGCCTACGATTATATAGATATAGGCATTGGCATATGCCACATACTTGTATTTAAAAATATATTATTATTTTTCCTTCTCCAAGCATTAAATTAGATCCATTTGTAATAATGCATATTTTAAAAATGAAGAATGTCTATATGTTTATTGGTAGTATTTTACGCTTCCCTATGCCTCCATATATATATATATATATATATTTTAATTTTTTATATTTTTTTACAAAATTTTCTTTGTCATATGGCCTAATCTCAGGGCTCAAAAGTCTGTTGATTTTTCAGATGAAGTCCTTGGTTTAGAGGGTTGGAAACAATATTTTTTAAAAGTATGCATTTTAGCAACAAATTTCGCTAACAATTCCAAATTCTGTCCACGGCACCGGCACCGCTGGCACCATAAAATTTCTTTATATTTTTAAAATTAAATTAAAAATAGCGCAAGTTGGTGTTTTAATTTATTTTATGAAATCTGTTAAATATTCCTAAAAATTTCCAAAAAATTCACGCTGCGGCACATATCGTCACCGCTGGCACTTTCCTTCCCAAAAGTTTTTGAAAAAATGCGACATTTAAAAGTGTTACATTTAGTTAATATTTTTTTTACATTTAGTTAATATTTTTTTAAGTTCGAACCTGCTAAATTATATTACTAAATTCTAAATTCCACTTCCATTTTTATAAATAAATATTTTTTTTTTTTTTTGCAAAATTTTTTGGTGGCATTTTCAAAGGGGAAGAAATATGAAACATTTCCTCCTCTTCCCCCCCCCCCATCGCTTTGTTGCATATTTTTTTTTTGCTGGTGGCACATGTGGCATTTTGTGCGCCGGATGTATTAGCCCTGGGGATGGGGAGGAGGAGGGCATTGGCATTTTTGGGCCTTTTTGTGGGGCCCTGCGGGGGAGGACGCGCGGCCCATCGGCGCCGCCGCCAATAATAAAAGGGGGGAAAAGCGGGGGGTGGGCGCCCGGATGATGTGGCGAGACGGCAAAACATAAAACAAAAATTGCATTTCATTCCATGTATTTAAAATGTATCATTTATTTTTTAAATGTATCATTTTTCATCATTTTTCCTCTATTTAAATTTATTTTAATTCATTTTTTTAATATTTCAATTTTTAATTTTATTTTTGACAAATTTGAATTTTTTTTTTTTAATTAGTATTTGTTTAAAAATATGTGAACTTTTTTATTTTTGAATTTGTTTTTGTTCAATTTATTAATATTTTATTATTTTGGGAAATTATTAATTATTTACCATTAAATTTATTTAGAGTTAATTAAATTAATAATATTAATATAATAAAATCTTTAATAAATCTTACAAAAATAAAAATTTATATTTTTAAATAAATTAAAAAATATATAAATATTTAATATAATTACATTATTTATAAATTTAATATAATTATTAAATTTCCATTTTTTACCAAAAGATAATAAAAGTACTTTTTTTCTTCAGTTATTTAAAAAGCAAACTAAATTCTGTCCCTTAATTTTCTGCACCTTTTCATTGCGCAAATTCAAATAAAATTTTTTTTATGCCCTTGAACAAATTGGCGAAGCGTAAAAAAGAAATTTTAAACGCACTCGCAAAATGCCCAATTTGTGTGCCCATTTTAGCAACATTTAATTGGGACCCTTTTTGCCCACCCCTATTCCCCATTAAATAAATAACCTTGGGGTGGCGGGAGACGGACGGACGGTCGCGAGACAATTTTGTAGTCCCTATTTAGTGCTAATTACTTTTGCGATTTTTTTCCTTTTTGTAAACTTTTAAAATAACTATTCATTCACCTTTCTCTTCTCATTCATGCACCTTTTGAATCTATGATCAAATTATTTGGATGATTTGTTTAGATCACCGAATAAAAAAGCCAATTATCCCTAATTAGCATGGTCCGGAAAAATGAAAAAATCCACATATTTTTTTGGCTTACATTTATTAGCGAATTGAAGAAATTTTGAGAAATTTAACCCACAATTGGAAAATTTATATCAATATTTTTGCAATTTTATGTCCATATTCGCGATTTTATATCCAAATTTTTTCTAACCCTACTAATTAGCCTTGATCAAGCCGTTTAATTTATTTTCCTAATTAGTGCATATTATGGGGGCTTTCAAGCGGAATTGTTTTCTTAATTTCATCGTTTAAGACCAACTTTCTCTCTTTGAATTAACCTTTGCTACATATTTTGCAAGAGCTGATCAAATCACATAAATCATGGTCTCGACCATAAAAATATTTTTTGCTTGACTAATTTTAAGAGTAAATTTGCAAATTTTTCCATTTTATTTCTCCAGTTTCCATGTCTGATCAGTTCGTAATGGCCTTCAAATTCAAAATGTTGCATTACCTTCATAGTGTCCATTATTTAGCATTTAAATTCTAAAACTTTTGGACTGATCAGTCACTAAAATTTTTCGTTTATTTTTCCTTGCCCGATCAGTTAAAAAGTTTCGTTCTTATCTGATTAACCAAATTGTTCTCATTCATTACTGATCAAAAAAAAAAATTATCCCCGAGATAAATGCGGGAGGATTTTCCAGTTTTTGCAGCCTTTCCATGACTGATCAGAGTGAAAATAAATTTATTTATGATAAAAAAATTCTCTGATCAGTCCATCAAAGAAAATTTCATTTTCTGCTGGGAGCACAATCAATCAATAGTTTTTCAAATCAAATGTGACTGATCCATGCATTTTTCTCAATCAATAATTGCCGAATTTTAATTTGATTGATCAACCTGTTCCGTCACAGATCCCTAATCAATCAATAATTATCGATTTGTTTTTATTCATAGCGATTATACAAATCAGTCAATAATGATTTTCTCTTTTCCCATTTAAGCCGCTCAGCTGAGCGCTGCTGCCGCCCTGTACAACAACAGCAGCAGCACCAATTCGCTTGTCGGCGGTTGCGCGCCGCCGCAACCGTCCGCCACCATTGCCGCAACGTCATCCGCGGCACCCAGCCATAGCAGCAGCACCGGAAGCAGCGTGTCCGCCTTCGCGCGACTGTTGCCGCCGACGCCATCCCACTCGCTGCAACATTCGCCGCTGCACCAAATTTCACCGCAACCGTCGCCATCCTCAGCGACGTCAACGGCAGCGGCATCCACAGCGACCACGATGGCCGCGCTCAGTCAACTGATCGGTGCCGCGGCAGCGACCGCAGCCGCCGCGTCATCACCGGCGGCGGCGATGGCCATGCCACCGCAATTGCCCGCGTCCGCAGCAGCCGCTGCTGCTGCCGCGGCAGCGGTCGTCATGCAGCACCAGCAACAACAGCAACAGGTGCAGTCGCAACTGAGCAAGCTGGACAGCCTGTTCGGGCCCGGGTCGCCGGCAGCGGCGACCGCTGCACTGCTCCAACTGCAGCAGCAACACCAGCACCACCAGCAACAGGTTAAGTTTTTTTGTTGATCAACAGTTGGGTGGAATTGGGATTTTTTGCAAATTCTCGTTTGGCACAATTTTAATTTATATTTGGAAATTCTTGGAAAAAATAATTTTTTAAATAAGTAATGCTCGAGAGTCTTGGGTTCATAGTTTTGGTTCTCACAAATTTCATGAATTGGTTTATCATCAGAGATGGCACGGAATTCCGATTTCCGACATTTTTCGTGTCGTTATTCCGATTTCCAATTTCCGAAAAATTTTGGGTCTCGGATTCTGATTTTCGAAAAATTTTTGGGCTTTGTAATTCTGGTTTCCGAAAATTTTTTGGGCCTTGGAGTTTCATCCCTGGTTTTCATGTTTTATAAATTTCTTAAAACGAGAGAAACTGCTATTTAAAGCATATATTTACATGGGAAACTAATCCCATTTACAAAGCATAATATCATGACCCATTTGAGGGAATCCCCTCATTAACTAATTAATTAATTATCATTGTTCAGTCGGCCGCTGCTGCGGCACAATGCCATCAGCAGCAACAACAACAAGCGAACAGTGAACTGGCCGCTGCGGCACTGCTGGCCAGCCAATTCCAACGGCACAATTCGTCGGTGGTCGCCGCTTCGGTGGCGGCACAACTGCTGGCCGCTGCCAGTCCGGCAAGCCCGGCGGCGGCGGCGGCCCTCTCTTTGATGTCATCTCCGCTGGGCATGCACAACCACCACCCGCAACAGCAACAAAACCATCACAACCAACAGAATCAACAGCAATTTGCTAATGTTGCAGCTG
The DNA here is from genome assembly GCA_023374025.1 of Heterodera schachtii. Classification (NCBI taxonomy): domain Eukaryota; kingdom Metazoa; phylum Nematoda; class Chromadorea; order Rhabditida; family Heteroderidae; genus Heterodera; species Heterodera schachtii. The sequence continues at coordinate 1,690,343 of SIJG01000019.1, forward strand.
CGGCCGCTTCACTGATCCACCAACAGCAACAGGTGGCCCGGGGCTTCACGCCTATTAGCTCTGCTAATGGGTTGAGCAATGGGTTATGAGGATTGTCATAGGTTACTGATATTTGGAGACCGAACGGGATCGGGGAGCCCTTCGGGATTTTCACGGGATCCTTGTCCCGATTTATTCTGAAAAATGTTGTGATCAGGATCCCGACAAAATGGATTTAAATCCAGTAATCCTATCCCAGCCTGATTCCCAATCCCGGTCTCGAGTTATACTAATTTTGGCACCGTCAAATTAATCTACCAGGCTGGTCAATCAGTGTGATAATAATGTTCCAATTCAAGTATCTTAAATCTTATCAGCTAATCACTGCCACCCATTTTGTCACTAATTACCCTAATTAAACAGTTTTCCCTTTTTCAATCATCATCATCCATCATAAAAAATCAAATTTTTTACAATCGCCTAAATTTTATGGTCAGCTAACTAATTAACATTAATCATATAGTGATTTTCATCCGCTAATCGCTATCCCATGTTTCATCCTAATTACTTTAATCTAATTAGCGCCTCCAAATCTGATCACGTACAAATATGTATTATTACACACATTTCATTGTCACACCCTCCATCGTTGATTATCCAATCTGTGATCATCATCAGCTGATCACATTTCCATTTTCATAACGAACATATTTCTAATTTTTGATCAAAGGACAGTCGCCGCGCTTTTCGCGCCGACTTTTAACCCTTCTATTTTCATCATTTTTGTGTACAACAGCACATAAAAGGACTGACTGACTGACTGACGGAACGGTCGCGTGCACACAACGCCAAACAGCGCGCACAAATATTTGAAAAAATGCCTTTGGCATACTGTAAAAAAAATGTTTTTACAAAAAAAAAACAATTACACATTCAAATTCTTCTTCTCCTTTTGGAACAAAAAAAAATGTGATGCTGATGATTGTGCTGGTGTTGGTGATTATGCGTAATGTGTGTTCTCCTCTTCCTCTTCGCTTCCTCCTCCGTTCCGTTCCGTTTGTTTCTTCCCCTTCCCTTTTTTATTCATCCATTCATTCATCTTCTTCTTCTTCCACCCTCCCTCCTCCCCCCCCCCCATCCCTTAAACATATGTATGTATAAATGTGTGTGTATGACGGATGATGACTGATCACTTTTCTGCCCCCAAGGGTGAGGGGCCCCCGGCGGGGTGGGAGGGGGAAGACCAAACAACAAAAACAACAAAACCTTTTCACCGCCCGCCGCCAGCGGCGCCGATCGCCACCGACCGACCGATCGGGGCGGGGCGGGCGGACGGAATGAATGCTTTTGCTTTTCTGTTATTGAAATTGAACCCCCCCCCCCTTCCCCCCGGCTTTTTCTTCCTTTTTTTCCGCCTCCAATTGAGCGAAAAAAATATCATTTTGCTGCTGCTGCTTCTTCAACATATTTTAAGAGAGCATTTTTTAAAGCTAAAAACATATTTTGTTCGTTCGCGATTTATGTGGAATGCTTTTGGTGGTGGTGGAACTTTTCAACATTTTGTTGTAACAACAGAAACAGCAGCAGCAGCAGCAGAAGCAACAGGTGGTGGAGGAGGAAGGACGGTCCTTCCAATTTTTAAGGACAGAAATATAATAAATATAATGGAAATAAGGACGACGTTCAGCAGGGAGGGGAAGAAATTTAGGGAAAAAACAAATAAAATTATAATTTAGAAGGCACAGAAATAAATTTAAGTGACAGCATTCAAAATCCCATGCAATTTTTAAGGACATATATAATTAATGGAAATAAGGACGACGATGTGTTCGGGAGGGGAAGAAATTTAGGCGAAAAATTATTCGTGAGGGGAAGAAATTTAGGAAATAAAATTAATTTCGAAAACACAGAAATAAAATTTAAGAAGGACGCACAAAAATCTCAGCAATTTTCAAGGACAGATATATAATGGAAATTAGGGCGACGAAGTGTTTGGGAAGTGAAGATTTTTTGAAAAAATTTAATTTCGAAGACACAGAAACAGAAGTTAAGGACGCATCAAAGTCCCATGAAATTTTCAGGGATAAAACTACTTTTACACTTTTACATGCACCATTTGCAATGACTTTAGAGTGTAAATTCAAGGACACTTTGGAAATTAAAGGACACATTTTTTGGAGGGGCGAGGAAAGAAATTTTGGAATGTCAAAATTGAAGGAACAAAAGTCAATGCAATTCTAAGCGAAACTATCCTTGTTGGCATAGTAAAAATTCTATAACCGTCACATTAAGATGCTTAATAACAATACCCAAGGACATATGAATGAATGTCCTTGCCATTCATCGACAATTCAAATAAATGCCAAGGACAGGCAAAACTAATTTCAAAAATGACGCTTTAAAGTTCTCCTTCACCGTTCAATTTAAATACAACTCAATTTGTAAAATGTTTAATTCAAGAAAATTTCTAATGAAATTTCCACGATTAGGAGAGCTTATTTCCAGCAATCGAATAAATAATTAATATTATTGATCATTCATTCTCTCTTCTTTTAAGCATTAAAAAAACGCAAATAAAAAATTGTTAAATAAAAATAATAGGCCATGCTTTTCACAGTCTCTCTTTTGCTTTTCATAAATTACTCCCAATTATTACATAGCTAATTATTAGCACATTACTATTAATGACCGTGGGTTTTAGCGTAAAAGATTGGGCGGGTTTTCGTGGTCACTAATCTCACAATCTGACACCAATGACCAAAATTCTGTTTCCCTAACCCTAATTTGTAAGTCGGATTTAGATTTCTTTTTTTTTTGCCGAAAATGGTGTGAGAGGTTCGTAATTAGTCCAAATGGGTGTCAGAGTAATGTTTTGCGACCCGCCGCCAACCAAAAAAACCCACAGAGAATACATTTTAAGATTTTTTATGATAAAAATATTTTGTAAATCCAACCCCTCTCCCGTTCGGTTTTTAAATGATTTTCGAAAAATATCAAAAAACTTTGGCATATTAGCCATTTATGTTGAAAAAATTAAACTAAATTTTTTTCGGCTTGAAAATTTGGCAAGATTTTCCTAAAAAAAATTGATTAGGCTAGAAGATAAAGTTCTTATATGAAGGTAGGCATTAAAAACTCGATCTAACCTAATAGAGAGTGAGAGAAGAGATTATGGAAATAATAAGGAGTGGAGAATTAATTTAAAGGGAATTGGGCAATTAAAGGTCGAATGGGAAATTGGGGAAATCACAATAATCCCGGGGAATCCTAAATTCGGGAAAGACATTATTCAATTATTCGGGCCCGGCAGGTTCCCTTTCTCGAATTACTATTATACCGTATATACATTTTTTACCGTACTCAGGCACAAATGCAACACCACCACCACCATCATAATCATGGCACGGCACCGTCCGCGTTCACGCCACTCCAACAACACCAGCAACAGTCGCCAGTTGCAACAATTGTGCCACAAGGTGAGTGTATATGCTTAATGAATCATTGAGGCTAATCACTGATCAGAAATTTGGCATTTTCCGTGATAATCAATAAACTCCCCGAGTACTCATTTTTCTGGTTCTCAATTTCTTAAAAAAATTTCAATGCCCAATTTTCTGTGTTGCATATTCACATACTTTTTCTGCTCTTCTAAATACCAGAATTTTGGCGCCTTAATTATCCGAACTAACCCATTTTCTGGTGCCAAATTCGCTGAAAATCGGTGGTACTAAGTTTTCTCTGTACTCAATTCTATGGGTGCCAATTGGTTGTCGAGAATCTTTGGTTATTCGGCATATTCAATTTGTGGCACCCACCTAATTTCCGGCACTTTTCTCTCTGCTGGAACTGTCCGGCCCGGCTCAAAAACTTCATTTCTTGGCACGTGGCGTTTGGCCAATATTTTTTTTTCAACGGTCTTTAATTTGTTGGCCATAAATAAGTACATGAGCTTCTTTTCGGGATTAGCTTTTTGCGTTATGTTGCCTTAGGCCTGCCTATTTGCTTGCTCTCCACATAATCCGCCTCTTTAGGCTGCTTGGCCGACGATTTCTCGTCATTTTAATGCCGCTTTTCCTCTTGGCACAAAAATCTTTTTTTGGCATTTTGGCAATTAGGGTAAAATGAGCAAAAAAGAAGATAGTATAAGGACTTGACCCACTGATTAAAGGCCATTATTGTAAGGACGCACTTCGTGCCGTGTGTGCCATTCAAGGACAATCCGTAGCCTCAAGAATTTCTCTACTGTTTTTTTCAATTTGAATTTGATCACTGTGTAAAATACTGCTGAATTCTTGAACCATTACTTTTTGAAGGACGCCCTTTGTGGTATGTAAAATCAAGGACAAACTAAAATGGACATTTCATCTAAAAATTGCTTGAATTTTCGAACCACAATCTTTTTAAGGACGCCTTTATAGCTAGCTAGATTTATTCAAGGGCATATCCTAACTCTCTATAGGTTCCGGTACAAAAAACCCTCATCCTTTTTTTTCATTAACATCGATCAGTCAGGGCTTCGATCTCAAAATTTTGAAAATCTTCATTTCAGCCATAAAAAATCCTCATTTGCCACTAAAATACCTCAAAATAAAATCCTCATTTGGCATAAAAAATCCTCATTTTTTAAAACATCATAAAATTGCGAATAAAATCAGTTAACTGTCATATTTTTCGTTTGAAACAATCACGGCGCCTATCAGCGCCGCCGGACCCCAATAATTCCAATTTTTTTTAAAAAATTGGCCCATTGCAAAATTGGTAATTTTGGTAAAAATCTATAATTAATCTTATTTAAAACCTGAAAAAATTAAAAAAAAAATTTCAATTCTATTCTTTTAATAAATTGACAATCTCCTAATTTTTTTTTATCTTTTGCTTTTAAATTGTTTTATTCACGGCGCGGTTTTTCCAAAAAACTTTTCGGGATCATTGGGGGAGGGGGTCCGGCAGTGCCGATAGGCGCTGCCGGAAAAAATTTGGGATTTTGAGTGCGATTTGTTAACAGATTTTGTCAAAAAAAAATGATTTTGACCCACTCTAGCGAATCCCTGTTTATTTTTTTGTATAAAATTATCTAAAGGAAATTAATTAAAATTTATTACAAAATGAGGATTTTTCGAAAAATGTTTAAGATTTGAAGAAAAAGTTCGAACATTTTGCCAAACATACCTAATTTTTCAAAAAAATCATGCGTTTTTGTCACTTTTTTATCAAAAGACCACAAAAATCCGCAAATCCTCAGTTTCAAAAAAAATCCTCTTTGACCCTCTTCTAAAAGACCACAAAATGAGGAAAAATCCTCAGATATCGAAGCCCTGACATGGATTGTTGTTGATGTAATCGGTAAGTTTCGTCATCATCGCACGGGTCACATTCACTCATGCCGACGCCACACACCGCCTGATTTGGTGCCAAAATTCGCTGCCAAGTTGGCACTTATTTTTTTCTGGCGATGCCGTGTCATCACACAACAAAGGGCTTCGCTTCCTTTCCCGTTATTTCTCTCTCGAGAATGTCATGTCGAGAAACAAGCAATAATTATGATTATTATTGTTATTATTTTGTTGTACTTTTACGGCGCAATGTCGCGCATCAGCTATTAATGGCATCAACCACAATTTTTTTTTTTTTTTGAATTTCGGCACGGCATTTGGCCACAAAGCCATTTTTAATGCGCGCAAAATCCCATTGAAATTTGAACCCGAGAAAATTTGTTTGTTCAAAGAAACGGCGCACCATCGGCGTGCCAATACGGCAGAGAAACATTCAATTTACAAAGAGAAAAAGGCTTCCAAAAATTTTTGTTTGGTGGATTTTTGGATGGATAAATATGAACCTAATTGGATCAAAATTTAGGGAAAGACCCGAAAAAAGTGTCTTTTTAAAATTATAGAAAGTTTTAATCGGTTTCTAAGTGAACAAGAAAAATTTCTTGTAAAAAGTCCCGGGTCTCGCGATTTTCGGTCTCGTCTCGGGCTCAAGTCTCGATCTCGAGTCTCGGCAATTTTTAGTCTCGAACTGCACTATTCACCTGGTTCTCGTGATTCTTTTTGTTGATTTGAGAACTGACTTTTTCAGTCTTGAGCAAAGAGGCCAGTTTTTGATTCTAGGTTTTCATTTTCGCAAATTTCCGAAATTCTCTCCACCCTTGCCTCAATTTCAATTATTTTCTCAATTTTCCGATATTTAAACTTTTAAATCTTCGATTTTTCAGTCCGTAACTTCGACAATCGGTCTATGATTTTGGCTTTTTCTGTCATTTCAATATTTTTGAGTCACCATTCCCGACCAATTCTCGACACTAATTTTTGGCCTTCACCTGTCTTTTCGCGGTTTTTGATTCGCCATTCTCTCCTCGACTCTCGGTAATATCCCAATTCTCGAAACAAAACTTTTTTTTTTCGCCAATTTAATGGCATCATAAAATGGCACAAAAATGGGAGCAGCTGGTTAATTTATGGTGTGCCGTACCATCTGTGCCGCCGGTGTTGCCATGGTGTATATATGTGTATCAAATTTTTGTTGTTTTTGATTGCGTCTCATTTATTTATCGGCCACCACATTTTGTTTGTTTCTCATTAGTGATTATTTGTTCATGAAACCAAAAAGGCATATGAAAATTGTGCCATTTAATAATCCGATGGATATGTGCCATAATGCACTTTCATGTTGCGCTTTTCTTTTTTTAATTGGGCTTTATCCCCCCCCCCGCCCATTAGGCTTTATCCCGCGCCTCCCCCGCCCCCTCCATCCATTGGGCGATGAATCACAAAAATTGGTCTCTAAACCACACAAGAATCGAGAGATGGCAGCTGTGGCTTTTGAGGCCTTCGTGACGGAGGCTTTTTAATAATTATTTTGGCATTTTTAAAATAAATGCCAAAGGATAAGGATTCATAAAAATAGTAATTTTCTCTAAAATTGTGCCGTTTTATACTCCGATGGCTATGTGCCATGCCCTTTCATGTTCTGCTTTTCCTTTTGTTAATTGGGCTTTATCCCCCCCCCCCCCGCCCATTAGGCTTTATCCCGCGCCTCCCCCCGGATTAATCACAAAAATTGGCCTCTAAACCACACATGTATCGAGAGATGGCAGCTTTGGCTTTTCAGGCCTTCGTGACGGAGGCTTTTTAATAATTATTTTGGCATTTTTAAAATAAATGCCAAAAGCAAACAAAAAAATTTTTTTTTATTCTCTCGTTTTTTTATGTAATTTTGAGTTTTATAAAGCTTTACATTAATTTACATTATATTTTTAGGAATTTTTTATTTTATTTTTTAGAAAATATTTAACAAAATTGAAACACCCTATATCTGCTTCGAAAAATTCAAAATAAATAGGTAAATAAATATTACAGGCGGTGCCAATCAGTAAAAGGCGCCTTGAAAATTTTGAAAATTTCTGAGACAAATTTTAAAAAATCAATGAAAAATTGAGGGCTGCGGGAGGGGTCTTGTGAGGATAGGGGAAGGTGTAAGAAAAGTACCTCGTGTACCCCCTCCCCTCAGGGAAATTGGCCACTGGAAATTTTGAGACTTTAGAAAAAATTATCATAGAAATGCAATTAGGTAATTGCATTAACGAATTCGCAAATTTATTTTTATTATGGTGCCCAATATTCTTGAGGTGTCCGTTTTTCTGCAACTTTTCCAATTTCTAGTGCCAACATTCACTCCCCCCCCCCTTGGATATGATAATCCTCATTGGATATGGATATATCCCTGCAAATGCAGTCACTTTACAAAAAAAAAAATAAGGAACAAATTGAAATAATACAGTAACTGATACATGCCCTGATAAACCCCAAACTATGATTCCCAAAATGCCATGCGTATTCACTAATTGGCACATTTTCATGTGCCAACACTTTCTTCAGTGCCACAATGCTGTGTACTATTAAATTATTGTACTTTTCTGCAACAAATTTGATGGCCTTGTGTCCAAAAATGGATGGAAAGGAACAACATCTGTCCGCCTTTGGCATTATGTTTTAATGCCAATAGGATTTAAAACTTTTTTGGCTTTGTTTATGTCGTGCCATTTTGGTTTTGATCATTATGGCTCATAATTTTCTCACATAAACCTGCCAAAATTAAACATGTGCATTCATAAAACATTTGCCGTGCCATTCGCGCGTAAAAAGGCAGTGCCACCACTTTTCTCACGGCACTTTTTTTGACACATTACCTTCATCATAATTATTTTATTAATTTACAAAATTCACACGCCGCCCAGTTCTTTGTGATGCCATGCCATGGGCCCATTCATTTGCCAAAATTAACCAACCAATCACAGCCAATTTTCTCATTAGATGACGTCCGCAATTAGAGAATTGGCATTGACATTCCTTACCTAATGACCATATCACTGCCATTTTGGCACTTTTACCATCATTATCATCGTCATTGTCAACAGCATCAATCCATCTCTTCGAGAGTCCCGTTCTCGACGCGAGAAAAGTCTCAATTTTCTTGGGTTCGATTCCACGCGGGATTTCTTACACGATTCCCGCACTTAACAGAATCCCGTCCCGTATATTTTTTAGGTTTACCTAACCCTATTAATTATCCTAATTTGTTGAACGTCGACCATAGTCTTGAGACACTGAATCTCGTGGCAAGGTCTTACTGTAAACCTGCGCTAAGTATTCACCTATAGCGCCCGGGGCATATGGCTTCGTTTTGAATCTCTGGACTTTTTTAAATAAATTTCGGGGCGCATTTTATGGTCTTGAATCCTTGGGCTTGGCTCGGTCTTGAATTTCGGTGCCAAATCTGGGTCTTGAATTTCGGGACACGCAATTCTCCCTCCGTTTTATGGGCCCAACCTCCATCGAGTTCTTGGGAAGTCGTCCAAGTCTCCGTCTCGAACCCCTAGCCGGATATTTGCCATTCTCGAGCATCACCAATCACCTCCTCCCCCTGTTCAGTAGTGCCATCATTGTGCTCCCCATCGTCCGGCGTTGCTGTTGGCACTGCTACTCCATCCTCCTCATCATCATCATCTCAGCTTCACCATCACAACCAAAACCAACAACACCAGCATCGTTCCCCATTGTCCTCCTCGTCCTGCTGCTCCAACTCGTCGGCAACAACGACGACGGCACATAATACGACGACGACAAGTGCAATGGCAGTGCCAACATTTGCCACCAGCGCCACCGGTGGTGGTGCGGGTAGTGCCGCAAATGGTGAGCAGTATTAGGCACATTATCGAAATTTAAACAGAAAATCTGGCATTTTAATGGATTTTTTTTTTTAACAGTTTTTATTTTGATGATTTTTGGTAGGATTGGTCTCCGGACGGGGAGCAGTTCAGCCCCCGCATCCCGCCCCCCTCCTTATTGTTTACCCCCCGGAAATTTTTGTTTTTAATTTTAAAATTATAAATTTTCAAAGAAAAATCTTAGCAAATTTTTTATTAAGAAAATTCCAAATACAAAATTTTTCAGCGATTTTTTCAAACTTTAATCTTTCTTATATTAAAAATTTACTGATTTTTTGGAAAAATTTCAAATTTTGAAAATAAAAATAAAAATTCCGCAGAGGGTGGGGGACGGCGGCGGGTGGGAAACTAATGCACCTTGCTGGTCTCCTTTGGTGAGATATAAAGTCGGGGATCGGGGAGGATATGCGCCGACAAAATTAGTCGAGGATGGCTGGGTAAATTTAAAATTTCTAGGGATCACCACCCTCGCCCGGGAGTAAATTTTGAAAAAAAAAAAACCGGAATTGCCAGCCGTTAGCGTTTTTTCGGCATTTTATTGCTTATCGCCAATTATCGATCGCTTTTTTTTTTGATACAGTAAGCGCTGGCGGCACCGCTGATCACTGCCGATCCACCATCACCGATGCCGATCACCATCACCAGCCAGTGAAGAAAATACGGCGCCGACGGCCCAAAGAGGACAAGCTGTTGATGCCGCGCCGGGCATCTTTGCCCCAGGGCATCGTGGTGAAAAGTGACGGTACAACTACCGTCACCACCACTGATGCCTTGGGCGGGCCGTGTTCTGTCGGCTCGATTACTGTAATGGACGAGATGAACGGTGGCATCGTCAAAATGGTGAGTCATCAGCGCCATAATTATTATATTTTTTGACCGTGGGAATGGCACCACAGATTTTTGGTGCTTTGTGCCAATTTTTGACAAATCCCAACCAATGCCAGGGGCGATAATTTTTTTTTTTTTTTTTTGTATGTAGTTTGTGTGTTGCGGGAAATTGATTCTGTTAACGGGTCTCGAAAGTGTCGAGAGTTGGCCGTCCATGTGAAAAAAAAAGTCGAAACGTTTTTTCTTCCTCTCAAAAACATAATTTAAAAACCGAAAATTTTCTTTCAAAAAATTAAAAAAAACATTTTTTTTTTTTTGAGAACTGGTCTTTTAAATTTTTGAAAACAATAGAAAATTTATGTTTTTTGAAAAAAAAAAAAAAATAAAATTTACTCTTCAAGCCAAAGCCAAGCTAAAGAAAAACATGTTTTTCGTGCGTTTTAGGCCTCCCACAGTCTAGAAAAAAATATATGGATTTCTATATAATTGGCAGCCATATTGATTTTTCTGTTACAGGCGCCGTTATAATTGGTAAATCCCATAACAATGAATTGATTGATTTGAGCCAAACATTTGATGTAGTGCCGCCTTTTAAGCGGTGCCATGGCTTTTAAGTGATTGATGGAGGGGATGTAATTGATACGCTTTTGCCGGTCTCGAGAGAATTTTTTTGGGGGGGGGGGGGGCAGCTTTTTCGAGAATGCCAACCCGACGAAAATGGTGAGCAGAGTGATGCTGCGCTCTACTACGTAAGCAAGCCAGGCCCAGGAAGCTGGTGGTGACACCATTTTAAGGGGCCTATGGATTTGGGGGGGGGGGGGGGTTGGGTAAACATTGGATTTTGGATGCTTGTACATATATATACCTAACCTCTCTATGTATGTACATTGGGGTGACGAGACCCAAGCAATGCCGGGGCCCAGGCACCAGGGGTGGGCCATGCTAATGCCAATGCCAATTCATTGGGTGGGCCATGCCAATGCCAATTCATTGGGTGGGCCATGCCAATGCCAATTCATTGGCGCCGAATGGTGCCAACGCCAAACACACACCACCCACACACACAACTTCAGTGCCATCAATCCAATTCTCGCGCCTCCTGCGCAAAAGGATGCTTTTCCCCACCAATTATTATTTTATCTTATTAGCGTATTTAGTGTCTATTTTTTTTTTAAATTTTTAACATTTTATTTTACAATTTTGGTCTGTGCCATCATTCAAATTGATCAATGCTTTACGAAATTTTTGCCTTACTACTGATAAAGGGCCGGCTGTTTTGGCGTTTTGATCAGCCCCCCCCCCCCTAATCCTGTTAATCCATCTCCTTAATAAAAGGTACAAAGTGTATTTTGCCGCGAAATTATTTTGGCCAAATATGATTAATATGGGCTTTTTCTCCATCTATTGGCCCATGGGCCTCACCTATTTAATGCTTACTAAGCCCCGGCATTTTATGGCTCTTTCCCGACTGACACCCGGCCTGCGGGCCTCACAAAACTCAAAATCAGTTACTAGATGTCAGTACCACTGTACCACTAAGTCCGGCATTTTTGAGCATTTTTGAGACCCCGGCCCGTGCGCCTCCCCAGACCTAGCTCAGTATCGCTATCCTCGGCATTTTACCCCTACACGCGCCCCGATGCGTCTTGAGGTGATGGCACCACAACATAAACATTTGAAAATCCAGATCGTAATGTAATGAGAAATGGGACCAGGAAGGGATTTGTGATCAGCGGTGATCACTGATCAAAAGGAATACTTCCGGTTGATGAAAAATGATCTGCTTGGTCCCCTCCCTCTCCCTTTGTCATCCATCTACTGTCCGTAAACATACACCCATTCGTGATCAAACAAGTATTGATTGATCAGAGTGATCAAAGCTTATGCTGATCATACCGTCCGTCGTCACACCTTCCAAAGTTAGGTGTTGCTGAATTTTAATGTTTACTCTGACCTCTTCACATTTCGCTTCATTTTACGTTTTTTTTTTGTGTGTCTCACCTAGGGCTGTTTACGGTGGGTAAAAATAAAATAAAAAATCCGGAACCTGAAATTCCGACCTGTAAAAAATTTCCCGGAATCCAGAATCCGGTGCAGCCCATGGTCTGAACCCAACAAATATTTACTAGCCCTCTTATCAAACATTTTTTTTCGAAAATTGGAATTTATTATTTGCGAAAAAACTTGCATTTTTTCTGAGGGCTAGGTAGACCTTGTTTATATTTATATATCTCTCCAATGGCATTATGAAATCACCGGAAATAATAATAAAATGCATGTCTGCCACTTGAATACAGTATGACAAATGACCGCCGTTAAAAACTCACACTTTAACCTAATTATTCACTAATTGGGCTTGATCTCCGTTCCTCTGTCATAATTTGGCACTATTTTTAGGCTTCATCATAACAACAGTTACATTATGTAGTACACGGCTTTTTATCTCATTATAAAAAGAATGTTCTATTATCCCCCGATAATTAACGGTTGACGAAATAATATTTTGGCACATACAAAAAAATGTTGTGCCAAATTGCGTCTAAACTCATTTGATTTGTCAAATTAAATAAAATTCAATTAAGGAAATTTAATTTAATTGCCGGCACTTTTCAATTTTATCCCCCTCCCGCTTAAAGATTTGTTTTTTTCATTTTGTTTCCAGGAAATGGAAAATGTGGCACTAAAAAATTTCATATAGAGGCCAAATTTTTAAAGAATGAAAGCTGTCATTGGAAATTTATAATAAAAAAAACAATGCTACTATAAAATACAATCAAATATAAGTGTCCCACAAAAAACGGAAAAACTTTAAAAATTTTATGAAAAAATTTAGCAATTTTTTAAATTTTAAGCAATTTTCTTAACCATCGCCAAAATTTTGGAAAATAGCACCACCGGGTTTTTGGGGCGAAAGGCAAAAAAAAAAAGTCGTCAGATTGTGGCCCACTGCCCCAACCCCCTCCCTCCTCCTTTAAATTTTTCTCATTATGGGCCTGCTGGATGGTCCCATTAGCCCATTAGCCCCTCCCCCCGCCAAAAAACAAATTCTTATTAAGCTATTCAAAGTAGAGATCGAATTTGGACCGTATACAGGGTTTTACGGGCCCGTAGCCCCTAACCACCCCGTTTTTTATTCAACCAATACGAATTTTTTACAGACTAATTTTACGGGTTATTTAGCCCCTAATCGGTAGCCCATAAATGTGCTCAGGCCGTAACTCTTACCCTTATCCATACATAAAAATATCTCAAATTCAAATGGCGAAATGCCAAAGTTGCCCTCATATATATATTTTTGTTTGCTGCGTAAAAGATTTGAGCCAAAAAATGACGCGGAAATGGGGGCACTTAAAGCTCACTCCGTCACATTTGCCGGCATTTTTTTTCTTAGAAAATAAAAATTTTTTAATTTTACCTCTCATAATTTTTATTTTATTTTTTCAATTTTTAATCCCCCGGAGGGTTTAACGGCACCGACGAGGACGACGATACGATTTTTGTGTTTGATGATAAATATGTGACAATATGTTTTAAATACCACAAAAGTGTCGAGACCCCCCGACAAAATATTTTCTTCTTCAGCCCATTTTCACGTTCTCTCCTTTTTCGCATTATTATAATGTATTATGCAAATTCGAAGAGAGAAATAAAAATCAAAAATAATTTTAATTAATTTATTTATTTAAATTTGTTTTTATTACACAAAATTCTATAAATTTTACCAAGATTAAAAATAGGTGAACAAAATATTTCTTCTGTTTTGTTACCTATGAATTCTTTTTTTGTAATATTTTGTTATTTATTCTAAGAAAATATTTTTCTTAAATAAAATTAATTTTTAAATTATTTTTATTAATTCAAAATTTAAATTTAAAAAATAAATTGGAAAATTTAACACATTTTTTGTTGGGAATTGCCCATTTTGGCCTTTTTTGTATTTTTTTAAAAATATGACATAACAGCGGCAGGCAGGTGTTTTTTGTTTTTTATTTTACCACCATTTTAATCCTCCCCATTAAGTGCCAATTATTTTTAATTTTTATATGTGTTTTTTTCACCGGGAAATTTTTCATTTTTCTTCCTCAGGTCAGCAGTTGTTTTTTTTACTATTTTGTTTGACAGAAATTTTTGTTCCAACAAATCCGCATTTTGTTTTATTACCCGAATTCCGATTTTTTTTTTTTTTTTTGTTAATATTTTATATTTTTTCCCATTGCTAAATGATGCCAAAAATGTTGCATCGCCAAAAATTTATGGGCCTATGAACATGTCATGCTAATCAAATTAACCCATCACAAAAAATGCATTTCTATTTTGTGAAAGTTTAATTTGAAATGGTGAATGAATGAATGACTTTACGCCTGCAGCGAATTCAAAAATTTTACTTAATTTGCACAAATTAAGAGCAATTAAGTAAACAAATTAGACAAAATGGGTGAAAATGAGACCAAAGGTTGGCACAACCATTTCGCGTGTGGGCGAGAGAGTGTGAGTTTGATCACTCTGATCAATGCCCAGAACGGTCTTCCGATCACGCGAAAAGCGATGAGAATGTGATGACCTTATACAAACCAAAATGGGAGAGAGAGAGAGAGAGGAGAGAGAGAGAGAGAGTATACGGTATAGAGAGAGAGTACGGTATAAGAACGAGAATGGAGTGGGATTTATTTCTGATCAAAATATTGATCTCTCTGATCTGGGTCCCGGCAAGCTCGTCCCAATCACCCCTAACCTCTAACACCTTCTAAAGGAGAGAGAAAGAAAGGAGAGAGAGAGAGAGAGAGTGAAAGAGAGAGAAGGTGAAGGAGAGAGAGAGAGAGAGACAGAGAGACGATGAGAGATAGAGAGAAGAGAGAGAGGTGAGGGAGAGAGAGAAGGTTAAGAGAGAAAAATACTGCAACCAAAAATGATACTTTCTCTAATCAACATTAATTAATTTGCAAAATTAAAAAAATAAAATAAAATGATTCATTCAATTTAATTCCAAAAGGTCAATTTTGTTCAATCATAATTGCTTTAATTTGCCAATTTGTGAATCACATTTCAACAAAAAAAAAAAAAGTTCACGAAACATTCTCTTTTTTTCAAAAACAATTTTGGTGACGACACAAATTTTCAATTATTTTATTTATTTTTTTGCTGCGAAACATTTCGCCAAAATTTTTGGCGATGGCACCAAAAATAATTTTTGTCGTTCCATTTTTCACCTCTTTTCTGCCGAACGCCCCTCGGCGCCTTTTCTCTGTGCCCTTTTACCGCCGCCCGCCCCCGCGGCGTCCCCCCAGGGGTTTTAGTGATTGGATTGGGGGGCCATATTACTGGCTGGCTCCTGTGCTGATTATGTCATGATTACAGCCTCCCTCCCTGGGCCCATTTCATTATGGGGGTGATTTATTGCCCAGTCCGACTGCGGTTGGTAAAAAATATGATAAAATTTATCATCGCCAAAAAAATGGCTGCCCCCCCCCCGAGGGGGGGGGGGGGGGACGAAAAGAGGCAACAAAATGTTGCCCCCGGGGTATATAAAAATGATTCGTTGAAAAATTGGTTTGTTGATCAGAGAGAATTTCGGGGCGAGGGGAGACGAATCTCCCGACCGAGAGACACATACAAATATGAGGGATGGAAATGGGTCCCAAAAATTCATAGGTATTTTATTGCAAGCGCCCCCCCCGAGGGGTTGGCAAAATTTAACGGGGGAACGGGGCCTAATGGAGGCATTTTTGATCAAAAAAAACAATAGTGGAAAGGAATTCTTATCACCACCACCGCCAATTGGTGGACTGACTATGATTTGATAAAGCGCTAAAAGTGCAGCCACTAAATGCCCTGGGGGGACAAAAAATTGTCTGTTTCTGTGTGCGCCCTCTCAAAAAAACGCTTCTGTGACGGACAGCAGCACAGATCGGACGCACGGGCGACAACAACAGTTCGGTGGTTGTGGACTTTCTCCACCCGACTTAATTTGGCCCCCTAATTATTGCCCCCAAACAGCTAATTAATTAATTATTGTTGATATGTACACTGTGTTCATGTATTTCTAATGGCCAGGAATTTATTGCCGGCTGCTGAAATTGATACACTCTTTCCGCTTCTTCCCGCTCCCTCAATAATTAATTTATTGTCGCTAATTAAGTAATTAGCAGTGATTTTTTGTGCATTTTTGGAAATGGGTACTTTTTATACCACTTTCTTTAAAAATGCTAAAATTTCCCACTTATTGGGCACCTGTTTTTGGGAATCGCGCAGAAAATTACAGTATACCGATTTTAGCTTCCCTCTTTTTAGCTTACTGTAATTGCTTTTTTTAATTTCTTTTCGAAACCACTATCGCCAGATTCTTTATTATTTTTTTAATTCATTAAAAATTACACAAATTTTCTTTATTGGTGGGGTGGAATTCTGCAAAAAATAATCATATTTGAATAATTTTTTAATAAAAAAAAAATATTTTAAAAAATTGCATTTTTTTGGGGTTAATATCCTGATTTTTCGTTACAATTTCCGTATTTCTGATTAATATTTCGGGTTTCGGATTTCTTTTTCTTTTTTTTTTTTGATTGGTGTCCACCCTCCCCCACCTCCCACCTGCCCGATCTGTGCAGGCGCTCGTGACCTATCAAATACAGTAACCCTGATCATTCGCCGAGGTGACCTTCTCCCCCTTCTCCATTTTCATTCGCAACAAAATTTGAAAATTGGCGCTATAAACGGAAAAAATCGGCCTAAACAAATGTCAAATTTAATTAATTTTACTCCCCAAAATCACAACATAAAAGAAACATTTAAAAATAGGGGAAATTGGGGAAAAATAGAAAAATTGGACAAAATTTCAAAAAAAAAAAAAAAAATTAAAATTTCGTTCCCAATATATTTTGTAGCGAACCAAAAAAATTATGAAAACCATTCGCTATAAAATAGGAAAATACGTCATTCAAAAATTACAAAAAAATGGGACCAAAATTTCAATTTTCAAAAATTTACTCCCCAAAATTTACACAGCGAAAATAATCAAATTAAGAAATTTAAATTTTTGCTTATTGCCTGCTTTTGCTCTACATTTTGCTGCTTCATCCCTCTCAATCCATCCGCCAATGGACTTTGTTAATGATGATTTTAATGATGATGATGATGAGTTGACTCTTTACTGCCCCAACTTCTCTTCCTCTTCCTCTTCCGATTCCTCCTCCTCCTCCTCGTCATGTGAAGATCCAAATTTTGCCAACAATTATCATCAGCTTTTCACGGGCTTTTCCTCAGCATCATCATTACCATCATTATCATCACAATCATTTCCTCTACCACTATTACAAGCAGCAGAAGCAGCAGCAGTACAACCAGAAGCCGCCATGATGATGATGATGATAGTGCCACCGGTCCAATTTTTGTCTCTTCTTTTTTTTAGATTCAATGCCACTTTTTCTGTATGGGTTTTGGCATTTTTTTAAATTTATGGTTATACTATATTGGGATAAGGCTATGTATTTAATGATCAAGAGTGATATCTCGCTACCGAGACTTGAGATTGAGTCCTCACATTTAAAAAATTAGGGTCATAAAAATTGGGTGGATATATGTTTCATTTGATTTGAACAAACCACATTATCAATGGGTTATGTGTGCTTAGAAATGCTTTTTACTAATTAGGGTCATTAGCATCTCTCTCTGTTTTCGACTCCCCAAAATTTTTGGGTTATTCCGACCCATTAAATAACTCAACACCCTCCGCAACTTCTTCATGGCATCACTTTTTTCGGGACTTATCCAAATGCCAACCCCCAATATTAGGCTAATTAGGCTGTTGTTATTATTGGTCTTGAATTGTCTAGTGTCGAGAGCGGGAAAAAAAAACAAATTTCGCAACGAGTGACGAGTACGGTAACCAAAGTTCGAGAAATTTCTCGGCGCTTACCCTAATCCGACGGATGGGTATCTGGCGCGGGGATAATCCAGTGTTTTTTTGTAGAGAAGTGTTCAAATATTAAGTAGGATTTGGCATATATTTTTGCTGACTCTTCCTAACCCAGTGGGGCAATTTAATGGGTGCACTTTATTTCCTCGGCCGAAAATCTTTTTTAAAAATTGAATTTGAATTTTTTTTAAATCCAAAATTTTAACATTTTTTGGAAAAATTCTAGAAAATTTAAATAGTTTTAGAATATTCATAAATATCTAGAAATTCTTTGAAATTATCTTTTTTTTTCTTAGTTACTTTTTATTTATTTTTTGAAGAATTTTCGACGGGGAAATGAGCGAGCAGAAGGGCAACCTGCTCCTAATTTTAATCGCTTTTTCACTAATTGATTTTTCAAAAAAATTAAATTTCGTAAAAAACATTAAAAATTGTCACTTGTCACCCTCATTTTCAGGAAGGTGTTGTTGACCAACATCATCAACAGCAACAACAACTGCAGTTCCAGTCGCCCTCTCTGTTGTCCTGCTCCACAACAACACCAATTAGCAACAACAACACGAGCAACGAAAGCATTAGCAGCAGCGGCAGTGGCGGTGCCGGCGGCGGTTTTGCCGAAACATGCGTAATGCCATCCTCCGCCCGCGACGCACAATGCCAACAATTTGTGATGCAACAGCAGCAACAGCAACAGCATCAAATGCAGCAGCAAAGCTCGCCTCCGGCACTGTTGCATGAGCAGCGCAGGCAAGTTGTTGTGGTGATATGATAGTGATGGTTCAGCAGGGCAGCTTTTTCTGGCATTCCGTTCCCAATCTCTCGCTCTCTCTTTATCTCTCTCTTCCCCGGTCTCTCTTTCTTCCCCTCCCACCCTCTCCTCTCTCTTCCTCCGTCTCTCTTTCTTTCCCTCCCTCTCAATCTCTTTCTCCTCTCTCTCTTCTCTGCTTTACACTCTTCAATCCCGTCTTCAATCCCGGGTTCTCGACCGAATTATGTGTCCAGTTTTGCGGGCTGAACTCTTAACATTGATGTCTGACTGCCGTCTCTAACTTTCTTTTCACCTTCCGGCTCTCTTTCTCTCTTTTCCTCCTCAATTTCGACCCTTTTTTCTTTCTCTGACTCTCCCTATTTAAAACCAATCGTCCCATTTTTGACTTTTAGACAAGCCGCATCAATGCTCGTGGAAGACCTGAACACGCTGATGGAGTGTGATGACGAGGGCGGCCCTGGGGATCAGCGCCAGAAGAAGTGCCGCGTGTGCGGCGACTCGGCCACCGGCTACAATTTCAACGTGATCAGGTAGACAGAAAGACGGGAAGTTTTGTTTGTGGTGGGAAAAATGTAGTGATCAGTGATCAGAGAAAAGAACTACGGTAGCAGGAATCGTTCGAGAATTTTGACTTGGAAGAATTTATTTATTATTATTTTTTTTGCTTTTCACACATTGTTTTTATTGCGCTTTTTCATAAAAAAAACATTCCGGGTGGGAGGGGTCCTGTCGATGCCTACAAGAGCCGTCGTGGAAAAATGGAGAATTTTTGGCTCTGTTTTTTTTAAAACACCAAAAATGATAATTTGGTGATTTTTTGGAAATGTAGCAAAATTTTTGGAAAATTTGGGTAAGGGAGGCCTTGGAAGGTGTACCAATGAGGAAATTTCGTTTTGGTGTCTTATCAGATCAGATAGATAGATATATATATTGATGAAGCTCAGGACATTCAAATTTGGCTGATACTGTAACATGAAATTCTGTACAATGTTTTCTCAAAGAAATGCCATCCCCATATTCCGCCGAAATTTGTGCTCCTCCCCATCAAAAAAGTCACCCTTTTATGGAACAAAAATTCCAAAAATTTTTTTTTATTAATATAGCTGCGAGTCGTGCAAGGCATTCTTCCGCCGGAACGCGTTGCGCCCAAAGGAGTTCAAATGCCCGTACTCAAATGAGTGCGAAATCACCGCGCTCTCCCGGCGGTGTGTTTTTTTTGTTTTTTCTATATTTAAAAAATTAATTTAAAAAATAAATTTTTTTTAAGTTTTTGTCAAAAATGTCGTCTCCGCAAATGCTTTGAAGTCGGCATGAAAAAGGAGTGGATTCTGAGTGATGAGCAGCTGAAACGGCGAAAAAATGCCCGAATTAAGTGCCAACAACAGCAGCAACATCCAAACGGCGGCGGAATTGCCAGGGAGCACCAGCACAACCACCACAACAACCAACATCAGCATCATCAACAGGTAGCGAGAGAGAATACAGTAAGAAATGGCACATTTAACCATGGGGGAAAATGCCAAAAATTTGGCCCCATCGGCGAGTAAAAATGTGCCATATAAAATGGCAATGGTATCGTTTTTTGACTCACCGGCGGGCAAAAATGTGCCATTTAGAATGGAAATGGCATTATTTTCCCAGTGGCGAGTAAAAATGGCACTATTTTCCCCACCATATAAAAATGGTGGCACATTTTGTCCCACTGGCGAGTAAAAAGGAACATTTTGCCTTCTTTGGCACAATTTTTTTAAAATATTGTCAAATCCATATTATCATTCTAATCACATTCAGCATCAACATCACTTGGCCATTGAACAGCAACAGTTGACGCCCACCACAACGCCGGTCAGCAGTGTGGCATCGTCCGGTGCCACGGGCGGTGCCGTGCATACGCCCGGCTCAGTGGGCAGTGCCATTGGCGGCGTTGGTGGTGGTGGTGGCGGCGGTACACCGAACTGCTTCGACTTGACGAATTCTATTTCCCAGCCGCCGTTGCCCACCGCGACGACGACGGCTGGTGCCAACACCAGCAGCTAGCAACAACAATTCGTTCTCGCCACCACAAAATGTGAGAGTCGGCATTTTGAAAAAAGCCTGGACCTGGACTTGGATTCCATGTTGAGCCAGGAGCTGGATTTTTGTCTGGATTTTCTGGAAAAAACCCAGGTCCAGGATGCCAAAAAATGGTCTGGACCTGCACCTGGATCAGGAAAAAATCAGGCCTGGACCCAGGTCCAGGCGAAGCTTGTCCAGGTATAAGCTTCTCAGATCACTCATTGGCTGATCAGCCTGGTGATTGTTAGATTGACTTGAAATTTTGTACCAAAATACTACATTAGCATAAATTCCAAAATTTTCACTCATTTACAATTTTCTTTTTTAAAGAAACCCGCCATTTTATTAATTTTGTAAAAATTTTTTTACGTGGGTTCATCAATTTGAAGATCGAAAACCGTTCTCAAGCTGAAATCCAAAACGTGTTACATTACAGTAGTTAGCCGTCAATTACAGTATACTATTTTTGGATACGGTATAACTCACGCGACTTTTTTGCCGACGGACGAGTCACGCCTTTCCCCAAAATTCCAGTTGTTCTATCACAACAACCACAACAACAACGTTGTGGGGATGCCGGGCAGCGGAATGGCACAACCGCAACAGCACAGTCCGTCGTTGGCATCAATGCTTAACCACAACAGCAACAGCAGCGCCGGCGCGTCGCCGTTGGCACTCGCCGCACTTAGCGCTCTGATGGCCGGCGCATCGCCGGCCGGCGGTGGCCAGCTGAGCACGGCAGAGAACAGTCCGCTGGGCAGCGCTCTCGCCGCCATTGGCAACAGTCCTCGGGGCGGTGGCACTGCCAGCGCAATGGGATGCTTTGACGCGAATAAAGTGGGTTGGATGGATGATATTAGCATAAACCAAAGTCGAGGACTGGATGGATGGAACAGAGAGAGAGTGAGAGAGATACAAGAAAATGAAAAAGATTTTTACTTAGGGGAGAAAGCGCTGAAAAAAGGGCACGAAATGAAATTTTGACTGAGAAATGATGGGGATAATAATAAATGGGCAAAATTTTCGGCATTGGGTAGGAATTGAACCACTCGTCAAATCAATCCGTGGGCAGCAGCTCTACCATTGAGCTACCGAGTCACATCCGAACTTTTTTGTATAAAATCTTATGAACCCTTGCTTTCCGAGTTTTAATCACCCACCTAAGATCCTTCCTTACAGATCATGTTTATAGGGTATCTCTCAAAAATAATAGAATTTTTATCCCTTGAGCATATAAGATTTATATGTTCCTTTCGTTTCGGATTTGAATGCCTTAATTCGAAAATTGAAAACCCGACCGAGATTGATCAATGCCGGGATTTCGAGAGTGTCGAAAATAATTGATTGGGTTATCTTTGCAGTCAAATTCAAACTTTTTCCTGCTGATCATAATCACTTTTTTTGTTCGCAGGTTTCACCATGTTCCATTGGGGTCCAATCACCGCCGCCAATATTGCCGATCATTGACCCAAATCAGCAACGAGGGGTTGGTCGTTTAACCATTAATCATGCAGTTATCAATTTCTTATAAAATAAATCACTTTCAACGATCATGATTTTATCGATTTTCCTTCAAAAAATCGATAAATCTGCCAATTTCAACGGCACAAAACTTTTGTGGTTTTTGTTAAATAAATTTAATTTATCGATTAAACTCACATTAGTATTCTGACCAGTAAATAATATTTTTGATGCAATTTTAAGTGCTCAGTAGCAATTCAGGCCTCCATTTTTTAGTTTTTGACCCAACAACAGCAACAGTTACTGCTCCAAACAGTGTTCAGCGGGGCAGCCGCTGCCGCGGCAGCGGCCCAGGCGACAACGGGCGGCGGCGGCACCAACGCGTCAACGCTGGCCAATGCGGCGATTGCATTGGCACGGGGAGGGCACACGCAGCAGGCGGTCGCCGCGCTGCAACAGCTCCAGCAGCAACAACAAGGTGGCGTTGTGTAAAAATCTAATTTTAAATTCTTAATTCAATTTTTATTTCTTGAATTTTTAAAATATTTTAGTTTATTTAATTATATGGGAAAAATTTACAAAAAGCGGCTTTTTCAGATTAATTTAAAAATGAATTTAATTTAGGTCAATGTGTGTCTACATATGTTTGGGGCAGGGTTTTGGGTCTTCTGAATAGTCAGTCAGTCATACATTCAGTCTATTATATGTCTGACCATCACTGGGTCTAATATTGGATCAATAATAATGATCATTACTGAAACACTGGACCAATTAGTTGTCTGTCAGTCTGTCCCTAAAAATGATTACATTACTCAGTCAATGAGTGACTGATCAATCATGTTAAGCATCTTATACTGATCAAAATAATTATGTATATATGTCTATCGACTGCCACTATCATTGATCATTAATGATCCACAGTGATCAAAACAATAACTGACTGACTCTATGTCTAACAACAGCCAATAATTGTCTGTCTGTCTAACATGGCATTGACTAGCCTCTGATCAGCAGTGATCAAATCGATAAATGACTGTATCCCTTCTATTCAGTTGCTGCACAACAGCAGAACAGCAACAATAGTAACACCAGCAGTTCTGGCCTGTCCCCACTGATCATTGACCAGTGCCATCGGCTAATGATGCTTGGCCAACAACAACAGCATCAACCGTATAATGCCGCTGCAACGATCGGCAAGGGATCACCGCCGACGGCATCATTGATCAAACCTGGCCCAACAGTTGTGACTACAGTACCCGGCAGTGGTGTTGGCGGCACATTTAACCATCACCAGCAGGTACAGTAGTAAAGGCATGATTTGCTGAGGTCCAAGATTCTCGAAATTTGGACAATGCCATCGTTTTTTGGTCCGGAAATTCAAATTCGAAAAAATTTAGTCACCAAATAAAAAATTTATGCATTTTTGGGCCTCGAGTCTTTGGATCACAAATTTTTTTTACATTTCTTGAGCATCTGTTTTAAATTCTTTATCCCTCCTCTTCACAACAGCAGCGCCAACAGATCAGTCCAACCTCCGCTGCTACGATACTTCCGTCGGCGCTGTCATCATACGGTAGTGGCGTTGCCGCTGGCGACACCGTTTCCGGCACTGAACACCTACCGCCAACAACGCCAACCGGCATCAGCGGTGGTGGCAATGCTGGTGACCACCAATCGTCGCCCGCCTCCGTGATGCTGGCACATTTCCAACGCATGGACCCGCGTCAGAAGAACGAAGCGCTCCAACGGCACATCCAAAACACCGTCCAGGTAAAAAAAACTGATCATTTG
The DNA here is from genome assembly GCA_023374025.1 of Heterodera schachtii. NCBI lineage: Eukaryota > Metazoa > Nematoda > Chromadorea > Rhabditida > Heteroderidae > Heterodera > Heterodera schachtii. The sequence continues at coordinate 1,714,364 of SIJG01000019.1, forward strand.
TCTAATCATTGGCACGAACTTGACCTTCTTGGGAAAAATGCTTTCAGATCATTAAAAGAGCCAAGTTCAAAACATTTCGATCAATTTTTTCGTGATCAAGCCTCTATTGATTACCCTTCCCCCTTTCTGATCACGTTCTTGACTTACAATTTGATCAAATATTGATTGATAATCACTGTATTTACGCGTCTTTAATCCGCTTTTTTCCAGGATGAGTTGAACATGTCCCGGTCACCGCCCGCCGACGCGTCGCCGTCTTCGCGCAGTACGCCCACCAGCGGTGGTGGCACAATGCCATTGCCATCGTTCACCCCGGCTGCTGGCATCAATGACCATCACTATCCGACCACGGCTAACAGTGCCGCATTTGGTGGCAATCACACAGCCGGCACGGGCGCCGTTGTGCCAACCTCGTCCACTGCTTCATCCCCAGCGCAACCCGGTGCCACAACCGCCGCCACAACCCCAACCACCGCAAATGCCGTGCCGTCCATAGTGTTCAAGGACTTGCGCGCTTTCCAACTCAATTCGTTGGAGCTCCGTGACGTGGACACAGTGAAAGCGGCTTTTTCATTGTAAACGATTTGAATTTTTCAAATTTCAACGAGCCATTTTTAAATGCTTTGCTTTGTCTCAGAATGGAGGACGAATTGCGCAAGAGTGCTGCCAACAACATGGCGGGACCTTGCAAGAACATCGCGGAACTGATGCTGCTCCTTGGTGAGTTGATTGGATGTGATGACAACTCGTACAAAAGGCAACTCGTACAGTTTGTTAGGCTAAGCCTAGGCTTAGACCAGCCTTAGGCTTAATCCTAGGCCGAAGCTTTAAGCTTAGTCTTTTACCTAAGCTTTAGGCTAGGCTTAGGCTGCGAGGGCATAATCAAGTGCTCTTTGTACGAGTTGCCATTGACCGCGTCGATTGATTGACAATTGTATGATTAGTTTATTGATTGATCGATTATTGATTGATTGATTAATTGCTTGACAATCGATTCGTTTCGAAAAAATCATTGACGCGAAACTTCCAGAAACAATGCTGCGCCGTATGGTCAAGGTGGTCAAGAAGTTGCCCGCCTTCAATGAATTAAGCCAGAGCGGCCGTTTTGCACTAATGAAAGACGCTATCATTGACATGCTTACCGTCAGAGGGTGAGTGACGCGGGTCATTATTATTTTAGTTTAGCGCCCATTTTTGGGCACTGATCTGTCTGGACGCGCCAGCGATTTGTGCGCCGAGTTCTTTTACGCGCCTACAAATTTTTGGCGTCAATACCTTTTGTCCTTAGGGCTTGTACGCCGTCCCGTTTGGGACGCCAATTAGTTTGGCGCGCAATCACTCATTTGGGCGCCAATCAGTTTGGACGCTGTCAAATTTGGGGCGCCAATCAGTTTGGTCGCCATTCCATTATGGGCGCCAACTTTTTGAGCACGTCCTAACTCATTTGGGCGCCAATCAATTTTGGCGTATCCTAATTGTTTGGGCGCCATCACTTTCTTACACATAAAACTATTAAAATTTTATTAGATTTTTGCCCATTTTTCAGCGCCGTGAGCGTTGACGTGGAAAACGAATGTTGGAAACGACCGTTGATCAGCAACTGCGAAATTCGGCTCAACTTCAACATTCTTGACCAGATGCTGAACGGCAGCATGCAAACCCGGCGCGTGACCGGCTTCTACAAACAATTGCATCAAACACTGATGAAGGACCAGGTCAGTCAGCAATCGGTGATCTTGATCAGCAGTAATCAGTCTATTTAGAGCCCACTATTTTGGCAAAATAAAAATTCAAAAAAAAAACTTGAATTTTCTCTTAAGGGATTTTCGGAAAAAAAATTTTTCGAAAATTGAATGGCGATGTTTTGGGATTTTAAAAATGGTTGGTACCAATTGAAAAAAAACCCAGGGCGTTTGCCTGGGTTTCGTACCTCAAAATTTTTTTGCAAATCTGCATTAAATCCATTAAAAAACTAACAAGCAGTGCCAAAAGAATTACGGTGTTGAACGGGACTTTGTCTTTTTTTTTTGATCAGACGAATTTTTCTTTATACGTTCGGCTTTGATCATACTATTCAGGGCAGCAGTTCCGTAACCAGAAAAAAAAAATCGCAGATCGGGAACCCGGAGACTTTTTTTTTGCTCTTTGGCTATAATTTTTTTGGACTAATTTTAAAATTTGGCCCCTGTTGATGAAATACAATTTTTTCGCCAAAAATTTTTCTGATCAGAATGGGTATTTAGCATATGATGGTAGTGCTGCTGACTCTCTGATCACATCCCTGTTTCCTGATCACTTTTTTCTTGCCTTAAGATGGCCAACAATCTGGTGATCCTGATCATGATGTTCAACCATCACATTAACACTGATCTGAGCGCGGAGGACAAATCGGCAGCGGTCAAACATCACGCCACCTACACGGAACTGCTCAAAAGGTGGGAGAGAAATCGATAACTGTGTGCATAAAGTGTGAGCAGAGAGAAAAACAAAAATGCCGGATGAACGAGAGAGTGTGTAGGGAAGACGATAGACAAAAAGAGAGGATGTTAGAGTGGATGTCTTAAAATTTTTTGTAATATAATATACTTTTACAGGTATTTGGAGTCCATCTACGGGCCGGAGGAGGCACGCCAAATCTACGAAACTGTGCCAAAAGCATTTGTTATGCTGAACATTGTGAGTTTGAGAGGGGGAAGAAAAACAGGGTGGCACAATTTTAAGTTTTCTAAAATATTTTTTTAAAAGAAATCTCTCAAAAAAAACCGAACAATGAAATAGAATGAAATTTTCTTCAAATCAAAATGCATTTAGAAATATGACGTGGAAAATTGCTGATTTTCAAGCATTTTCTTGAAAATTAGAACAACCCAAGCTTCAAAGACTTTTATAAAATTCAATTACAAAGCCGAAATTTTCGCGACAAATTTTTCGGCTCAAAAACATTATAAAAATTCAAAAATTTTGTCCATAAATTTTTAGAAAAATCAAATTTTCATAAATCAAATTTTCCATCTTTAAAATAATAAAAAAAAATTTTTTTTTCAAAATTAACTCTTCTACAGGTCACCGAGAAGGCGAAGGAGCTGTTCCGCGCCCGGGTGCCCACCGAGGACGAGAAAATGCTGAAGCACATTAAGCTGGCCGCCGAAATATTCCCGACCGAGGCGGACGAGAAGAAGGAAAAGGAGGAAAAGCAGCAGAATCAACAACAAATGGAGTTGGAGGAGGGCAAAGACGGCGGCGGCGCAGATCAAAGGGAAGTGCCGGCGGCGGCGAAGGACGGCGGTATTGGCACAACAAAAGTGCCAAAAGGCAGCGAAAAAGAGCAAAAAGCTATGCCGGCATCGACGCCGACGGCAACAGTGGTCATGCTCAAACAGGAGCAGCAGGAGGAGGAGGAAATGGATCAACAACAACAACAACAAATGCAGTAACTTCAGCTGCAGCAGCGCGGCGGCGGCGATGGCCCCTGGGGGGCCGACACGGGGAAATTAAAATAATAATCGTGCCACAGCCAGTTCAGTCTTGAGACGAGAAACGACGCAAATTTTTATTTCTACCGCAACGAATTTCTGTTTTTTGTTTGTTTGATTTTAAATTTTTTTGGGTGGGATTTGTCTTCGGGTTCTTTATTATGGGGCGTGGGTTCATTCATTCTTTGTTCGTCCGTTTCTCCTTCTTCTTTTGGCCAAATTTTTGCATCCATTTCATTTTTGTGTCCAAATGCTTTTTTTCCGTTTCCCCATTTTTTATGGGTTTGGCTGGCGTGTGCGCAATTTCATTGAAAACTGAGAAATTTTCCATAAATTTTTCTACCCCTAAGCGTTAGAAAAAAAATTTGTCGCAACTTTTGGCATGGCGCCAACTTTATGGGGCACAAGCACTGTAAACAGATGGGTTATGGCATTTTAAACGTTTTGAGGTGATTGATATATTTAAAAAAGCCTGAAAATTCTGCCAAAGGCCGGAAATTTTCAAAAATTTCATGGCACCAAGCGGGGTTTAAAAAACTCGGAAATTTCAAATTTTGCCACCCGCACAAACCCATAATGTACAAACAAATATATATTTTGAAAACCCCATTTTTCTTCTTCTTCCTTCCGACACAACAACAACATATTCGGTGACCTCTCTCTTCTATCTCTCTGTGCTGTGTGTGTTTTTTATTCCTCCATTTTTAAATTTAAAACAAATACCTTATTTATTTTTATTTATTATTTTTAATTTAAACACACAACTCTACCTGCAAAACATCAACCGAACACCAATTTTTTTTATCATTTATTGATTGTTTGTTATCGATTGACCGATTGATTAATTCTTTTACCATTATTTTGTTTCTCTCCCGCCTCATCCAACACTGGTAGAAAATTATTGATTAATTTGACTAATTATATAAAATTATAAGTAATTAATTAATGAATTGTGTGCATCATCTCTTCTGTGTGTATTGTGTAATTAAAGGTGTGATTTTATTGATTGGATTAATTGATTGGTCATTTCATAGTCATTATATTCATCCATCATTTTTGTTCCTCAATTAACATTTAATTAATTAATTACTCCCGGTGTGTCTCGCGCAAATACAACAATATTGTGTACTGTATTCGAACGAAAATATACTGTGTTCATTTTGTTACTGTAGCTCCCCTGCCCCCAATTTTTTGCCCGGTTATTTTATACGGAACAATCAATAATATATAATTATTATATTTACATATTTATTTTATTCATCATTATACACACATATTGAATATATACGGAATATAATTATTCCTTTTTTCACATATTTATGCGCACTATTATTGTTTTTAACGCTTTGGCACAACAGCGAATAAAAATTGTTTTGGCTTTATTTCATAATTCGATTTTTTGTGAATTTTTTTAGAGTTGGCTCGGTAACCTACTGGAGAAGTCCATTTTAAATTATCGAGACTAATCCGGGATTTTTCCGGGGATTTCGCGATAATTTTTTGTGGCTTTGACGCGTAAGAATATAGTTATTTCAGAATTTTAGCATATATTTTGCTTGTGAACAAAAAATTTGTGATAAACGTCATTAATGGAAAACAAATTTGAATCGGAACAAAAAAAACAACTTATTTTTTGATGAGATCTGACATTGTAAAGGAACTTAAACTGGTATTTTTTTTAAACTTTTTACGAAATTGGTCAAAACATATATATATATAATATTACAAAAATTAAAAATCACTTTTGCGAGACAAAAATGATCTGTTTTGAATTTTTTGATCGCTTCATGGTGTTAAAATTAATTAGGTTAATAACGCGAAAAAAGATTTGCAAAAAAAAAAACAAACAAAAAATACACAAAAAAAATTCGTTGAGTAAAAAAAACTCTTTGAATAAATTATTTGTTCTTCTTTGGCTGATCTGAACCCTGATTTAAAGCAATCAAATTCTTTCTTGTTAACAAAATCAGTTTCATAAAAACGCTAATGCAAATTTTTTTCAAGCTTCTCGATCATCTTTTTCGTCCAATGCTTGCAATTTCCCAAGAGCACGTCGTAATCCGACCACATCTCCCCGTACACATATTCAATGTATGCCATGGGGCATGTTAGGCCAATTAAAACACAATCTGACGATTTGATATTTTCGGTGTACCGTCCATAATTATTGCGTTTTCCTTTCGACAAAATTTCATAGGTGACGTGCCCAACATGGCCACAATTGTCACATTTGTACTCCACCTCCAAAGAGTCGTGCGTGTTGTCCCAGATCAAAGCGCCCATGGGCGGCACAAGTAGAAAAACGAGACCAGAAACTATCAAAACGAGTTGAATGTCATTTTAATTGTGACACTGAAATTTGTATTTAAAAATAAAAAAAATGGTGTGCTCGATAATTTTGGCCAAAATTGATGATTCCAGTTTTGGTACTTATGCAGTTTAGGCCACATAACAAATTTTTTTGGTTTTTAATGATAAAAACATGTTTCCAGAAGTATTCGGGGCCGCTGAGCACGAATATGACATCCATTTCGACCAATTCTGAATCCCGGACCCGGACTCGAACAAAAACACGAAAAAAATTTTTTTTTGAAAATTCACATTTATTGCCCAAAATTGATTTAAATTAGAGACCGGACGGGATCGGGATCCCGCGGGATTTCTTCGGGATCCCGCGGGATTAAATTCGGGATCCCGACATCGGGATCCGTCCCGAGCGATTTTTTAAATTCATCGGGATTGATCGGGATTTCATCGGGATCCCGAACCGGGATCCCTCCCGACCATTTTACCAATCCCGCGGGATCCCGCGGGATTGAAGTCATAATAATTTTTCGGAAAATCTCCATTTTTTAATTAAGATCTTGAATTTAAATTTAAAAAGTATTGCCATTTGCTTTTTTTTAAAAAATCCCAAAAAATTTTCATGGATCTCCAGAATTCCAAAAAATTTTGTCCAAAAAATCAATAAAAATTGCTGTCGATTTATTTTTCCTTTGATGTTTATCGGCACCGCCAGACCCAATAGCCTATTATTTTCTTATAAATTACTTCAAAATTACAAAATATGGAAATTTTTGATAAATTCTGTTAACAAATTATATTTCAAATCTTCAAAAATTTGTCCGGCGGCGCATATCGGCACCGCCGGCCTCTCCCCTGTTCCCCAAATTTTTGAAAAAATTCGCTGCAAAAAAATTAAAAAAAAAACCCAAATACGTAAATAAAAATTTTAAAATTGTTATTTTTTGGGAAAAAACCTCCTAAAGGATGAAATAGGCATAAAATTCAATAGAATTGACTTAAATAGGTAAGCTTAGAATCACCTTTTAGTATTTTAAAAATTACCTTTTTAGTATTTTTCAAGGGTACTTTCAAAAAAAATTGTACATTATAAATTTTAAAAATTCTCCAAAAATTTTAAAAAATGAAAACATTTACAAAAAAATTTGCTGAAATTTTAAGTTTTTTTTTGAGGAATTCCTTAAAATTGTTAAAAAAATGAATATAAATTTTTGTTCGTAAACACTAAAAAGAAAGTGCTTTTTCTACTATTCAGAACATGGAGAAGCCAGGAAAAAATATGTACATATTTACATAAAATTGGCAGCCTATCAATTATAAATATTAGATAAGCATTTACACAAGCTTGGCAGGAAAACGTAAAAAATAATTGAGTTTTGGCAAATCCGATAATCCTGCGGGATCCCGAAAAAAAATCTTCGGGATTGATCGGGATCGGGATTCGGTCGGGATCCCGACTCGGGATCCGTCCCGATAGTTTTTCCAAAATGTTCGGGATTGATCGGGATCGGGATTCGGTCTGGATCCCGACTCGGGATCCCTCCGACCCCAGTTGTCCGGTCTCTAATTTAAATCTACGGTAATACTGCCGATGGTTGCCCCCCTTTTTGAAAATTTTTTTTTGTTTTCACAACTCATGAAAACATGCTTCCAATGGTTTTCAGGGTCGCTGATCATGAATCCGGCATCCATTTCGAACAATTCGGAACCCCGGACCCAAACTCGAAGAAAAAGTCGAAAATTCAAATCTTTGAATTTCAGATTTTTGATTCAAACTTAGTTTAAATACATGGAAGCGAAGTGAAAGTCATCATTGGTTCAATAAAATATCATTTAAACTTTTTTAGACCAGAAATGTGAAATTCGAAAATTTGATTTTTCGACATTTGGTTCGAATGCGGGTCCGGCGTTCTAAATTAGTCGAATGGATGCCGGATTCGTGACCAGCGACCCTGAAGACTATTGGATACATATCTTCACGACTTTTGAAAACAAAAAAAATTTTCTTCAAAAAAGGGGGCAACCATCGGCAGTATTACCAAATCTACTAATAAAAATGCAACAGTCCATAAATTCAATAAAGTTCACACCTAACATATAAAATAACTTAGAATTCAACCCAAACAAATGGCGAAATTTGAAAAATAAATTTGTTTTTCGACTTTTTGTTCGAATCCGGGTCCGGGGTTCGTGAATTGGTCGAAAAGGATGTCATATCCGTGATCAGTGGTCCCGAATACCCCTGGAAACGGGTTGGTGTTGTTTCCTTACCACCATTTCCTTACCACCGTTTCCTTACCACCGTTTCCTTACCCACGTATTTGGTTCATTTCCATACCAAAAAATTTTTGAAAATTTTTGTTAAAAATTTCGACAATAGAAAAAAGATTTTCAACGGTTGGATGCTTATCGTAAATTAGAATTCAGTTGATTTTATGTTTAATGTTACAGATAATAAAATGGAAACAATTCTAACAAAAAGAAACCGTACCAAGCTTCAACACAACGGTCATTCATATACTTTTCACAAGCCGAGTGCTGACGGTGAAATTCGCTTTTGGGCGTGTGAACACAATCATGCAAAAGACATCCGTTGCAAAGGGCGCCTTCACACTAACCTCAACAACAACGTTTTGCGTGAAGTTGGGAACCACCAGTGTGAACCAAGTGCAGCTCGAATGGAAGCACAACGAGTGATCACTGGAATCAAACGCCGGGCGGAACAAACAATGGAACCACCATCGACAATTCGCTCATTGGCACTGCAGAATGTGGCCACACCAGTCCTTGCGCAACTCCCTACTAAACAGGCGACAAAACAAGTGATAATTTTTATATTCCTTCATATATTTGTATATTTAGATAATCAGGCGTGTACGCCGTGAAATTGAGGCACCGCCACCAGTTCCGAACACGCTCACAGACTTGATCATCCCAGACGCATATCAAACGCATGGACGCACCGAAGAACAGACGGAACAATTTTTGTTAGCCGATTCGGGAGTTTACCAAGAGAACGGGAGGGAACAGCGGTAATACACGTGCTCACTTTTTAATTATTTATAGCGCAATTTAGAATACTGATTTTTGGACGTGAGTCGAATGGTCGGTGGGAGAGTGAAATGAAAGAGTGTTTCGCCGACGGAACCTTCAGCATCACACCGATGCCTTTACAACAAGTGTACGCAATTTTGGCACGGCAAGAATTTACAGTTTAACAATTTTGAACTTATTATTTAAGTCGGAATCGCTGGGTCATTCCAGTGTGCTACTGCATGCTGTCAAACAAAACGCACACTACATACGAGCGTATGTTTCGTATGCTCGTTGCTGTGTGGCCAGACTTCAACCCGGACAGCGTCTCGATGGACTTCGAAACAGCGGCGACTACTGCGCTGAATGTAGTCTTCCCATTCACTGAAGTGCGCGGTGTCTGTTCCACCTCGTCCAAAATTTTCACAAAAAAATTTCTGAATTTGGGCTGAAACAGGTTGAATTCATGAATCGTGATCATGATTGTCAAAATAGTTTTTTAGCGTTATCAAAATGATCCGACATTCGCAGAAATGGCACGATGTGTCACGTCGCTCGCGTTTATCCCAATTGGAGATTTGACCCCTGGAATCATTGCTCTGGACATGGCTCTTCCCGACGAACTTGCTCCCGTCCTTGACTGGTAAATTGACCATCTCACAAATTGTTTACTATTTACTGTTCTTTATTTATTAGGTTCATCATGAACTACACGGATCGTCTTAAGCATGATGGAAGCCGAACACGCCCGCGATTTGACCCAAACACTTGGAGTGTTTACACTCGAACAATGCAAGGCGATGACCGGACGAATAACCATTCAGAAGCCGCTAACAGACGCCTGCAGTGCTCATTTGCCTGTTCACATCCATCGATTTGGCGTTTCATTGACCTTCTGCGAAAGGATCAAAAGTTATCGGATGATGACTTCGCGAAGTGTTCAACTGGACAGGAACCACCGGAAAAGGCAAAGAAATATCGCGAAGCAGACCGCCGAATTCTCACGATGGTTCAAAATTATTTGCCACTTAACAACGGAGACACCAACATTTTCCCAATTCATCAGCCTTTCAATCATCATTTTATCATTACCTTTTTGATCGGAATTTCTCGAAATTATGAAATGAGACCATAATTTGAAACAGATAAAATGTTTTTTTATTTTCTTGCTTTTTTTAATTGCAGTTTTTATTACTAGGGGAATTTTTAGGGATGAAATAATCCGAAAGATGCTAAATATGTATTTCATTATTAAGTAATAACCGATAAATTGTTAACAAAAATTTTCGAAAATTTTTTGGTATGGAAATGAACCAAATACGTGGGTAAGGAAACGGTTGGTAAGGAAACGGTTGGTAAGGAAACGGTGGTAAGGAAACGGTGGTAAGGAAATGGTGGTAAGGAAATGAATCGATCCCCCTGGAAACATGTTTTTATTTTAAAAACAAAAAATTTTTATGTGGCCTAAACTGCATAAGTACCCCAGTTTTTTTTGAAAATGAAGAAAAAATTTCATTTATGTACAAAAGACAAAAATACTATAAAAAAAACTGACTTTTTTTTTCTGGCATTCACAGCCATAGATGTTTTTTTTTTGTACATTATTGTAAGTTTTTCAAATTTTTTTAGTAGCATAATTAATAAACACATAGTGCTATGGAAAAAATGATCAATTTGATTACCAAAGAAAAAAAGTTATAGTCCAAAAAGGTTCCGGCGCCATCGTTTTTTCAGATGGCGTCATTTTGTTTTTGATTACAAAATTCACTAACGAAAAAAATAACTGTAAAAACCAAGCTGGCAACAAACTTACCCAAATCGGGAATGTGCAAAAAGTCAATCCTGATCTTAAAATAAAAATTATAGAAAATTAAATTCACGAGAACTCCTTTGTTTACTGGGGTTTTGAGATTTTCCGAAATCTTTGTTAAAAATTTTCAACCCCCTGAATTGCGTTTTTGGCATTCGGCATAAATTTTTAAGGGTGATCATGACAGTTCGTACTAGAGCCGGTAAAAAAAAAAGATTTTGCAAAAAAAATGAAATTTTCAACAAAAAATCAAAGGGATTTTAGAAACTGAAAATTTTCGAAAAAGTTTAAAATTCAAAAACTAGAAATAGAAAATTTTTAAATAGATTTTGGTACTTATACAGTTTGACCCACATAAAATTTTTTGTTTTTAATGATAAAAACATGTTTCCAGGGGTTATCGGGGCCGCTGATCATGAATATGAACTCTATTTGACGAATTTCCGGACCCCTAACCAGAAATTCAAACATCTTTTGAAAAAAAAAATTTCAGACCAAGCATTGATGCCAATTTTATTTGTTTTTTTGGAATGTGTGTTGAATTACATGGCATCAGTGCTTGGTCTGAATCATATATTATGAGCATCACACCGAAGAATCATGGAGCACGTATTTTGGTAATTTAAAACCATTTTTGGAAAAAAAAATTTTCAAAAAAATTTCGAATTTCGGGTTAGGTGTTCGGAAATTCGTCAAATAGAGTTCATATTCATGATCAGAGGTCCCGAAAACCCCTGGAAACACGTTTTTATAATTAAAAACAAAAAAAAATTTGTATGTGGGTCAAACTGTATAAGTACCTAGATTTTCCATGTTTCTTATAAAAAAAAATTCATTTTTTTTTTTTTTGAAATATTCGTTTTTTTAAATTTAAAATTCTTGAATGTTACATGCATTTTTTTTACCTTCTTGAATTTGATAGCACGATGCTGCGGATTGGGACAGGAACAGCTTTTCTCATGCACAAATTTTCCTTCTTCGCGTGCGCCATTACTTCTCGAGCTACTGCTGCTGCTACTGCTGGAACCCATTGTTAGTAGGAGGCGAAAAAAATATTTGTAAGTATTGTAAAACTTTAAAAAAAGAAATGAAAACGTCATTGTTGGGTTTATGTTAGGGTTACACGGGTCCGGGTATTTGGGCAAAAATCGGGTCCGGGTATTGCCGGGTCCTGAAAAGCCGGGTCCGGGTCCGGGTCCAAGATTTTAAACCGGGTCCGGGTCCGGGTATCGGGTCCAACCGTGTCCTGAAAAAAAATCCAAAAAATATTTATTTTTTTTCAAATTAGGCAATTTTTTCTTAAAAATAAAAGCTTATACTTAGGGGCAGCCATGAATTTTTTTTGTAATTCTTAATGCGATTTGTAACAGATTTTGTCAAAAAATAACTAAATTTTCAGCCAATTTTTTATGAAAAATAAGAATTTCTTGTCCGGCGGTGCCGACAGGCGCCGCCGGGAAAAAATTGGGAATTTTGGCCATATTTTTAGCATATTTTCAACAAAAATTAGTAGTTTTGTGGACTTTCCGAAAATTTGGGTAAAATAGATTTTGGAAAAAGCTAAAATTTATGCAAAAATACTATTTTTCCTTCAAAATTTATTATTTTGATATTGTATTATATCAAAATTTTTATTTATTTATTTATTAAAGAAGATTTAAAAATTTTTGATTAATGAAATGATAAACTAGCAGTTTTCAACACAAATCTTAAATAAATATTTAAAAGAAATCGAAATGAGAAAGAATTGAACCTTAGAAACAAGGAACAGAATCCAAAAGATTAACCACTAAGCCACAGGAGCAATAAATGATTGATTTTCAAAATATATCTTAATTTAATTTAAAAAAAAATTTTCCTTTCCTCAAACTTTGGTCAACAATTTGATCCAGACCCCCATTCTTACCAGTGTACTTTTGGACCCGGTTGGACCCGGACCTACCGGGTCGGGTACCGGGTATTGGATTTTCAAAAAACCGAGTCCGGGTCCGGGTCCGGGTAGTGAAAAACCGGGTATCCGGGTCTGGGACCCGGTCGGGTACCCGGACCCGTGTAACCCTAGTTTATGTAGCGTTAAAAAATATAAGATTTTCAAAAAAGACGTCATTAAACCGCCAAAAAGAATGATGGGGTCGAAACATTGATTTAAAAAAATCTTAATTTTGTGTATCTTTTTGAGATACAAAATTTTTAAATCACTAATTCTTGAAAAGAAATAAATAAATAAATTTTGGAGATGAATTTTTGTGAAAATTTTTCATTTCTTAGGAGGGGTGCATTCGGGTCGATTTTATGGGGTGTATTTTTTTTTTTAAATTTTAGGTCGATTCTTAGGGGTGTATTTTTCGTTTTTATTTCATCAAGTAAAAATAGTTGAAAATAGGTTTTAAAATTTTAAATTTAGGTGGTAAAAAGAAAAACCTAGAAAATAGTTGCTAATACATAAGTTGTAAATTATATGGATTAACATATTTTTTCTGCGCATATGCTATGAAGAAAGGGGCTCAAAAATAGCATTTCTACGTTAAAATTTTTTGATTTAGTGAAGATTTTTAGTCCATATAAATCCATATTTTGGGGGTTTTCGCGAATAAATCCATATTTGTTCCTTTTTGCGTTTTTAGTCCATATTTTGGCCATTTTTGGCAAATTTTCACAAGAAAAATGCAAAAAAAAGCGAAAAATACACCCCTAAAGATCGACTTTTTTGGAATTTTTAAAAAATAGACCCCCAAAAATGAGAATTTCTTCGAAATTATGGCAAATTTTTTTGGTTTTTTGTTAGAATTTGATAAAATTTGGCATTTAAAGACTATAAATCCATTTTCAGCAGTTTTTAGTTGTATTTTTAAGTTTTTAAGCAAATATTGAATATATAAACATTTTTCGGATTTTTTGTGCGCCTAAAACTTATATTTTGGCAGTTTTTAGTCCATATTCTGGTCCATATTTGGCCATTTTTGAGCTTTTTAGTCCATATTTCGGCCATTTTTAGTCCATATTATATGTCCATATTTGTCATTTTTTAGTCCATATAATTTACAACCCTATACATAACTCGAAAATAGCTTAACAACAACAGAAAAAAACATGTTTTCGTGCGTTTCAGGCCATAGGGAGCAGGGATGGCACGGAATTCCGATTTCCGACTTCCGATTTCCGACATTTTTGGGGTCGGAATTCCGATTTCCGAAAAAATTTTGGACGTCGGAATTCCGACTTCCGATTTCCGAAATTTTTGATAAAAAGTCGGAAATTTTCGGAAATTTTTTTGAATTTTTTTTCAAAAATTAACAATTTTCTTTACAAATTTTGTTAATAAATTGCATTGAAATTTTCAAAAATTTCCCGGCGGCGCTTATCGGCACCGCCGCACCCTAAAAATCATATTTTTCTTGAGAAATTTTTGCCTCAAAATCGCTAAATTTAGTCATTTTTGGACAAGATTTGTTAACAATTTGATTAAAAATTATAAAAATTTTCCCCGGCGGCGCCTATCGGCACCGCCGGACCTCGCCCGCCGTGTTTTCAAAAATTTTGAAAAAGCGCGCCGCAAAAAAGGTAAAATTTTTGATGAAAATCATTGAATAATTTTTTAAGGCAAATTTTATTTAAATAGATCAAAAAATTGAACCAGCTTTTACTTGGTTAAGAATTAAAAATTTAGCCTATTAAATATTTAGAAATTTTTTATTATATTTTATGTTTTTTGAAAAATTTCCGATTTCCGAATTCCGACGTTTTTGGGGTCGGAATTCCGATTTCCGACTTCCGAAAAATTTTTGGACCTCGGAAATCCGATTTCCAAAAAATTTGGACCCCCGCGATTTCCGAAAATTTTTGGGGCCTCGGAATGCCATCCCTGATAGGGAGTTAAGGAAAAAATAGTGAAAAAATTATAGTGCTACAAATAAAAAAAAACTATAAAATAGTTGCTGATAAATCGAAAACTAGCTTAGGGCGCAAGTTTAGGTATGCCAATTTGAGCTAACTAGCGACATTACTATGTCCCACACATTCAATTTTTGTCACATTTTTCCGAAAAATTTTGATGGGAAAGGTCCGGCGGCACCTATCAGCATCGCAAGAGAAATTTTTTTTTAAATAAAAATGCTTAGGAGCATAAAAGTATCTAATTGACAACAAAAATTTGTTGACACAAAAAAGTAGTGAAAAATTGGGTCTGACCTGTAAACGGATTGTTGCTTAAATCCGCATTTCCAAGAAACAAAATGATTATAATCTACATATGTGCAAACTCTGGATTTATACCAGAGATTTGGCATGTTTTGCGGGTTTTTTTATGAAAAAAAAATTGATTGGCCCTACCGCGGAGATGCCATCGAAAATTTTCCAAAATAAGGAAACATTTTGCTAAATAATTTATTTTCAATGTAACGTATTTCCTAAAATAGAGCCCCTTGGGGCTCTATTTATCAACCCCCTTCAAAAGGGGGGAAGTTTATTTTAGCGGGGGGGGGGGCTTTATTTTAGAAACACGGTAACCGAAATTTGTTAATACAGCGACGCCGGCAAATTTTTTTTAAAACTTTATTCATGTTTGTTAACCGGTTCTGCATAAAATAAGCAATTTTATGAATTTTTAGGAGGGCTTACATCGAAAATTTTTTCAAAATCAGAACACCTGGCTCAAAAATGTAATAGTTCCAATGAAAAATAATAATCATTTATTTTTATTTTATATCTATATATAATATTAATAATCAACAATGCGTAATATTCAAATTAATTAAAATATTTTCCGGTTTTTTTTTAATTTGCTTTAGGATTCGACTCCGTGGTCGGGAGTGGCTTTTCGCGGGGGCGGGTGTGACAAAATTTATCGCCCCCGGGGACGGGGGCGGGGGTTTGGTTTGAATTAGCCCCAAAAAATCTCACAAAAAATAAATTATTATGAATGATGTGTTTGGCTCCACATTCATTAAGCAAAGATCCTTGAATTCAAGATGTCCTTGAAAATGAGCATTGAAAGAAATAATTCAAAAACTTAAATTTTTGACCTCAAATTTTTATTAACTTATTGCAGTGAAATGAGGAAAATTACCAACAGAAAACAAAAAAAATATTGGTAAAAATTTCATTCCGGCGAAAAATATAAACCATTTGAATAAATGTAATCATTTTCATTGCATATGATAAAATTTTAAAATGTCCTTGAATTTAATGGAATTTTCCCCTTATGTCCTTGGAAACCGGTATTCGCAAAAATGCCAAGAGTTAGATCTTCAATATCCGATTTTGTCAATGGTTTTAAGCCGTGCCATCACACATGTTGAGTTAAAGCGCAGGTCAACTGAAATAAAAGATAAAATTATGTTCATTTTTACTTTATTTTTTCTTTCTTTTTCTTTCTCTCTTATCCGCCACATCTCACACTTAATTAAGACAACAATTTTCATTGTTAAATTTCTTATGGCTGATTTGCAATTTTTAAATATAAAATGACATTGTTGGGAAATTCGATGGATCGGATGAAACATTTGTTGAGCACGGGTGAGCATTCCGGATGTGCATTTTTTGGCGGGGGACGGAGACGAAAAAGAGGCGAGTTAAATTTTTAATTTAATTTTCATTTATATTTTTATTTTTAATTTTCAATTTAAAATTTAAAATTCTTTTTTTTTTAATTTAATTTCAATTATGTAATTAATTATCCACATTCTTAAAGATTTTGCCAGCACATAAACTCATTCTTAAGAACAATTCCGATGTTTTTGAGTTTTGACTCCCAAAATGTACCATCTGATAATGGTATTAACATTAATTGAGATATCCAATTATGTCAATAAATTGACCTGTTGGGGATATGACAATTTCATTTCATTTTCGGTGAGTAAAACAAATTTAAATAAATGAATAATGCCAAATTAAATTTAAATTGATCATTAATAAGCAGGGAACGGATTTATATGTGCCAAAAAACCCCCCAAATATGTGCTAAAAACTAGGGTTACACGGGTCCGGGTACCCGACCGGGTCCTAGACCCGGATACCCGGTTTTTTCACTACCCGGACCCGGACCCGGACTCGGTTTTTTGAAAATCCAATACCCGGTACCCGACCCGGTAGGTCCGGGTCCAACCGGGTCCAAAAGTATACACTGGTAAGAATGGGGGTCTGGATCAAATTGTTGACCAAAGTTGGAGGAAAGGAAAATTTTTTTTAATTAAATTAAGATTTATTTCAAAAATGAGTAATTTATGGCTCCTGTGGCTTAGTGGTTAATCTTTTGGATTCTGTTTCTTGTTTCTCAGGTTCACTTCTTTCTCATAGCGATCTCTTTTAAATATTTTTTAAAGATTTTGCATTTCATAAATCAAAATTTTAAATAAAATTACTTTCTGCTTTAATAAATAAATATTTAAAAAATGTTGATATAATTTTTATAAAATATCGAAATAATAAATTTTGAAGGAAAAATAGCATTTTTGCATAAATTTTCGATTTTCCTTGTTGGTGCCCCTCCAAAACGTACAAATTTCGCTAAGTTTTTCCGAAAGTCCACAAAACTACTAATTTTTTTGCTGAAAATCTGCTAAGAATATGGCCAAAATTCCCAATTTTTTCCCGGCGGCGCCTGTCGGCACCGCCGGACTAGAAATTCTTTTTTTTTTTTAAAAATTGGCTCAAAATTTAATATTTTTTTGGACAAAATCTGTTACAAATCGCATTAAGAATTACAAAAAAAAAATTCATGGTCGCCCCTAAATATAAGCTTTTATTTTTAAGAAAAAATTACCTAATTTGAAAAAAAATAAATTTTTTTTTGATTTTTTTCAGGACCCGGTTGGACCCGATACCCGGACCCGGACCCGGTTTAAAATCTTGGACCCGGACCCGGACCCGGCTTTTCAGGACCCGGCAATACCCGGACCCGATTTTTGCCCAAATACCCGGACCCGTGTAACCCTACTAAAAACTCCAAAAAAGGCCAAAATATGTGCCAAAAACCAAAAAAAATTGCTTCATAAATACGTGAATTTCTCAAAAAGTTTCATTTTTTAAATTAATTTCGCTAGCAAAATTATAATCAAAAATCAATTCAGTATTTTTTGACGTAAATTTTTTTCTCAATCTAAGATTTATTATTTTTCGGAATTTTTTCGCTAAAATTTGAATTTTGCCATAAAAATGAAAGAAATCATGAAAAAGGCCAAAAATGCAAAAAAAAAAAAAAAAAAAAAAAAAAAAAAAAAAAAAAAAAAAAAAAAAAAAAAAAAAAATTTTTTTTGAAAAATTTTGCACATTTTGCCAAGAATTTGGGCTAGAAACGGTACTTTTATAAAAAAAATTCGTTTTTAAAAAAATCGCCAAAATATGTGCCAAAAACTGTCAAAACCCCAAAATATCTTTTTTATGTGCTAAAAACTCGCTCTGATTGAAAGGAAAACAGGTTTAAAATGATGTTGTTGTGCTTCTTACTCGATAGCATATGCGCAAAAAAAAATATGTCAAAACATATAAATCTGTTCCCTGGTCATTACCCTAACAATTATTTAATTGTGAAGTTTTAAAAGAAGCAAATCCAAAATTTACGCATATTCGAATAATCGGTCGGCCTATGATGATTAAGGCATAAAAATATGGATATTAAATCGCGAAATATGGACATAAAATAGTAAAAACATGGACATAAATCGCGAAATATGGAAAAATATGGATATATAAATCCATCCTAGAAGCTTTAAACCAAGCTAAAAACATGTTTTTCGTACGTTTCAGGACTCCCAGAGTCCAGGAAAAAAATATGGATTTCCATATTTTTATGCCCTAATGATGATTCTTTCATTTTTTTCAATTGACACTAAATTTGGTCATTTTTTAGAGAAAACCCCGTCCTAGGGGGGCAGTAAAAATTTTTCCTTGAAAGTAATTATTAAGCCTATCTGAAAGAGCAATCTCTCAATAAATGAAATAAATGGCCTTTGGTTAAGGTTATACGAGCTAGAAATGACTAAAATCAGAAAAACAGCCTAGTAAGTATGCACTAAAAAGGCGAAAATTGCGTAACAAACCTTTTTTAGAGAAAAACACCAAAATATGAATTGGTATGGATCAAAACTACAGCCCGATATTAAAAAAAAACTGGACCCGGATATAAGCTGGATCCGGATAGTTTTCTGGACTAAAACTTCTTAATGGTTCTCGTTGCATTTAAAAAAATAAAATAAATTCGGGATCCCGGGGAAGTCTGCACATGCTTACAAATGCCAAATAAATTTAATTGGTTCATTAATAATAAGGAACTGATGGATCAGAGCAAAGGATTGGTCAACCAAAATGGTGACAAAGTGACATTGGCCATCGATTTCACTGTAAATGGAGCAAAAACGGAGAAGAACAAAGCACAAATACACAATGATTTCTTCGTTCAAATGTCACATTCTATGGACCTGTTTTTATCATTTCTCGGTAATATTGCCTTTCCGAACAAAAAGTCGAAAATTCAAATTTTTCTAATTTCTTATTTTAGGATCAAAACCGGCTACAGACAAAGGAAACCAACTAAAAGTCACAATGCTTCAATTAAAAAAAATTTTTACACCATTTTTAGACAAAAAATGCGAAATTTTGGAAAATTTGAAGTTTGACTTTTTGTTCGAATTCGGGTCAGGGTTTGAAATTGGTCGAAATGGATGCTCTATTCGTGATCGCGACCCCGAAAACCTCCAGAAACATGTTCCCATGGCTTTTTAAAATAAAAAATATTTTTTCCAAAAAAGGTTGGGTACCAACGGCAATATTACCCATTTCTCTTTTATTAATACATGAAAATCATGTGTTCCGTAACCGTATTTTTTTCAAATTTTATAAAAACCATCGGATTGACTCAACATTTCGATTTTATGAAGATTCTTCCCCGTCGAGTGATTTAATCTTCAACAATTTTTAAAATTGTTCAGCCGGGATTTTGTCTCCGCTCCTCCAACATTCTTTTCCACGGCGGTCGTTTCAAAATATTGTTTCCAATTTTCAACTAGTTTTACTCAAATTCAAAGATAATGATTTAATAAATCACATTAATATATGTTGGTTTGAGTTTAAATAAATCTTTTTATATTATTTAAAATCTGAATGAATGGTGCAAATGGGTTTTGTAGGCGCGGCGCAAATGGCGGCATACCGTACAATTAACTATAATGTATAATATAAAAGAATTTAAATGAATCGGTTATGCATTTTATTCAAAAGTTCAAACAAATGTATTTTAAACTGATCTGAGTTTCATTTCATTAAGAAGTAAGAATTTACAAAAATTAGTATAAAATATTCTCATATTTGTAGGAACAGACGTAAGAAAAGCAAATTAAATGTATGGAGCTTGAAAATCAATGATATGACATAAATACGATTTGCAAGTCCAAAAAGTATGCGTCAAAATCGGGGCTTCGATCGAAAATTTTTCAAAATCAGAACATCGGGCTCAAAAAATCAGATTTTGGGGTCGAAAATTAGAATATTTTGCAAAATTGCTTCAAAATAGTTAGTTTTAAAATTATTCGATAAAAAATGTATTAAATGTTATATTTACACCTCCGATTATAATCCTTAATAATTTCGGGGAGGAATTAGTAAATCATAAATTTTAGTATTTGGGATCGAAATCAGATTTTTATTTTAGCCTTCAAAATTCCAAAAAATTTCGTCAATTTTGAAAAAAAACTTCTGGCCAAAAATGACGGAAAACCAGGGTTCTGTCTGATGTACTTTTGGCCATAAGTTTGTTCAAAATTGATGAAATTTTTTAGAATTTTGAAGCCTAATAGAGGACAATTAGTGCTATTGAATGATAACAATTGAATGATCGGGATGCTTGAGAGAAGGAGTGTTCGGTGGCGGCGCATTTTTGTCAATGTTGAAAGAAAGAAAAAAATATTGAAGCGATTGCCATAGTACGCTAAACGATAGATTTGTTGCGCTAATATTACTCATTTTACAATTTTATTTTCAAATAGATTTAAATATTTATTTTATTTTTACTTCCGAATGTTTCACAAAAATATGCGCCTATTTTATCAAACATGAAAATCCGCCTGTTTTATTAAACACAAAATCCGAATGTTTGATAAGAATACGCGCCTATTTTATCCAACATGAAAAGCCGCCTGTTTTATCAAACATGAAAGTCCGCCTGTTTTAGTGAACATGAAAATCCGCCTGTTTTATTAAACATGAAAATCCGCCTGTTTTAGTAAACATAAATCCAAATGTTCCATAAAAATATGCGCCTATTTTATCAAAGATGAAAATCCGCCTGTTTTAGTAAACATAAATCCAAATGTTCCATAAAAATATGCGCCTATTTTATCCAACATGAAAATCCGCCTATTTTATCAAACATGAAAGTCCGCCTGTTTTAGTAAACATAAATCCGAATGTTCAATAAAAATATGCGCCTATTTTATCAAACATGAAAATCCGCCTGTTTTATTAAACACAAAATCCGAATGTTTGATAAAAATACGCGCCTATTTTATCCAACATGAAAATCCGCCTGTTTTATCAAACATGAAAGTCCGCCTGTTTTAGTGAACATGAAAATCCGCCTGTTTTTCAAACATGAAAATCCGCCTGTTTTAGTAAACATAAATCCAAATGTTCCATAAAAATATGCGCCTATTTTATCAAAGATGAAAATCCGCCTGTTTTAGTAAACATAAATCCGAATGTTCCATAAAAATATGCGCCTATTTTATCCAACATGAAATCCGCCTATTTTATCAAACATGAAAATCCGCCTGTTTTAGTAAACATAAATCCGAATGTTCAATAAAAATATGCGCCTATTTTATCCAACATGAAAATCCGCCTATTTTATCAAACATGAAAGTCCGCCTGTTTTAGTAAACATAAATCCGAATGTTCAATAAAAATATGCGCCTATTTTATCAAACATGAAATCCGCCTGTTTTAGTAAACATAAATCCGAATGTTCCATAAAAATATGCGCCTATTTTATCAAACATGAAAATCCGCCTGTTTTAGTAAACATAAATCCGAATGTTCCATAAAAATATGCGCCTATTTTATCAAACATGAAATCCGCCTGTTTTATTAAACATAAAATCCTAATGTTTCGTTTTACTAAACAAAAAATCCGCATGTTTCATAAAAGTATGCGCCTATTTTATCCAACATGAAAATCCGCCTATTTTATCAAACATGAAAATCCGCCTGTTTTACTAAACATAAACGCGAATGTCCATAAAAATATGCGCCTATTTTATCAAACATGAAAATCCGCCTGTTTTAGTAAACATAAATCCGAATGTTCCATAAAAATATGCGCCTATTTTATCAAACATGAAATCCGCCTGTTTTATTAAACATAAAATCCTAATGTTTCGTTTTACTAAACAAAAAATCCGCATGTTTCATAAAAGTATGCGCCTATTTTATCCAACATGAAAATCCGCCTATTTTATCAAACATGAAAATCCGCCTGTTTTACTAAACATAAACGCGAATGTCCATAAAAATATGCGCCTATTTTATTAAACATGAAAATCCGCCTGTTTTAGTAAACATAAATCCGAATGTTCCATAAAAATATGCGCCTATTTTATCAAACATGAAATCCGCCTGTTTTATTAAACATAGGGTTGCTCCCCGAGCCCTCGGAGGGCAAAAAGTCGGGGGCCGGGGACCTCGGGGGGCGACATGTCGGGGGTCGGGGCGGGGAGGAGCTCAATTGTCGGGGATCGGGGACCCCGATCGGGGAATGACCAAATTTTATTTTAACCCAAAAAAATCATTTTTTTTCTTTTTAAATGCTCGTAAATGTTCATTTTTTTTCCGGCAACGCCTGTCGTCACCGCCGGCCTTCCGCCCCGCTTGTTCCCAAAATTCTTTAAAAAAATGTGCCGCAAAAAATTTTTTTTGAATGATTTTTTTGAACCAATTGTATTTTAATTAATTCGAAGCGGGACCGGGAATTTTGAGCAAAACCGGGACCGGGACTTGCCGGGATCTGAGAAGTCGGGACCGGGACCTCGATTTTTATTCGGGACCGGGACCGAGAACAGGGACCAACCGGGAATTTTAAAAATTCAAAAAATTTTTAAAAATTCAATTTTAATTTTTTTTTCAAGTGAAAATACAAAATTAATTTTTTATTTTATAAAATTCAAAACTTAAAGCTTAATTAAATTAATGAAAATTTTCAAATCAAACTTTGTTCAATTATTTCAAATAATTAATCATTTTGGACTAAATGATCGAATATTATAAGAAATTCAGATTTGCTGTTCACGTCACTTTTTTCGGCGCGCTTTTTCCAGAAATCGTTTGGGGAAGAAAGGGGTCCGGCGGTGCCGATAGGCGCCGCCGGAGAAAATTTTGAAAATTTGAGTGTCATTTGTTAACAGATTTTCAGCAAAAAAGGAGTCTGACCAGGTTCAACAATTTGTACGAATTTTCATTTAAAAATGATAAAATATGTGTTAATTGAAAAAAAAAAAACTATGAGGAATCAATTTTGTCGGTAGGAAATAATGAATATAGAAAAAGAAAAATTAAAATAATTCTTTTCTGAAGAGGGATTGAACCAGGGAAAAGAAGAAGGGAAAGTCAACGAGACAACCACTAGGCCATCTGCACAATGCTAGTACAACTTTTAAAGAATATATTTATGCTTATTTTTTAATTTTTTCCTTTATCCAATTTTCATCTATAATTTTTCACTCAGACCCCCATTCCCCGAATTATGTCGGGGAGTCGGGGGGCAAAAAGTCGGGGGCCGGGGACCTCGGGGATCGACATGTCGGGGGTCGGGGCGGGGAATAGGCCCAAAAATGTCGGGGATCGGGGTCGGGGACCGGGGAGCTCGGGGACGGGGAGCAACCCTAATTAAACATAAAATCCTAATGTTTCGTTTTACTAAACATAAAATCCGAATGTTTCATAAAAATATGCGCCTATTTTATCAAACATGAAAATCCGCCTATTTTATCAAACATGAAAATCCGCCTGTTTTACTAAACATAAAATCCGAATGTTTCATAAAAATATGCGCCTATTTTATCAAACATGAAAATCCGCCTGTTTTATTAAACATAAATCCGAATGTTCATAAAAATATGCGCCTATTTTATCAAACATGAAAATCCGCCTGTTTTAGTAAACATAAATCCGAATGTTCCATAAAAATATGCGCCTATTTTATCAAACATGAAATCCGCCTGTTTTATTAAACATAAAATCCTAATGTTTCGTTTTACTAAACAAAAAATCCGCATGTTTCATAAAAGTATGCGCCTATTTTATCCAACATGAAAATCCGCCTATTTTATCAAACATGAAAATCCGCCTGTTTTACTAAATATAAATCCGAATGTTCCATAAAAATATGTGCCTATTTTATCAAACATGAAAATCCGCCTGTTTTAATAAACATAAAATCAAAATGTTTCTTAATACTGGCAAGAGTGATTTAACAGAAGAAATTTTGGAAATTGTATTGCTTCAGAGAATTGGCACGTAATGACCAAAAGTGAAATATAATCAAATGGATATTATTGAAATGAATTGACAAAATTCGATTGCATTTTTTAAATAAATATTCACTAAAATATAATTAACTGGATGTTATTGAAATTAATTTGCCAAAATTGATTTTATTTTTTAATATAAATTTTTACTAAAATCAAATCAAATGGATGTTTATTGAAATGAATTAACAAATATGAAACATTCATATCCCTATAAAAAGATGCTAATAATTAATTATTTACAATTTTATAAAAATGTTTTACCCTGTTTATGCTATTTCTTTTGGCATTATTTGCCTCCTTTTTTCCTTTTCATTTTCAAATGCAAAAACATCGGTGAGTTTCACTTTAAAAATTATTAAATTTATCAATTTTAATTTAATTAGGTGGACAGAGAAGACAAATCATTTATCGCTTTTGTGAAGGGCCAAAAACAAATTCAAATCGGTAAATATACAACGCAAAAATATGAGGCACACCTTGGCATTGTGTATTTTTTGAAAAAGAATTGGCAATGCGACAAAATTAACAAGGATTATAAAGAAAAATGCCAAGAATATCGAAAATGTTTGGACGTTTTCTACGAATATTTGTTCAGAGAGTACGTCGGACTTCCCGCTGTTAAACCAAAATTTGTGCTTGAAAACGATGAAATGGAAACTGATGGGTCATTAATTAATGTTTTAAATTGCCTGACCAGAATTTCGTACTTTTAGTTTTGTTGAAAAGCTTGAGTTTTTAAACAAACCGCACCCAAAGAAAGGTAAAGGTTACTTTCGCTATTTTTCACCGAAATTATTGAACGAGGATAAATTAAATAAATCGGAAAAAGAACCCAAAATGCCAATTGAAGAAATGATTTTGCAATTGGCCATTGACACAGCCTATGAATGCCAAACAAATCAAAGTTTAGAAGGAATAATACGACAAAATTTTGATCAGAATTTAAATGAAATGCTAAAAAAGGCGGTAAAAAGAGCACAAGAAGAGAAAGACATTATTAGTTCATCATCATCGGATGCTTTTGATAAGCATTTGGTAATTTTATGGTCAATATTTGATGATTCGTTAAATTGGGTGAGCATTCAATTAAATATAAGTTTTTGATTTAATTATGATAAATTAAGTCCATTGATGCTAACGTGGTTGAGTGGGCTAAAAAATTGGCGTTTGATGATCCATATGTAATAACGCATGAGTATCGAAAAAATGTGGTTTATCTTAGCGTTTTGTATTTGATGAGAATTCATTGGCAATGTGAAACGATTGAGAAGGGATTTAAACGGAAAAAGTGCCAAAAATATCAAAAAAATTTACGTATTTTCTATGAATATTTCTTCCGATTGTATGCTAAAGGTTATTTTCTAAATAAATCATTTAAAGATGTTTTTTTTTATTAAGTCAAATGCCCGGAAATTGCCAAATATTTGCCGGCAGTGAAGCCAATTTTTAAATTAGAAAAGAGTGCGGAATATCTAACAAAATATCCTGGTTTGTTTATTAGTGATCAAAATCTATCACAAAATCCTCCTGATTTCTTTATTGTTATCTATCAATTCAATGAAACATCGAAATGTTTTTGGAAAAAAGATGGAGAGAAATTGAATGATCCCAATTGGGAGATGGTTTTACTAAATGATGAGGAAATTAATTACATTGAGGAGGAAAATTGGAAAAACACCCAGAGCAAAAGCAAACGTAAAGAGCAACAGAAAATCATAATGGACATTCAAATTGATCTTCGGATAGAATTTGAGCAAAAAATGGCAAATATTTGCGAAAAAATAAAAGAAAAAGTAGCGGAAGAAAAAGCAGAAATGAAAGCAGAAAAAGAACCTACGGTAATATTTGTACTGAATAACAATTTCTATATTAAATTTGATTTATTCGATACATCGCCATTTTCATAAAAAAATTTGGCTTTCTGATTGTTTCCCATTCTTACTATTCATTGTGTAGAGAATGCTTGTCTTTTCCAATTATATTTTATTTTATTTATTGTCGTTTTTTCTTTCACTATTTTTCATAAAAATTCTTTTTTTTTTAGTTAAATTAATTTTAAGAGTTAATTAATTAATTTTTTTGCCGCGGGACGAGAAAATGTTTCAAAGTAATATTAATAATCAGAGCTCCTAAATTTTTTTTTCAAATTCAGTACTAAAAACACTAAAATTCAGATCTAGACCCCAAAATTTGCGATTTTTGGCTAATTTTTTAAGAGAAATTAGGAGTTTTGGGGTGCCGGCGGTGCCAATAGGCGCCGCCATGAAAATTTTTTGGAATTTTTGATGAATTTTGTTACAACATATCGCCTTTTATACTTTTCATCGGAGACTTCAAAATTCAGGACAATCTGAAAAATCACGACACTTTAAGTTTTTGCTGTCCAATTTAAAAAAAATTGAATAAGGTTTTTAAAATAATTAGGGGCTGAACTCACTTAGACTCGAAAAAATACTTTGAGTTTTCAATTTTGCGGATCAAAAAAAAGATGCAGCGAAAAATTTGGGAAATTTTTTTACTCGCACAATCAACCCATGGAATTGCTTACCAAAAACAGCTATGGAAATCGTAAATCTAACTAAGTTTAAGAATCTTTTCAAAAAATCTTACTCAAAAATAAGTCCTGAGTGGTGGTTAATTCCCTTAAATTTTATTTAATGTATGTGTCCAAATCCACCTGTACGACTTTTCTCCACTAAGACACCGAACGAATAATTTCGAACTCCCGAAATTCGCGGTAACACACTCACCAATTGCTGGACAATCAACAGCCACGGACCCATACGATTAAGTAAATAATTGTCAAAAGCCGTGTGAACTCGGCACGTGCCCATCGCCGGTTTCGAACTAATAAACCAACCACATCGTAAAGCAATTCTCGAGGGAGTTTTAAGCCGAATGCCATTTTGAAGAGCAGAGATTTTGCCTTTTGCTAAGCAGTTGACAGAGGAAGGGACAACTTTTGTGGCTTAAAAAATGAGTTGGAAAATGTCAAAAGATGCTTAGATCGTTTTGTAAAAAATACGTCATTTTAGCTTTTTTGACAAAAATGGCATAATTTATTTAAAAGTAACCCAAAATTTCAAACTATTTATTTCCATAGAAGTTATAAATTATAACAATTTTTTTGAAATTTTTCATGAAAGTATTGAAAAATATGTGTTATCCAACGAAATAAAGAATATAAAATTATATTAGTTTTAAGCAAAATATGCAAATTTTACAAAACTGCCCAAGATTGCGGATTTACGGAATGACCCAACATGATGATGCTAAAATTAATGGCTGTCCGCCTCCTAATGCAAAGGGCAAATCAATGAATGAATCAATTGAATGCCGTAATTGAATGTGGAAAAAAATGTCCGACCCGACCGACGATGGCATTTGAGAAAATATTCTTTAAATCATAAAAATGACAAAGAACCCCCACCCCCCCCCCCATAGAAATCAGTTCGAAAAATTTAGGCGATTTATCTGTGTATAAATGTATATTGGCATGTAATAAATAGGACTCCAATTTTTAGTCTCTGAAAAACACCAAAATATGTAGGCTTTAGGCTCTAAAAACCCCCAAGGGCTCTAAAAAGTCTCAAATTTAGGAATGTAAAATGACGAAATTTACTTATAAAGGTAAAAAAACCTAGGACAAAGCAGTATTGAGATAATATTTTTCAAATCAAAAATTCTTGTCAAGAAAATAAATAAAAATCTTTAGGCCGATTTTTATGGTCGTATTTTTAGTTTACAATTTTTATTAATGATTTTGGGCAAAAGACCAAAATAGTTTTTTTTTTCTCCAAATTTTTTAGGCTTTTAAAAAATCAAAAACTAGAAAATAGTTGATAATAACTCGAAAAGTAGCTTAAGAACCAACAAAAAACGTGTTGTTTTTTTGTGCATTTCAGGCCACTGTGAGTTCAGGAAAAAATAGACTAAACCCTAAAAATTGGAGCCCTAGGTAATAAATGGAACTCGCAAAAAAAAAAAAGGCACCAAAAATCGCGAAAAAGGCACTATAATAGGCACCAAAAAATTGAAAAAAGGCATGAAAAAGCACGAAAATCCCGAAAAAAGGCATGAAAAAAGGCATTTAAAAATTTTTTATTAAGGATTTTTAGGGAGCAAAACAAGTAAAACTTAACCAAAAAACTTAATTTTGGTCATTAAATGATTATTAATATTTTAAAATGCTTTCGAAAAAGGAAAATTTTTAAAACTAAAATTTTTTACCAAGAAAAAAATTAAATTATTTTTTGAGAAAATTTTTTTCTTAGGGGGTGTATTTTCTGAAATTTTTTTCTGGCCATTTCTTTGGGGTGTTTTCCCAATTTTATTGCATTTTAATGGAATTTTTCGGTAAAAAAAAGGCCAAAAAAGGCACCAAAACGGCAAAATGCCAAAAAAGGCATTTAAGGCACGAAAATCCCGAAAAAGGCAAAAAAAAAAGCATAATAAAAGTCAACGTAGAAGCGTCAAACCAAGTGGAAAATGCGTTTTTTATGCTTAATATATCGAAACTAGTGCGCAGAAAAAAAGGCATATGCCTCAAAATGCGAGCTCTAGTAATAAAATACGTGAATGAAATTAATTCATATCCTCTTTATACCACGGCAGAGTCTCATCAGTTCACAACCTCTCAAAAGCCAGCACCACATTCTTTTGGCTATATTCTTCACGGAACTGAGCCATCCATGTCTGTTTAGAAATATTTGATTGGAATTGGTCAATAAAAAATTGGGATTTTTGGAAAAAAATTTTGTATTTAGAGGTTTTTTTCAATAAATATTATAAAGCTTTTGTAAATATTATCAATCATTATAAATATTTTAGCATTTTTTGATTTTTTCATTAGGGAAGAGAATTATTATTTATACTAAGAAAAAAAGTAAAAAAAAAATTACGAAATATGTAAAAACATGTACAAAAACTGTTCCACAAAAATAGTTAAACAAAAATCTTTTATGTTTTTTGACAAAAAATTCTTCAAAAGCGTAAATAGGACAAACTAACTCAAATTATATAATAAAATGTCCAAAAAATGCTAATTTTCGGTTTATTGGTCATTTAAGAAAATTCCTTAAAATCTTAACATTGCGATTTTTCAAGGAAAAATGGTCGTAGTTTAAATAATGTATGACCTGATAAATTCAAAAAATCAATTTTTTTTCAATTTGACCATAACTTTCTTGAAACTTAACGAAATTTTTTGAAATTTTGTCAGGATTTTTGCTTTAGAGCAAAGTTATATCAAAATTTTTTTGTGATGGTTTTTGGGTAACGCCATAGCACCATAATTCTCAGCCAATCAAGTGTAAGTGGAAAAAGTTTCTTCCGTTAACTTACGCTCAATAATCAACTGCAATTCGGCTTCATTGACTGCTGCTTGGGACCACAATTTTATCGCACTTTTTGCACTTGCTAAAATGTCTCAGCTGTAAATTAATGGAATATGTGAGAAAATACATATTTTATGATATTTCTTTTACTTTCGAAGAGTCAGAAATTTCCGTGGTCATTTTGTAATTTTGCACGCGCAATTCCAATTCTGAATCAAAAATCTTTTTTTAAACAATTATATGAAATGTTGGAAATGTATCCGCTTCAACTTAAGCTAAATTGCTTAGGCCTAGGCATTTACTTAGGCTTTATTTTATAAAAGTTATAGGCGCCATTTGAAACTTTTTTAAATATTTATTACAAGTTAAATATAACCAAGATTAAGACTTTTGATTAACTTTTATCTGTGTTTTACTACCTAAAAAGCATTAATAAAAATTTTATTTTCTTCTTTTTGTGCCTTTTCTCTGCCTTTTTAGGTGCCTATTTGCAATTTTTTGTGTCTAAAAAACGAATCTCTATACTAATTATGACCAAGAGTGTCGGTCTCGAGTCATAAAGGCCTAGGTTCGTTTATTTGAAAAAGTCCCGTTCTCGAGACTCGGGAAATTTTCGTTTTCGATTTTCAATAGTGTTATACCCCATAATAAAAATAATTTAAAAAACATACGGCAGCAAAATTCTTTGGCAACATCAATAGGGTTCTGAAGGAGCATTCCCGTAAAGCTTGATGCGAACGGATCATTAAGTGTTGGAATAAAATTCAAAATCTGTTGCGAATACATGCCGATTTGATGGTTCTAAATTAAAAATTCATTTTTATTTATGCTTTAGCAAATTGTAGTATTTCCATTGATACAATAAAATATTCTACAGTAATCAATTTAGTGCATTTTACTTTAATTATGAAACTCATATCCCAAATAATGAAATTTAGCTAACCTTTAGTATCAAATTAATTATTCGTGGTAACACACTCACCAATTGCTGGACATTCAACAGCCACGGACCCATGCGATAGAGTAAATAATTGTCAACTGCCTTATTTACTCGGCAACGCGCCCATCGCCGGTTCCGAACAAATAAATCGCCCACATCGAAAAGCAATTCTCGAGGGAGTTTTAAGCCGGGGGCCATTTGAAGAGCGGGATTTTTTTATGAAAGGATATTTTTCTAAAGTGCAATAAATGTTTTACATTTGCACAGAACATATTTGCACTTTACCCTCATCTCTGCACCCATAAGAAAATAAACAAAAAATACACCCCTAAGAATGACCCGAAAAATTTCGCGATTTTTTGTGCCTAAAAAAGGAAGTCCTGACAATCACATTACAACTCATGCACAATACTTTATGATTATTTAGTCACTTTTTATAAGATAATTTTTAGGCATGCCCATTAAAAAATGTCTCTTCCCGTTGGCATTTTGGAAATTGAAATAAAAAATAAACTAAAAAAATCCGTCATTTTAAATATTGTTTGCATTTTTTGTGTATATTTGGTCCTTAGGGGTGTTTTTTTGCATTTGGCTTGAGAAAATTTCATAAAAATGTTCGAAAGATGGTCTAAAAATTTAAAAAGTTTTATTCGAGAAAACACCCAAAATATGGATTTATATGGACAAAAAATTTCATCAAATCAAAAAATTTTATCACAGAAATTCTATTTAAAAATAAAAATAGGTATGTCAAAAAAAAGTTTGAGAGAGTTGGAAATTCAATTGAAATTGAAATATTATGTAAAACCCAAAACATAATTAACATGAATGAAGAAATTTCTTTAATCTTTGATGAGACGAACTGAAGAATTCAAAAGAACAAAGGACGAAATTAGTGGCATAATTTGAATGAATCAATTAAATAAGTCCGTTTGGGAAGCGCCAGTGAATGTGGTACGGTATTGGCGCTAAAATTTCCCTTTTGAATTTCTTTTAAAAATCCATTTTTGCTACTAAAAAACCAAAACCGTAAAATTCGTTATTATTAAAAGCTATATGATAAAAGTTACAAAAATTTGTTTTCTTATTATAACTTTTTTTTTCGCCGTTCTTTTGTTTAAAGGTTTTAAATTTACATTATTTATTAATTAGGTTTGCTAATTGCCATCTTGATAGAATATTCATTTATTTTGCAATTTTATCTTTTTGATTAGTTGGAATTTTTTAGGTTAATTTTCCTTTTAAATGTTAAGTTTTTAAATAAACAAAAAAATCAAATATTATGAAAATTTCACTGGAAAATAATTAAAAATTTTTGAAATTTTAATTAAAAGCTTTCCCATTTTCCGCGTTGTTAAATGTTTTATTATTTTTTTTTAAATAAAGTTTTTTGATTAAATTCTATCGAAGTTATTCCACATTACCTTTGGTTTCGATTTTTAACCAAAATTTTTGTGTTTTTTTTGGAATAATAAAAAACTTTGAAAAACTTCGGTTTTTTTGGGCTTCGAACTTCTCCATTGAATCAAATTTGGGCTTGGCCTTCGGCTTCGAGTTCTAAGCTTTATATTTGCATGACCATTGCAAAAAAACACAGCTGTTCAATGCTTTATAACTTTTTTCAGAAATAACTAGATTAAATTTTTTTTTTAGCATTTCAAGTACTTTATTTAGTCTATTTATACTTAAAATTTCAAAAAATTTCATTGAGTTTTAAAAAAGTCCTGAACAAAAAATTACGACTCAAGAATTTGTGGAATTTAATAATCATAATTTATAATTAAAAAAATTGATAAAAAATCATAGTACACCGACCGTTAAAACAAATTTTAAAAAAATTATCGAAATTTTAAAATTGCGTTGATATTTATTTATTTATTTGCTTTGATGGCATAATGTTAGTTTATTTAAATAAATATCAATGTTTTAGTTGATCCTTCGCAAAAAGCAATAAAAATGTTGATTTGCCATTCTCTAGTTCCCAGTGCTCTTTCCTGATCACAAATGGGTCATCAAATTCAGGTGAATTCACATTATTGCCTTGTTCAACCATTTTCCCAAAATTTGTTGCCTGTTTTTTAACAGATTCAACAATTTAGCATCAATAGGCTAATTTGCCATAATTAAAAATAATATAAATTAATTGAATGCTCACCCAATGATGAATCATCAAATTTTAAATCCAAAATTACAAAATGCTCATCAAAAGCATCCGATGATGATGAATTGCCTTTTTCCTCTTGTTCTCTTTTACCTCCTTTTTAAGCATTTCGTCCAAATTTCGACCAAAATTTTGTTGGATTATTCCGTCCACGCTTTGATATGTTTGGTTTAATATCTCCACATTCAATAATTTAGGTGAAAAATAATATACTCACCTTTATTTGGATGCCATTTGTTCAAAAACTCACATTTTGGACAAAATAAATGTACGAAATTAATGTCAGGGAATTGAAAGCATTAATTATTGACCCGTGAATTTCCATTTCATCGTTTTCAACCAAAAATTTTGGCTTCACTGCGGGAAATCCGACGTACTCTCTGAACAAATATTCGTAGAAAACGTCTAAACATTTTCGATATTCTTGGCATTTTTCTTTATAATCATTATTAATTTTGTCGCATTGCCAATTCTTTTTTAAAAATACACAATGCCAGGGTATCGGTCTACGTCAGTTGGGCGCCAGCAGGTTTTTGGACTATAACTTTTTTCCTTGTCAACCAAATCCAACATTGTTGATATCATTCGAAAGCTCTTAATATGCTCTATTAGCCTACAAAATTCCAAAAAATTTCGTCAATTTTGAACAAATTTATGACCAAAAATGTTGGAAAATCTGGTTTTTTGAATTGTTCTGGCCATAACTTTTTTGAACCTTAATGAAAATTTTCAAAATTTTGCAGACTAATAGAGGGCACTTAGGGCTTTTGAATGATACCAACACTCTTGAATTTGGTTGACAAAGAAAAAAGTTATAACTGAAAAGGTGCTGGCGCCCAAACGTGCCGGCGCCCAACTGACGGGTTCCGCAAGGTATGTCTCTCATATAATTAATATACAACTTGCATATATAACTTTATAATTGAAGTAAATAATAAATAAGACTTCTTTGATTATTTTTTGTCATAAGATTTATCGCTTTCATTTTTCTATACAAATATCTCCTGCTGAAATGTAGTCAAAAATACAACAAATTTCTTTGAGTAGATTCTCGAATTGTGTGGGAAAATCTGCTAACTAATGCCGGTTTATGCAAAATCTGCAGGCTCTTGTAGCAGAATTCGAAAATCGCAAACCCCTCATAAGAAAAGCATGTGCTTATCATTTTAATCATCCTCTGAAGAAGACGGTCCCCTCGTCTTAGAATAATGAATTTGGAAATTGAGAAATTGAGAACAGAAAGGCGGGGTCAAAGGCATTTATGGCTTAATGGCGACGGCTGCGGCTACTGTACGCTTTCCCATCACTGCGGCTTTGAGTGTTGCGGCTCGAGCTTGACTGGAGAGAATATGGATGGACCCGATGACCCCGAGAAAATTGATGAGGACGATGAATTGACAATTCGGAAAATTGAGCGGGTACAGAAGGGAGTGAGCGAGAAGAACGACGAATGCCAAGGAAATTGTCATCGGGAAAAACAGAAATTTGAGTGAATATCCATGCCCTGAGGCATTTAAGTCCTTCTGGCAGAATCTTTCCATCAGCACGCACCCGTGTCATGTCAAAAGTGTCTCCGAATCTCCACATCTCGATCAGACTTCGGCCATTCTCGGTCAGCGCAATGAACCATTCTGCGGCAATGTGCTCCAATCCAGGAAGCAATTCATTGTACTGTGCGTGCTTTTCACGAACGTAGGGAGGCGGGATCCACACAAATCGAACGTGCCCAAATTGTCCGCAAATTGCTTTGATGCGTTCACATTCTTCCATAATTTGGGCCACGGTTTGCCCTTTGATCAGTGCGTCTCTTCCAAGGATGATCAGTGCCGACGTGACTTTTGATGTCAGTACTGATTTGTCCAATGCACGGATCACATCACCCATCCAAAACGCCTAAAGCAATTTTTCGCCACATGTCCCTCTCTTCCACAATTTTGGCACGTTACACGATTTTCATTGAATCTCTGGAATTTGTTCGGCTCAAATGCGTTTGTGCTTTGTTTGGCCATTGGTCCATCATATTGTCTGTATGGCTGGCTACGGCCAAAATTTTGTTGCGTTCTGTCCGAATTGGCCCTTCTCGCCGCATTTTGGGTCGTTTCGGCACGAGCAGCTAGAGCTACAAACTCGTCAAAACTCATTCCTGGCCGACGATTTAGCTCCAAACTCAAGGCAAGTTCGGCATTATCGAAACTACGTATTAGATGTTTAATCGAATATTCGTCCGCCAAATTCCGCGTCAGTCCCGGATAAGCCCTTCGCACAAGACTCACAATTCGCTCAGCCAAATCATCCAGCCCTTCTCTTGGCTTTCGGCGAATGCCTTGCATTAATTCGTCAAATGCTGCCATTTCGTGACAATCCGTCGCCTCAAGTTGTTGGAGAATGTGTCTTTTTATGTTTTCAAATATAAAGGGTTCGTTGGCCAAAGCCGAATTAAATGCTCGCTCTGCGCGCCCACTGAGTTTTGATTCCAAGGAATCAATGCGCTTTTTATTCGGCCAATCGCTGGTATACTGTGAAAATTTTTTGAAAAAAGATTTAATACTGTCATTTCCTTCATTGCCCTTAATGTCCGGCAATTTGTCCAGAATTAAAACGCATTCGAGGCCGTTGAGCTGTTTGCTGGGTATTTATTTGAGTTGGAATTTGGTGATTGGATGGTTGTCGAATTTGGGTCGGCTGCGGCACCTTAGTGTTCGCATTTTCAAACATTTGCTGATTTTGGTAACCCATAGGTGATGGGGGATGTGGATAGTAAGGCGCGGGATATCCCCAATAATTTCCCGGAATTGGTGGCTGAACTGGCGGATATACCGCAATTGGTTGCTGAATAACTTGAGGTGGAGGAATGAGAACGTTTGGGTTGGCCTGGCGCTGGTTAGCAGTCACAGTTTTTTGCAAATTTTGCCGCACAAAATTAGGATTTGCTTGAATATTGGGAGCATTTTGGCGCGGGTGCTGAATATGCAATTCATGAATAATTTGCTCATTATTTGGCGTTGATGTGCGCAGAAAATTTCGATTTAGAATGTGATGACTGTGATGACCACTATTGTTTTCGTTCCCAGCTTGCCACAATTCCCTTTCACTGTTTTCTCCCACATTTGGCAAGCGTCTGAAACGCATTCTCAAACCTCCAAGCTGCTGCGTCAAATTCTGTTGATTTGCCAAATTTTCCGCGTCTTCTCCATGTCCACTTTGTCTGTTTGCTGGCTCAATGTTCAAAACGGCGTGAAGAATTTGGTCGGAGTTCATGGTGTGTGCTAAAATTTCGCCATCGTTTAAAGAATTTTCGGCAACCCCAGTGTTAGCGGTGTTAATCGGCCGATTTTCTATATTTTGTGGTTGTTCATTTCCATCATTTTGGAGATGCTGGACTGGAGCGGCTTGTTGCATTCTGAGCCTTTGCCTTGTCAATGGTGGTGAGCGAAAAATCATCCGAATTTATCAACACGAGATAGAACAACAATGATCAGTTTTAAAGCAACACGAGCTTTTAACAAAATTCAATAATTCGGTGAGCACAACACGAGTGCTTTTAATCGGCGAGCAGAAAGTTGTAAGGTCGGCAAAAGTACGCCGAATGATGCTTTAAACTAGAGTGCCACGGGACCGGGACTTGGAAGCGGACAACTGAGTACAACTGAGTACCAAGGTCCCGGTTTTGACCGGGACCGGGACTAGTCCCGGTTTTTTCCCGGGTTTCCCAGCCAAAAATTCCCGGTTTTTCAAACCGAAAAGGTCCCGGTCCCGGGTTTGCCCAAAATTCCCGGTCCCGTGGCACTCTACTTTAAACCCAACACGAGGGTATAGAAATCACTTTTTCCACTTGATTTCACACAAAAAATTTATGGCCGATATTATCCTTTAATGAATTGTCGCCACTAAGCCAAACCTTTGTCGCCAGGAGCGCCAAGTTGGACAAAACAACAAAATTGGATGGGGATGGGTTGTCTCTTTTCCCAAATAGTAATTGGAGTCAAAACACAATTATATGTCAGCACCTGTTTAAAACAAATTCGCAAACACTTTAATAAATAAACGAAACAAAATAATTTACGACGATAAATTTCAAACTGCAAACAATAATTTAAAAGTCGAGACCACAGCAATAAATTAAGATGAAATCAGCGTCCAAAGATATTCAAAAAACAAAAGAAGAGAAGACAATAAGACCAAAAAAACAAGAACAGCACATCAAAACAAAACTCAAAATATTTAAGGTCCATAAAAAGGAAAACAAAACGCCAATAAATAAATATAATTTAAAACATAAAAGAAGTCACAAAAGGTCAATTAAGTACCACATTAATTTTCAAAATTTAACAAAACTTATAGCATATAAAACAAGTTTTAATGATTTGTCTTCTCCTTCCACCTAATTAAAATGGCTTTAAATTTAAACAATTTTTTAAATTGAAACTCACTGATGGATTTCCATTTGAAAAAGAAAAAGAAAATTGGAAGCAAATAATGCCAAAAGAAATAGCAAAGCATAGTAAAACATTTTCTTTATTTTTATAAAATGTTAAATAAATAAAATATTAGCAGGGATTTTAAAGGGATATGAATATTTAATACTAATCAATTTTGGCAATTCAATTTAAATAAACTCCGTTTCAGTTTGGGGTTGGGGAGGAAATTCCAGACAAAATTTATTTATCTCCATTAACAATTTTCAATTTGAAATCCGTTATTACGTGGTTCAAAACGCCTTAATTACCGTAATCCGTAACCTTCAAAATTTTTTTATTTTTTGAAAACAAACTTTAGTCAACTGAAAATCCGTTTTGCCTTCGGGCACTGCCGAACGCATTTTATAAGCTTGGACAACTATATAAATTTGATAGTTTTTATTTTTGCTTTGTGACCACAATGGAAATAAATTCTTTATTTTTGCGGCTTTTTAAAATAAATTATTTTATAATTTAAAAAAAGCGACAACTTATATTATTAGTCATATAAATTCAATTTCTTAAAAAGGCTTGTGTTGTTTTTTAAATTAAGCCATTTTATCTATGCCAAAAAATATCAACAACTGAATTCACAAATCCAAATAACTGTAAAAATTTTTATAAAGTTTTGAATTTTAGCATTTTGACAGATTTATTGTCATCAGTCCCTGATCTTAGGCCAAGTTCTAAAGCGGGTTACAAAATATTTTAAAAAATCGTGGATGGATAAACAGTACCCCATTAATGATTAACGTAAGTAAATTGTTTTTAGAGAAATGAAACTCATTTGTCAGGGGAAATCAATTTGCTGGTAAAAAAACAGTTTTTTTTTCATTTCTTCAAAATGACAAAGAATTTAAATGGCTTATGAAAGCACAGTTGATCTGCAGTATAGCGCTGGACAGAATAATGCCAATGTTAAAGTTACTGTACAAAACTATACGATATTGGCATGATTTATGCAATTAATTTGAACGCAAATTTAATTGTTTAAATTTCCTAATTTGTAAGTGTTTTATTTTATTTTATTCATGGAATTTGTTAACGCAATTAAGCACGACAACTTCATATCAGAAATCACATTAACTTTTTGGTCAAATGCTTTTGGCACATCTCTCACTTGGCATTAGCCACCCCACCGTCGCCATTTGCCGACTCAATGTTCCAATCCGGCACGTTGTCCAAAGACTGTTAAAGGAGTACAAGACATTTAAATAATTTTTATTAACAATTTATTCCCCTGCTGCTTAAAAATTAGAGCTGGGATTTTTATGTTTTTACATATTTTTTGCGGCTTAGTTATGGCGGAAGAAGCCCAGAAATAGCACTTTCCCCAAACAATTTTTAATTTGAGCGACTTAGAAAAATTCATAAAATCACATATTTTGGCGTTTTGGCAACAAAAAAAGATATCGCACATTTTTGGGCTATTTGGAATTTTTAGCACATATTTTTTTTACATATTTCATGATTTTAGCACATAAAAAAATCCCAGCTCTATTTATAATTGGAATAAAAAGGTTTTATTTAATTTTAACAAAATTTTTATGAAATATTTTTTCGACCAATTCCTGTACAAATCAACAATTTCCCATTCCTGGACCTTGCTGATCATATATAATTAATAACTCACCACCGATCGCCACGCTTTCTTTCCCGCAACAGCTGGTGAAGAGCACAAAAAGGCAATGATGAGCATAAGGAGAAAGAAAAAGCGCATTTTTACCGGTTAAAAAAATAAATAAAAATCCAAAAATGAGTGATCAGAAAACTTTGTAATATTTTTGGCGTTTTGTCAAAAAAAAAATGGGTACTTTTGCGTTATGCCGACCCCCGGCCCCCTAAAAATGTCATGACAAAGAAAAGATAAATTCAAACATTTTTCTTGGGCAATTCTAGGCACAAACAAGAATCTGAATATTCAAAAGTCTAATGACCAAAAGTTTGTCTATGATTTCCATTATATCATTTTACCAATGGGTTTTGGAAAAGAAATTTCGTGTCATATCACATACCGTATTTTCTCTTTTTATCCCCCATATCCATTAATCCATCCCCCAGTCTCCAATTTTCCCCCAGTCTCTGAGGAGGTTGAAAAATAATCGCCCAGTCTCCATTTCTACCCAGGGGAATAATTGGAACTTTTATTTTGTCGAAAAAATTTGTTTTTTAAAATTTAATAAAATTTAATTAAGCCTAAATTGAAACTCGTTTAAGGTTTAATAAATAGGGCTATAAATTATATGCAGTAAAAATCCCCCAAATATGCCCTAAAAATCCGAAAAATGCACAAATATGCACTAAAATATGCCTTAAAACTGCCAAAATGGCTTTTAACGCTCAAAAAATGTGTTAAAATACAGAATTTGACTTTAAAAACATCAAAAAAAAAGGGTTAAGGAGCGTTTTTTGAACAATGCAAAAAAAGCAATTTCGAATTTTAAATTATGCTAAAATAAAATTATATTTTTAATATTTAATGAATGGTGGTTATATAAAAACTAGAGTAGAGCGGGACCGGGAATTTTTGGCAAAACCGGGACCGGGACTTGCCGGGACCTGAGAAGCCGGCACCGGGACCGGGACCTCGATTTATCTTCGGGACCGGGACCGGGACCAACCGGGAAATTTTAAAAATTCAAAAAAATTTTAAAAAATTCAAATTTTAATTTATTTCAAGTGAAAATAATACAAAATTAAATTATTTTTTTTATTTAATAAAATCCGAAAGTTAAAGCTAAATTAAATTAAAGAAAATTTTCAAATCAAAAATTCTTCAATTATTTCCTCTAATTTTCATCTCTAATTTTTCACTCAGACCCCCATTCTTACCAGTGCTTGTTTTTCCCGGTTCCCGGTTGCTCTACCGGGACCGGGACTGAGCTTTTCAAAATCCGGGACCGGGAACCGGGACCGGGACCTCGGATGACCGGGAATTCCCGGCCCGGTCCCGGTCCCGCTCTACTCTAATAAAAACCATCAAAAAGCGCTTATATAAAAAAACTATCAAATGGAAATTTTAAATTAAATTTTTTGAAATTTTGCAGGCTAATCGAGAACTGTTAGGGCTATGTAATGATATTAAGAACTAAAATTTTAATTGGATTTGAGCAAAGTTATGGGTAGTTGTTTGTTGAAAATTTAAATGGCGGATCGCTTTTCAAACCCAAGCCGGTGATTAGCATTTTATAGGGCCGCGAGGTGCTTTTTTTTTAACTTCCTTCTGATTCTTGTGATTAGCGCCTAAATTACCCTAGACATTGTTTGGTTTGACATAATTTTTGGCACATAAAATTCGTTTTATTTTCCCCTCCTAATTACACTCCAATTTATATAACTTCTGTTAGATGAATTTTGGAATGAAATGGTGGAACAAATAGGATGTTTGGGAAGAAAAAAGTAAATTCATTGCAATTAATTTTTTTTCGAGATTTATTGCGCAAATTGGTGAAAAATAAGGCAATAATTTGGTGTCGTAAAATGTTTATTTTTTAAATTAATTAATTACCTTGTCATCCATCACCTGTGCTAATTAATAAATAACCGAATTAATCTCAGCATTAAACTCGTTTTTCCCTACCATAAATTTTTTGCAATTAAAAAATATTTGTAAAAA
The DNA here is from genome assembly GCA_023374025.1 of Heterodera schachtii. NCBI lineage: Eukaryota > Metazoa > Nematoda > Chromadorea > Rhabditida > Heteroderidae > Heterodera > Heterodera schachtii. The sequence goes on from SIJG01000019.1 coordinate 1,755,008, forward strand.
TAAGGCAAAGGTCATAGTCCCAAAATTCAAAATTGCTTAATTCGCAAAAAGGAGCATGCGAAGACGGAGCAAGTAGTGGGGCGCGCAAACGGATTAATTTTGGTTGTGAAAATTAATTTAAACTAGGGTAGGCCGTTTGGGCAAAATCGGGTCCGGGTGTTGCCGGGTCAAGGAAAGCCGGGTCCGCGTCCGGGTCCAAGATTTTCAACCGGGTCCGGGAGTACCCGGTCAAACTGGGTCCAGAAAAATCGCAAAATTTTTTATTTTTCAAATTTTTCAATGAAAATAAAAGCTTATGTTTTGCGGCGCGTTTTTTTAAGCTTTGGGGACAGTGGGGGGTCTGACGGCGCCGATAGGGGCCACGGGAAAAATTTTTTGAAAATTGACTTTTGATTTGTTAATAGATTTTATTCAAAAAATGACAAAATTTTGTAATTTATTTGAGCCAATATGTTTACAGAATTTGTACCAAAAATGCTCAAATTTCCAAGAAATTAAAGGATTTTTAAGGTCCGGAGGTGTCGATAGGCGCCGCCGAAATTTTTTTTTTTTTTTTTTTTTAATTTTGGCTATTTTTAACAAGGTCTTTGTCCAAAAAATGACCAAATTTTGCGTCAAATTTTAAAATTTCTAGGTAAAATATTAACATTATGTCACAAACTTTCAAAATTACGCGGAAATATGAACAAAATTCAAAATTTGGTGACTTTTCCCGGCGGCGCCTATCGGCACCGCTGGACCCCCGCACAAGTTCCCAAAAAGTTTTTTGAAAAAGAGCGCCGCAAAAAACGTGGTTTTGAAAAGCAAAAAAAAAAAAAAAAAAACTCTCAATTCTATTGATTTGCAAGGTGAAACAGCTGAGGGTTGTTTTTGAAAAATGCTTAAATTGTTTAGCGGAAATAAAAAAAAATTTGGATAAATTCACACCGGGAAAAAATCCAATTATTTGAGTAAATAACCACTTTTTAATTAAGTGTTGTTCAAATTTTATGTATACTTTGATTTCACAAATTTGCCCCGTTATATACTTGGAAAGTGACTTGGTACGACCCGAGCCCTGGTTATGATGAGGGACCTGACTTTTATGCACGAAAATTTTCAAATAGGCACCTAAAATAGGCACGAAAAGGTGAAAAAAGGCATAAAAAATTACAAAAACGAAAAAAAAGGCACAAAAAATTGGAAAAAGGCAGGAAAAAAGACCCTTTTGGACAAAATTTTTTTACAAACCTACAAAAAATTTTCAATTATTATGAAATTGAAATTGCTTGTGCTATTCGACTTGTCGAAAATTTTGTAGTAGGAAGCGCAATTTATCAACGGAATCAGCCGAATGGTGGGCGAATGCCAATGTTAGCATTACTGTACAACTGTACAATACGGAGACGGTGGCACCAGCATGTGATGGACTCATTCTAATTGACATACCGAAATATCAGGATAATAATCATGAACATTTTAGCTGAATATTGAGCACTGTTATTTTGAAATTTCGATTCTATTATAATAAATTTTCAGGAAATGATTCTTCACAATTAATTCTTTAAAAATCCTGATTTCCTTGAAAAATTATTAAGCCCATCTGAACGAGCACAAAACATGGCGATCCTTTCCACCAACAAAATGGCTGAAACCAAAGCCTATTGGGGGGTTGGGGAGGAAAAGCCAAAGCCTATTTCCGGCGAAAACGGGAATTCGGGTCGGCAAATGTAAAGAGGAGTTGGCGAAATTCATTAATGCTTTTTGGTTGGGATAGATGTAAGCAATGATCGAAAATACCATTTCAAAATCATTTGGACCAAATCCGCCCAATTATTCGTTACGAAAAACAACTGATTTTCATTTTTAAGAACTTTTATGACTGTAATCCTGTTTTCCGGGTTCACCTCACCTGAAATTCTTGGTCATGATTTTTTTAAATTATCGGAGAAATCCATCCATATTTTTGTGATTCTGTAGTAAATGCATGTGTCGCTATTTTTTCTCTTTTTAGTCCATATTTTGGTCCATCCATATTTGGCCTTTTCCTGGTTTTCGTCCATCTTATCCAAAGGCCAATTTATTGAGAATTTTGTGCTCGTTCAGATGGGCTTAATAATTTTTCAAGGAAATCAGGATTTTTAAAGAATTAATTGTGAAGAATCATTTCCTGAAAATTTATTATAATAGAATCGAAATTTCAAAATAACAGTGCTCAATATTCAGCTAAAATGTTCATGATTATTATCCTGATATTTCGGTATGTCAATTAGAATGAATCCATCACATGCTGGTGCCACCGTCTCCGTATTGTACAGTTGTACAGTAATGCTAACATTGGCATTCGCCCACCATTCGGCTGATTCCGTTGATAAATTGCGCTTCCTACTACAAAATTTTCGACAAGTCGAATAGCACAAGCAATTTCAATTTCATAATAATTGAAAATTTTTTGTAGGTTTGTAAAAAAATTTTGTCCAAAAGGGTCTTTTTTCCTGCCTTTTTCCAATTTTTTGTGCCTTTTTTTTCGTTTTTGTAATTTTTTATGCCTTTTTTCACCTTTTCGTGCCTATTTTAGGTGCCTATTTGAAAATTTTCGTGCATAAAAGTCAGGTCCCTCATCATAACCAGGGCTCAGGTCGTACCAAGTCACTTTCCAAGTATATAACGGGGCAAATTTGTGAAATCAAAGTATACATAAAATTTGAACAACACTTAATTAAAAAGTGGTTATTTACTCAAATAATTGGATTTTTTCCCGGTGTGAATTTATCCAAATTTTTTTTTATTTCCGCTAAACAATTTAAGCATTTTTCAAAAACAACCCTCAGCTGTTTCACCTTGCAAATCAATAGAATTGAGAGTTTTTTTTTGCTTTTCAAAACCACGTTTTTTGCGGCGCTCTTTTTCAAAAAACTTTTTGGGAACTTGTGCGGGGGTCCAGCGGTGCCGATAGGCGCCGCCGGGAAAAGTCACCAAATTTTGAATTTTGTTCATATTTCCGCGTAATTTTGAAAGTTTGTGACATAATGTTAATATTTTACCTAGAAATTTTAAAATTTGACGCAAAATTTGGTCATTTTTTGGACAAAAACCTTGTTAAAAAATAGCCAAAATTAAAAAAAAAAAAAAAAAATTTCGGCGGCGCCTATCGACACCTCCGGACCTTAAAAATCCTTTAATTTCTTGGAAATTTGAGCATTTTTGGTACAAATTCTGTAAACATATTGGCTCAAATAAATTACAAAATTTTGTCATTTTTTGAATAAAATCGGGGGTCTGACGGCGCCGATAGGGGCCACGGGAAAAATTTTTTGAAAATTTACTTTTGATTTGTTAATAGATTTTACGAAATTGGGGCCGGCACTTCGGAAATACGGCGGATGGTAATCGGAAGGGCACTGAACAGAGAATACTTAAGGAAATGATCGGCCCAACCAAATCGAAAGCGAACTTTGTTCTCAATTTTTCATTTTGATGTTTGTTTTTTTCTATTTACAATATTATAAATAAGGGCGAAAAAATCGCGAAATAAGGGCGAAAAAGTTTCAAATTTAGGGGTATAATTTTTTAAATTGCTGTTTTTTTATATGAAAATAATTTCACATTAAGGCAAACAATTTTATTCATTGATTACAGTTGCAAATGATTAAAAATATCCGAACTTTTTGAATACATTTTTCAAAAATAAATAAAATTTCAAAACCCAAAATTTGGTCAAGAAAGAAAATAAATTACAAAAATTTTGAGTTGGGAGCCCTGGTTATAATTAGGGTTCGAATTGTATGGATTAACATATATCCATATTTTGTGGGTTTTCGGGAATAAATCCATATTTCGCCATTTTTGCTTTTTTCGTCTATATATTGGCCATTTTTGGAAATTTTCACAAGAAAAATGTAAAAAAAAAAAGCGAAAAATACAGATCGACTTTTTTAAAATACACACCAAAAAAGAGAATTTTTTCGAAATTTTGGCAAATTTTTTAGGTGTTTTGTTCGCTACCTAAAATTTTTGTTGACAACATAATGAGATTATTACATAAATTTTGAGATGTATTTGGTTAGAAGGCGTATTTTCATGTTTGATAAAATAGCGCATATTCTTATAAAACATTTGGATTTTATGTTTAGTAAACAGGCGGATTTTTATGTTTAATGAAAATAGGAGCATATTTTAATGAAACATTTGGATTTTATGTTTAACAAAACAGGCGGATTTTTATGTTTGATGAAATAGGCGCATATTTTTGTGAAACATTTGGATTTTATGTTTAACAAAACAGGCGGATTTTTATGTTTAATGAAATAGGCGCATATTTTTATGAAACATTTGGATTTTATGTTTAACAAAACAGGCGGATTTTTATGTTTAATGAAAATAGGAGCATATTTTAATGAAACATTTGGATTTTATGTTTAACAAAACAGGCGGATTTTTATGTTTGATGAAATAGGCGCATATTTTTATGAAACATTTGGATTTTATGTTTAACAAAACAGGCGGATTTTTATGTTTAATGAAAATAGGAGCATATTTTAATGAAACATTTGGATTTTATGTTTAACAAAACAGGCGGATTTTTATGTTTGATGAAAATAGGAGCATATTTTTGTGAAACATTTGGATTTTATGTTTAACAAAACAGGCGGATTTTTATGTTTAATGAAAATAGGAGCATATTTTTATGAAACATTTGGATTTTATGTTTAACAAAACAGGCGGATTTTTATGTTTAATGAAAATAGGAGCATATTTTTATGAAACATTTGGATTTTATGTTTAACAAAACAGGCGGATTTTTATGTTTAATGAAAATAGGAGCATATTTTAATGAAACATTTGGATTTTATGTTTAACAAAACAGGCGGATTTTTATGTTTAATGAAAATAGGAGCATATTTTAATGAAACATTTGGATTTTATGTTTAACAAAACAGGCGGATTTTTATGTTTAATGAAAATAGGAGCATATTTTAATGAAACATTTGGATTTTATGTTTAACAAAACAGGCGGATTTTTATGTTTGATGAAATAGGCGCATATTTTTGTGAAACATTTGGATTTTATGTTTAACAAAACAGGCGGATTTTTATGTTTAATGAAAATAGGAGCATATTTTTATGAAACATTTGGATTTTATGTTTAACAAAACAGGCGGATTTTTATGTTTAATGAAAATAGGAGCATATTTTAATGAAACATTTGGATTTTATGTTTAACAAAACAGGCGGATTTTTATGTTTGATGAAATAGGCGCATATTTTTGTGAAACATTTGGATTTTATGTTTAACAAAACAGGCGGATTTTTATGTTTAATGAAATAGGCGCATATTTTTGTGAAACATTTGGATTTTATGTTTAACAAAACAGGCGGATTTTTATGTTAATGAAAATAGGAGCATATTTTAATGAAACATTTGGATTTTATGTTTAACAAAACAGGCGGATTTTTATGTTTGATGAAATAGGCGCATATTTTTGTGAAACATTTGGATTTTATGTTTAACAAAACAGGCGGATTTTTATGTTTAATGAAAATAGGCGCATATTTTTGTGAAACATTTGGATTTTATGTTTAACAAAACAGGCGGATTTTTATGTTTGATGAAATAGGCGCATATTTTTGTGAAACATTTGGATTTTATGTTTAACAAAACAGGCGGATTTTTATGTTTAATGAAAATAGGAGCATATTTTAATGAAACATTTGTTGGATTTTATGTTTAACAAAACAGGCGGATTTTTATGTTTGATGAAATAGGCGCATATTTTTGTGAAACATTTGGATTTTATGTTTAACAAAACAGGCGGATTTTTATGTTTAATGAAAATAGGCGCATATTTTTATGAAACATTTGGATTTTATGTTTAACAAAACAGGCGGATTTTTATGTTTGATGAAATAGGAGCAGATTTTTATGAAACATTTGGATTTTATGTTTAACAAAACAGGCGGATTTTTATGTTTGTTCACCATTTTTGCTTTTTTCGTCTATATATTGGCCATTTTTGGAAATTTTCACAAGAAAAATGTAAAAAAAAAAAAAGCGAAAAATACAGATCGACTTTTTAAAATTTTTTAAAATACACACCAAAAAAGAGAATTTTTTCGAAATTTTGGCAAATTTTTTAGGTGTTTTGTTCGCTACCTAAAATTTTTGTTGACAACATAATGAGATTATTACATAAATTTTGAGATGTATTTGGTTAGAAGGCGTATTTTCATGTTTGATAAAATAGCGCATATTTTTATGAACATTTGGATTTTATGTTTAACAAATAGGCGGATTTTGATGTTTGATAAAACAGGCGGATTTCATGTTGGATAAAATAGGCGCATATTTTTATGAAACATTTGTTTTTTATGTTTAACAAAACAGGCGGATTTTTATGTTTAATGAAAATAGGAGCATATTTTTATGAAACATTTGGATTTTATGTTTAACAAAACAGGCGGATTTTTATGTTTGATGAAATAGGAGCAGATTTTTATGAAACATTTGGATTTTATGTTTAACAAAACAGGCGGATTTTCATGTTTGATGAAATAGGCGCATATTTTTATGAAACATTTGGATTTTATGTTTAATAAAACAGGCGGATTTTTATGTTTAATAAAACAGGCGGATTTTCATGTTTGATAAAATAGGCGCATATTTTTATGAAACATTTGGATTTTATGTTTAATAAAACAGGCGGATTTTTATGTTTGATAAAATAGGCGCATATTTTTATGAAACATTTGGATTTTATGTTTAATAAAACAGGCGGATTTTTATGTTAATGAAAATAGGAGCATATTTTAATGAAACATTTGGATTTTATGTTTAACAAAACAGGCGGATTTTTATGTTTGATGAAATAGGCGCATATTTTTGTGAAACATTTGGATTTTATGTTTAACAAAACAGGCGGATTTTTATGTTTAATGAAAATAGGCGCATATTTTTGTGAAACATTTGGATTTTATGTTTAACAAAACAGGCGGATTTTTATGTTTGATGAAATAGGCGCATATTTTTGTGAAACATTTGGATTTTATGTTTAACAAAACAGGCGGATTTTTATGTTTAATGAAAATAGGAGCATATTTTAATGAAACATTTGTTGGATTTTATGTTTAACAAAACAGGCGGATTTTTATGTTTGATGAAATAGGCGCATATTTTTGTGAAACATTTGGATTTTATGTTTAACAAAACAGGCGGATTTTTATGTTTAATGAAAATAGGCGCATATTTTTATGAAACATTTGGATTTTATGTTTAACAAAACAGGCGGATTTTTATGTTTGATGAAATAGGAGCAGATTGTTCGAACTGGAGGAATTTTTCTAGAAAATTCTCCAATTCTCCGCCAATCAAAATTAGATTGGCCATTGACGTAATTCATGTGACCCCGCCCCGCTCATTTCTTATCTATTTTAGTAACCAAATTTTGTGGCCCATTTACTCTATCACCCCATTTTCCCTAGTAAAGTTTTGCAGGATTTGTTTGTTCACTCGTCCCACCTGTCACTCATTTACGCATTTCTCCTCCCATTCACATGCAATTCATTGTGGGCCCACTCAATTTTGCCCATATTTAAGGCCGATCAAAATCCCTTATCGGCACATTCATTCACAACAAAT
>SIJG01000019.1:1765454-1797995 GCA_023374025.1 Heterodera schachtii
AATATTTAAGAATATTGTTGAAAACTATTTAGGCATATATGAATAAATTTTAAACAGGAACTATTATTATAACCTTTAAAAGAAAATATAAATGATTTAGTTTTGCGTCACGCATTAAAATTTATTGCATTTTCCTCTGCTTTACATTGAAAAATAAAAATTAAAACAATTCTGAAACGCCCAAAATCGAAAACATTGAATTTCAATAAGATTACATTAATTTTTTTTTCAGTAATAAATAACAAACCATTTAAATTTATTAAACGTAAGGTTAAACTAAAACCTGTAAAATTATTATTTTTTTTATTTTTATTTGAAAGATTTTGCGAATCAGCCATGAATAATTACCGACAATTAAGGTTAAGTCAATGGTTTGAATAATTCAAAATCTTTGTCGGCATGACCTGTGCAAATAAATGTTTATAATGAGACCCAAAAGAAGTTTCAAAAATTATATTGAACTTAAATAAAAGCAAAGAGTGTGGACTGTATTAAAAAAAAAAGATTTAATAGCTTTAAGCAAGGACAAAAATAAAATTATTTACATGAAATTCTCTTTAATATAATTAAACATTAATATTACAATAAATAATTTCTATTCAAAAGGTCCAACAAATTTAAATTTGATAAATTATTTATAAGTTAAAATCACAAATAAATTTGTTGGGTCCGAGGGTTTTTGATAAGTCCAATTAAATATTTATTTATTGGAGAAGGAAAAGAAAAGTCACAACAAATTTGGGGAACAAATATATAAAACAAAATGAATGAAGGGAAGACACAATAAGAGGGAAAATGGGAGCATATTTATGGGCGAGGGAACAACATGAAATAAGGGGAATCGATTGGATTGGCATTATGTCACGGGCATTCAAATCATCGGCGGCAGTGCCCCGAACACCTCCTCCCTTAAGCGCGGTCCCGAAGTTACGGTGAGAAGCGCTGAGGTGGACGGCGATCTCGCTGAGGGTATCGTCGTTGCTGTCCTTGGTCAATTTGACCTCCCAAATTTTCCTGTTCGCCCTGCGGGTCCTCCAATGGCATTTCCACTGGGATTTCCCTCTGCTCCTCAAAAGCAATCGGTCTTGGGATGTCGAATGCGTCGAGCATCACCGAGAGCTGTTCATCGGAGTCGGACGTATTCCGGGGACGAAGCTGATTCGCGTGATAACGCCCTGATTTTCCATCGGCGAAAGCGACGTCGTAAATTACCCCTGTCCGTTTTGAAATCTTACCCTGTTGCCAATTTTGGGAAATTCTGTGGCGGGCAAAGACCTTGTCTCCGATTGGAAATTCCCTTAATTTGGTTCCAAATCGCTTATTGAAGCGTCGCGCCATTTCAACGTCTCGTTCGATCGGTTGTGCTGGTGGCGGCCGCAACAAATCCAAAGTTGTGCGGGGTTTTCTCCCCAGGAACATTTCAGCAGGTGTTTTGCTGTTCGGCAACGAATCACATGGCGTAGTCCGGTAACTTACCAGGAAAGTTTCGATGATTTCCTTGCTTGGGGCTCCCTCCCCTTTCAATTTTTGAAACGTTCTTTTGAACGTGTCCACAAAACGTTCGGCCTGGCCGTTAGACATCGGATTATACGGCGCTGAAAACAGGTGGTTGACACCGTTGACAGCCGTAAATTTGGCGAATTCGTTGCTCGTAAATTGGGTGCCATTGTCCGACACCAAAATTTCCGGGATGCCGTGTCGGCTGAACAAATAACGAAGTTTTTCGATTGTTGCCGCTGTCGATTTAGTGGCCATTTCGAATACCTCCGGGTATTTCGAAAAGGCATCGACGATGATTAAATATTCCTTGCCGAAAAATGGTCCGGCGTAGTCGACATGGACTCTTTGCCATGGAAGTGATGGTTTTGGCCACGGTTGAAGATTGCTTTTCACTGGTGCCTTTGCTTTCATTTGGCACGATTGGCAGTTTTCTACCATCTGTTGGATGTCGACGTCCATATTTGGCCAATAGGCATAATTTCTCGCAAATTGCTTCATTCTTTTAATTCCGGGGTGTCCCTTGTGGAAAGAATGAAGAATTTTCTGCCGAAGTTTTTCCGGGATCACAACTCGGTCGGCGTACATCAGGCAATTTCTCGTGATGCAAAGCTGATCTTTGATCCGATGAAAAAGTTTTATTTCGACACTTTCGTCTCCGACGTTCCTTGGCCAACCATTCGTCAAAAAGTTCTTGACTTTTTGAATGGCTTTGTCGGCTTCAGCAGCTGCGACAATTTCCTTAAATTTTATTGGCAGTGCTTCAATTGATCCGATCAGAATGTCGTCAATTTCCGAATCCGATCGGAGAGATGCAATCACTCGGTCTTCGTCACTTTTACCCTTCGCAATCAATCTTGAAAGCACATCGGCTTGTCCAAAATCATTGGTGCTGATGTACTCAATGCTGAAATCGTATGCGAGGAGAATCAGCGACCAACGGAGAAGTCGGTTGGCACTGCACTGGCGCACTCCCTTTTTGCTTCCAAAGATGGCAAGAAGTGGCTTATGGTCGGTCAGCAACGTGAATTTCCGTCCATAGATCATTTTATGGAATTTTTGCACGGCGAAAATCAGTGCCAATCCTTCTTTCTCGATTTGAGAATAATTTTTCTCAGCGGCCGTTGAAGATGATGACGCGTGAGCGATTGCCTTTGTTGATCCGTCGGGAAATTTGTGGGATATTACCGCTCCAATCCCGAGTTCGGATGCATCTGCTGCAACCACAATTTCCTTTGTTGGATCGTAATGCGTTAGCAGAAGATCGGATGACAAAATTTCCTTTATTTTGTCAAATGCTTGTTTGCATTTTTCACTCCACTTCCATTCGCTGTCTTGATTCAGCAGATCGTCGAGAGGCTTTCGCACAAATCTCATATTTTTGACGAATTGCTGGTAGTGGTTAACCATTCCGAGGTATGAACGCAGCGATTTCTGTAATTGCCGATATCTTCTCTGGGTCCGGTCTGCGTCCGTTTCTGTCGACAATTTGTCCGAGGTACTTAATTTCTTCTCGGAAAAACGAACACTTTACGGTTTTGATCCGGAATCCCCATTCTTGGAATTTTTCCAAAACATTTTTCAAGTGATCAGCGTGCTCTTTGACGCTTTTGCTTACGATGATCACATCATCCAAGTAAGCTGTGGCGAATTCAAATTCTGCCAAAAGTTGGTCCATTACCGATTGGAAGATGGCTGGCGCTGATTTGACGCCAAAAGGAAGTCTTTTAACTTCATAGTTGCCACGATGTGTTGAAATCGAGCATATTTTTCTCGATTCATCATCCAATTCGATTTGGAGATAGGCGTCCCTGAGGTCGATTTGCGAAAAATATTTTCCACCATTTAAGGTTGCGAAAATATCCTCAGGTAGGGGCAGCGGGTGTTGGTGGTCCTGAAGAGCATTGTTCAGACCGGTTGAGTAGTCTATACATAGGCGTGCGCTTCCGTCGGCCTTTTTCACCGCCAAAATTGGAGCTGCCCATTCGGTGTATTCGACTTTTCCAATCACACCCATTTTCTCCCATCGCTCCAATTCTCCATCAATCGCTTCTTGTGCGTTGTATGGGACAGGGCGAGCCTTTCTGTAGACCGGTGCGGCGTCCGCTTTCAAAGTCAGATGTGCCTTGAATTTCAAACATCGGCCCAATTCGTTTTTGAAAATGTCGGGGAATGACGCTTTGAGATGGTCGATGTGCGATTTGACTGTCGAATTTTGTGGCGATTTTGGAGTTTTCGTGAAACCTCGTGTCTCTTCTCCGACTCGGCACAAATTTACCGGCGCATTGATTTTGGCCTTGTTTGTTGAGCAGTCCAAAAGCATCCATCATTTGCACGCTTAGAAAATTTAGCGATCCCCTTTTTGCCACATAATATTCGCTTTTGATGCAAATATCGCGGAATTTGAAATTGGCGACTCCTTTTCCGATGAATTTGACTTGCGTTCCATCGAACATGCATCCACTTTCGGTGCATTTGCGGAGTCGGGGGCTGCCGATGACTTCATGAGATAGTTCATCGATCACAATTATTTCAGCCCCGCTGTCGAGTACGAATTTGATGTTTTTGCCATCTACCGCCACGTCGGTTTTGAAAAGCGAAGCGGAGTTTACTTTCATGGCGGTTCCAATTCGTAAATTTCCAATTTTCCTTTTTGGAATTGGCAATTTGTTTCTCCGTCTCCATTCCTGCACTTTGTCGCATTGGCCTTCCAAATGTCCATTTTGGGAGCATTTTTGGCACTTCGCTGACTTGTGCTTGAACTTCCAGTGGCTGTGATTTGTCCATCCACATCGCCAACATTGCTGTGCCGGAGCGGATGATGATTGGCCTTGTTTGGAATTTGGCCTTCCTCCCTTTTCTGTTTTGTGCCACTTTGGCTTGACTGCATTTATGCTCCGGTTGGCCGCAGATGTTTCAATCAGCTTTGCTTCGCTGATTGTCGTCATAAAATTGATGCAATCTTGAACAATTTCATCATATTTGACGTTATCTCCATCGGCGCCGAGCTTTGACAAAATTCTCTGTCTCAAAGTCGCATCTTTCGGCGACTTTAGAGCAGTCAAAAGCATCAAAACCTTGAATTGTTCCTCCTTAAGTGACGCAAACTTGAAATCGTTCAACAGTCTTTTGTGTCTGTTGACGAATTGACGAAAATCTTCTCCTTCGGTTTTTGTGGCCATTAAGCACTCATATCTGTCGATGAACACAGATTGAGGCTTTGCAAAAAGCTTTTGAAGCCTTTCGGTTGATTGGTTGAAGTCGAAGTCCGTCACTTTTCCTGGCAAACACGATTTTGAATACTCGCTGAATGCCGTTTCCGACAATTTATTCATTAGTGCCTTCACTTTCACTGCGTCATTTGCGTTTGGTGCCGAACAGTCCATAGCAAAAGAAAACCTTTCGATCCATTCGGTAATTCGTCCTTTTTCGTCGGTCGGTTCGAAGACCGAAATGTCAGGCAGCACCGGAATCGGAACATTAATGTTCGGATTCGGTTGATTGTTTTGTTGCTGCTGTGCGGTGACGAGTTGACCAATTGCGTCCAGCAATTGTTGGATGTTGGCTTGTTGTGCCATGGTCGGTGGTTATCGATCGCTTTCGTTGACTGTTGAATGGACGAGTAAACCGCGTATTGCGGAACCGCAACCCGCCTAGGGTCTATAGGTTTTTCGGCGTTAGAAAACCGCGCTTAGCGGAAATTAAAAAAACTTTAATTTGGTTAATTTATTTTGTTGAAACAAACAAACAACTTGAGGACCTAGTGTGCGAGAATATTAAAAAAAATAATTACCAAATCTTTAAAAATTGAGATAGAATAGTAAAAAACAAATAGAAAAAATAATTTATTCCTCATTAAATGCAAAAATTAATAAATTCATGGAATTTATTAAAAAATTGTATAAATATAAAAACAAATTGCCAATAAATTTGAATTTAAAATAATTAAAAAATTAAATAAAATTGCTAAAAATGCTTTTATTGAAAAAACAAATAGATATTTACAAAAATGAAATTCTCCTACACATGGAAAGTTAGCCACAATTGTACATGCAATACAGAATTTCTAAATTTTAATATTAGAATGGTTTAATTATATTAAACATTCATCGGTCATTAATATATTTTTAAATTATAAAGCAGAAATTTAAATTATCTAATAAAAATTTTTGCTCTAAAACTTTAAAAATAAAAAGTATATATATCATTAAATAATCTGTTTTAATATTATATTTTATTTCAAAAATTTGAATTTTTAAATTATATAATTAAAATCCAAAAAGAAAAAAGAATACGACAAATTTGAAAAGAAAAAAAATTTACTTTAGCTTATGAAATTAAACATTTTTCTTTCCGTGGAAAATTTAAAAATTTCAGCGTATTTTTATTGACAGTGAGTGACTAATAAACAAAAATATTGTAATTATCTTATGAACAAAGTGAAAGATAAGAAAAATAAGTTTTCTATGCATTCAAGTATCAAATAATATTTAAAATCACCTAATAATATATTATAACACTTTATTTATAAAATTAAATTCTAAATATTCAGAAATATTAAAACAAAAATCTCCGTACAATAGTCATATTTCACCAATTCAACAAAAATTGATCAAGGAAGAAGAAGTGCCAAGTAGAGAATTATTTATTAACAAAAAATAAAATTGTTGATTATTAACTCTGCATTGCTCATGAGAGAAAAAAATTAAAAAAAAATCACATAAATTTATTTTTCAACAGTATTATAAAGTTTATATTGAGATTGTTACGTAGTCATTTAATTAATATTAAATTTATTTAAAGGTACAATAAAAAAATACAAAAGAACATAATTTTAAACAAAAAAAAATATTTATGCAAAAATGATGAATGCAAAAAATATAATACATTTATTGCTGAATGATATAATACCATTAATTAATGAAAAATAATAATATTTAATATTGTCATAAAAAAAATATTAATTATTTTTAAAAAGTAAAATTTATAATCCCTTTTTAATCAAAACAAAATTTAAACATATTATATCATACGAAAACTGTCAAAAATAATTTTTAAATTAAAAAATTAGTAAGAATTATTCTAATGAAATATTTAGCTACTATTCATTACAATTAACTTGTCAATATACTAGATTAAAACTGATACTGTTTTAAGGTTAAAATTATTTATTTTTTCAAGCGGCAACACAATGGAACAATATTGACTTTTCGTTTCCGAGGGCATATAATGCAGGACGAATAAAAATAAAATTAATAAATTAAAATTAATTAATAAAGCAACTTAATCAGGATAAACACCAATTTAAATATTATGAACAATCAAAATTAAAAAATATTTCATTTTACTTACGCAAATAGTTGTATTACTCGCCTGATGGATTTTACATTGAATAATAACATTAAATGATTATTTTTAAGGGGGTTTCTCCTATTAATTATCAAACTCCAAAAATGAATTATTTATTCCAACTTAATTCTTTCTATATAAATTTGACAATTTTCTAAAATATGTAAAATTGATGTTTAAATAAAAATAAAAAGAAGACCGATACAAATTAAGTCATATAAATAAAAATCTTCTCACTTTTAACCCAATAACTTAAAGTGAAAATATGCAAAAAAAATACATCAATTAATAAAATCAAAAAGTATTCCAGAACCACTCAAGAATTAAGGAAGCTATTGATCCTAATATAATGTTTTTATAAAACTAAATTATCAAAAAGTATCGTAAAAGCAAAATTAATTTAAAAAAAATATAAAGCATTTAAATAAAGAAAACTTTATTCACAAAAGGTGAAACATTCACATGAAAATAAGCATGATTATAAAAAGTTGTTTTAAAAATTTAAAAGTAATATTTTGATAATTTTATATTTAATTGCTAATTGATAAAAAAAATTCTAAATAAAATTTAAAATTTCAATTGCTTATTTGAAACATAAAAAAATTTAATGAAATC
Source organism: Heterodera schachtii (assembly GCA_023374025.1). Lineage (NCBI taxonomy): Eukaryota > Metazoa > Nematoda > Chromadorea > Rhabditida > Heteroderidae > Heterodera > Heterodera schachtii. The sequence continues at coordinate 1,772,916 of SIJG01000019.1, forward strand.
AATGATAAAATTAATAAGAAAATATAAAATTTCTAATAAATTACAAAGGATATTGTTATTTTTAGGGTATAAATAATATAAGAATACAAAATTAAATCCAAGACGTAAAAAACGCAACATCATGTACTCGAACATATTGGTACGAAGTTGAAAATTTTTCGCCACAGTAAAAATTTAAATTTAATTTTTCATTATAAATCTCATTGTTTTCCTCCTGCTTGATTTTTATAAATTTAATAGTAAATAAAAAAAAGTCTAGAAGAAATTCTATTTATATATTTTATAATTTTTAATAAAATTTTTTTCAATATTGTTAATTATTATTATAGCATTTTTCTATCTATTTTTTGATCAAGTTTTTTACTTAAATCGTATTCATCCACGGTAGATTGTAGATTTTTTCATGTTTTTAAAAATATTTTGGTTATTGAGTTTGTGAGAACCCACTGAATTGTGGAAGAACGGTAGATATTGATTATTTGCTAACTCAGATGTTAATATAAATTATAGCAAACTCGTAAAACACTAAATGATTGTCAAAATTTTTTAAAAATTAAACAGATTGGGAAGAATATTCAAGAAAAGAACGGAATAAAATTGAAAGAAAATTGCACAAAAATTAGGTGCAAATAGAGAAAAAATTTATAGGATCAGAAAATCAGATTTTTTTTAAGTGCAATTTGTACAAATTTTGTCGAAAGATTAATTATTTTTGTGATTTAATTATCTAGCATAAATTAATTTTTAAAATATTTTATCACAATTAATGAATAAATTGGATTTCCATTTTTGTCAGTTGCATATTGTTTAAAAAACTTAATCAGGTTACATTTTTAAGATACTTAAAATAAAATATTCTCTTTCGAGAAAAATTTTATAGTTAAGTATATAATTAAATAATTACATTATATCTATCTAAAATCATGTTATGAGACAAAATGAAAAATTTTTATGAAATATTTAACCGTTTTTACAAAACAAAACAAAATAAATTGATCTCTGAGACAATAATTTTAATATAAAATTACATAACATTTAATAAACACATAAATAAATAAATATAATGCAAATAAAGCCACTTAATAAACTGTTTGAAATATGCATGTAAGAAGCATTTTTCGCAAAAATTATAGTAAGCAATGAGAGTGAGTATAATGTTATAAAAATATTATTCAAAATTAAATTGAATTATATTTTAAAGCATAATCATTAAGAAACATTTAGTTAGATAAACATTTTTAGAATGAAATACTATATAATAAAAATTTTAATATCAATATATATTTAAGTTATATTAAACGAAAATGTAGCATTTACTTTCTAAAATTATGTAAATGAATCAAGACCAAGAAAAATCTCACTTTCAAAGGCAAATGCATTTATACATAATTAACTAATATTCAAAATATTCAAATATAAAAACCAGTTTCTCATACTATTTAATATACTATAAATTATATAATAAAATTAAAATTAAAACATTAAATTAGATATTTATAAATAAAATTTTGATTCAGCAAATAGTTATATTCAAATTACAAAAATTAAAGCTAAATTTAAAAATAAAAAAGTAACGGCGTAACATGAAACCGCACACGCGATGTACATCAAGGGATTTAAATTTAAAAAGCTAGGAAAATATATGTAATAAAATTTGATAAGAACAATAATTAAAATTAAGTTAAAAGGACTTTAGCTATAATAATTTGGAGAAATTGTAAATAAATAATAAAAAATATTTAATTGTATTGTGATAAAAAATTTAAAAAGGACAAAAAATAAGTGAATATTTTTAAATAAAACTAATTTAAAGGTTAAAATAATTACATAATTTTAGCGAACTTAAATAATACCCAAATTTTAGAGAGATTTGTTAAAAAATTAAAAATATTATTTCCGATGTATATTCAAAAAGAGATATATTGTCTTAGCATTTGAATAATTGAATTTTTTAAATATTTAGCAAACAAAAAAATTTCATAAAATCAATTTATGATTATATTTGAATAATTTTAGAACATATATAATTGCATATGATAAATGTATAGGCCAAAATAATTATTTTTATAAACGATCATGTTAAAACCCAAAAGTGGATGTTTTTATAAAAATTAGCCCACTCTCATATCTTTAAGAATCCAAACTCTGCCTAATTGATAATTTTGATATGGAATTTAGATTTTTTCCAACGATCATTTAAAACCAAATGATTTAATATTTCTGATTGGCTATGAATTGAATTTAAAAACCAAAATTTTACTGATATTTCTTTTGTTGTTGATTTTTTATTTTTTATTTCATTTATCCTTATATTATAATTAAAAAAAAAACAATTATATGCTGTCCAAGAATTTTGTTATAAGCTTTTAATATGCTAGTTCAATATTAAATAAAATAACGATAATTTTTTTAATATTGTTTTTAATAGTTTATTTTGAAAAGTAAATTTCTTAACTCATTTTATCTTCTTGTATTTTAAAATTAATATTCCCGTTTTGAAATTATATTTTTTTAATAATTTTCACCTTCTTTTATGATTGTTAAATTTTATTAAATTAAAATTTTTTTTAGAACTATTTAAATTAAATTGTTAATAGATGAAAGTTATATAAATATTCAATAATTTTTGATTGAAATCACTGATAGGTTGCAATAATAAAAAAAAATTTTTTATATCACAAAAATAAAGGTATAATAGTTATGAGGTAAATTTTTTTTTGTATTATTTATTGTGTCCTTGACTTTTGTTGTTAAAATACAGAACCTAGTGTTTAAAAAACTTAACCATTAATCTATGCAAAAAGAATCTATAAATTATATTAACTGATTTCAAAATAATCATAAAAAACTGGCGCAAATTTACAAAATAAATAATAGTAAAAAATTGCCTATTAAACTGAAATATTTAAAAGAATTCATTTAAAACAAAAATACGCTAATTAAGATAAAAAAATTTAAGAATTCTGCACGGAAAATAATGCATTAAATTTTCATAATTTATTGTGTTTTCTAAAAACAATTAAATGGTTGAATATAATAATATACGTATACTGAAAAAATTTAAGATTGATAAAATTGAAAAAAAGAATTAAACATTTTTGAACAACATAATAGTAGTTTAAATTATAATTGCAATTATATTCAAAAAAACAATGAAAATTTCACTTTCCTCTTCAGTCAACATAAATATTGTTGAAATTAATGTAAAAATCAAATAAATAATAAAAACGAAATTAAGACTAAATCGTAATCATCCTTATACAAAAAACACCAACAAAAGCAAAATGATAATAATAGAAAAAACATGCAAAACAAATGATAATGGTTTAAGTTGGTTATATGATCACAGATATAAAAAATATATAATTTATAACTTTTCCATCTATAATTTATTTTCTTATCATCCTTATTATTAAAATATTCTTATTTGAAAAAATCTATCTTAGTAAATTTATATCAAATTATGTTATTTGCGCTAATTTTTAAAAGAATAAACATTTTTTGAATAAACACTATTTAAAAATGTCACTGAAGATTTTATTAAATTATTATGACTATGCCCAAGTGCCTGATATACGTGCTGTTGATCATTTTTGAATAAAATGTTAAAAAAATTTAATGAAAGTAAATTTTCGATTGTTATTTAAAATTAAATTTTATCAAACCAACTAATTGTAGTATAAGAATAAAGGAATATATAACAAAATTTACAGAAATAATATTAAGAGCAATTAATGTCCTAAAAGAGCTTTTAAACGATAATAAACTACTGGACAAATGGAAATATTGATAGATTCAATTCAAATAACATGAATAAAATAAACACTTTTTTGTGTCTGCAAACAAAAGTTGGGACTTTTATTTACATATTTTGAGATTTTTCTACATGTTACATATGTTGAAGATTTTTGAGAATTTAATTTTTTGAAATGTTTCCCTAAAAACGCCAAACTTTTACTTTTACTTGTATCTTAAAATTAATAAGATAAAGAATAAAAAAAATGTCCATTCGTTTATGAATTTAATGTAATTATCAATTTAGTTTTCTTTGTGTTTTTCTTACTTATGTGCTCATCCGAAAGCACATCTTTATTAAGTGTGAAGATTAATATATTTATATTAAAAATTAAATTTATATGGCTGTTTGTAATAAACGCGATTTTTCATTCATTCTTTGATGACTTTTTAACAAGGAATTTAATGAAACAAATGAAGTTTTGCTTTTTTTTTAATTTTAGGTTATACTTAAAGTTTAGTCTTTTAATATTTAAATTTTTTTAGCATTCAATAATTACAGAGCATATGTTATTTTCCATATCCGCAAATTATTGCTTTAATTTATTTAGAAGCATTTTTTAACAATTTTCACTTTTGGTTTATGTTTAATTAAAAAAGCAAATCATAATTGTTATCATATAATACTTTAAAAATGTAATTAAATGCGATAATATTTATAATATTATTTTATTAATATTAATTTATCATTTTTATATTTAATATTTTTGTTTTTTAAAATTCTTATTCAATATGCCAATATTTCTCGCCGTGGCAAGAAAGGATTCTTTTTAAAAATCGATTTTGCCTTCATTATCTACTTTTGTTTTTTAGAAATTTTCAATATTAAATTTTTATAGTTGTTGAATTTTTTTAAAATTAAATTTCAATTATCATTTTCCTAAAATAAATTTAGCAATAGCTAACTATTTTTGTTGGCGAAAATGTTATTATTTCATGAATTTAAGTATTAAAATAATGAAATTTTGTAACGCATTTTGATTTAAATTTTTAATTATATTATATAGCTTTCTTGTAAGTTTAATAAAGTATTATTTTAATAGTTTAGCACTAGTTTGAATTTTTATTTAATATTTTGTGAAAAATTCAAATGAAAAATGCCATATATTTAATTAGAATTTTTATTTTTCTATTCATTTTTTCAAATATATCAAATTGTTGCTATGAGATTATGGGAATAAATTTTTATTTATTAGAAGTTAAATATTTGAAAATTAAATTTTTAGTAATCAATTTATTTATTTATTAGCACAATTCCTTTAATTTGTTCATATGTATTCTTTTAATTAAAAGAAAAAATTTAATAAAATAAATTATTTGAAAATTTGGTTTTTGTCATATAATAAAATTTTTTTTAATATTTTGAAGGTTCATGCTTTCAAAAGATTAATGGGTTTTCAGATAAACTTGAAGCAGTGCCAATTGATTTGTGGAATTTTTTATTAACCAATATTAATTAGCATAAATATTTTAGTATTATGAGAAAATTTTTAAAATTTTGGATATTCTTTTGAATTTTGTGATTTTTTACAAAAACTTCAATAGCAATATCTACTCTTTCAAATGAGGCTATTATGATTAATCAAAAATTTTAATCATCGAAAAAATTCATAATATTAATCATTTATGATTATAAAAATTTATTCATTTATTTAAAATACAAAAAACTCTATAAATAAATAAAAATTAATATGACTAAGGTATGCAAGTGCATAATCAGTAATATTAAATTAATAAAGAAAAATAAATATTAAATAAATTATCAAAAGTAAACATCAAAGTGTAAATTGTAAATTTATTTCTGAGGTCTAATTTAAATCCATACAGAATAGAACAAATTTAAATATTGAAATTTATTGAGTTAAATCAGTAATATTAAATAAAGAGCACGCAAAAAAATATAAAAATAACTAATCATTTTGGACAAGAAAGTAACTAATTAACAAATTTATGAAATTAAAAATTTTGTTCCTAATATGTAGTGCGGAATAGTTCATAAAATAATTAGTTTTAAAAATATTCCATGAAATAGATTCTCTTAATAAAATTAAAGTAACCATATCAATTTATTTAAACCTGATAATATAATAAATAAAGCGCACTTCTTCACAACCATTGCCGTGAAAGATGAAAAAATTGAATGTTTGGCTAAATGATACTAATATCAAATCTTTAAATTATTTCAAATCACTAAATAATCCTTATATTTATAAATAAAAAGGAAAGAAAGAAAGATCAAATTAAATTTTATCATCAAAAAGGAAAATTATTTTCAATAATAACTTTTTTTATTGTCAATTTTCATTTTTTCATTTTAAATATCTGGTATTTTTATACTCCTTTATTTTTTTGGTTTTATTTATTAAACTGTCGACTAAAGAATCAACCAAGAGGTTGAATTAGAATTTCATATTCATAAATTAAAAAAAAAGATGTGTGAAAATTTTGTTATATTAAGATAATTTCTTATTTTATGTATCTGATTATATTAATTATATTCTTTATAATACAAATTCATTTGATACTCATTACCTTTGAAATAGTACTCGTTCTCCATAATTGATTATTTATGCTATTATAACTTAAGTATTAGTTGATGAATGGATTTATGGCTGGTCGATTAGAATATAGTTAAGGATTTATTATTTATTAACTTTTCATATTTCACTTTAATAATTACACGATTTTTGAGTGCCCCGATCGAGATTAGACAATTGGTCTCTCATCCAAAAACGGGGTTTTAGAATATAAATAATATTTGTTTTACCTTTTTTTCGTCTAATTTTTATTAAAAATATGTAATAAAATCTTTATTAATTTTCTATGATAATCATTAACTTTATTAAAGGACTATTTCTCAATAATTGTCTGAGATTCATAAAACTTCATTTAGTTTACCATCCGGCATATTTGAACTTTCTATCATTATGTATATTTTGTTTTTTAAAATATTAAACTATATTTGATAATGTTTAAAATAAGATATATTTTTAACTCGTTTTTGGAACTATAATAATTTATTGGTGAATGACCGAAAAGATTATGTGAATTGTATTGTTTTGTCTTCTAAAAGGATTTTTTAATGCTGGTTTTTGGTACTTTAATTATTTAAATATTTGGCATTTAAATAAATTTATTTAAATTTTCGATATTTTTGTAATATATTTCATCAATTCATCTGTGCTAATTTTTGAATTCTACTGCGATATTGATTATTTTTAGTATTAAATTATTTTTTTGTGGCGAAACTTTCATATATTGAATTCCAAGACTGAAAAAAAACAATTGATACAACTTGGAATTTATCTTTGGTAAATAAATAATTATTTTAATGGAAATATATGAATAAACATTGCTTTAAAAAATAATCCGAAAATTAAATTTATATAATATAAAGAATTTAACGTAAATTATTTTATAATTACAAAATAATTGCTAGATAAAAATATTTTAATAAATTAATTATCTTAATGATTAATGACTTTGAAATGCGGACCTATGTTTAATTTAATTTAATTTATTTATTTTTCTTTTTTCTTTCCTATTTATAGAAAAGTATGAGATAATATTTAAATTTTTCAATGCTTTTTTAAATTATCCGCGCATTTCTAATTTTTTATAAAATTAATTGCTTTAAATAACTCGACATTTACCGAATTTGTCTGATTACCTCAAACAGATTTACGCAAATGTTCGGATTTTATAAAGAAAAATATATTTAAAATTCTCGAGGTATTGTTTCAAATCATATAATTATATTAAAAGAATTGAAATAAATGGAACAAAAATTAGAAAATTCGAAGCTAGCGGTATTTAAATATTTAATTCGTTTTAATTTAAAAAATCTTATTTATAACAGTTTTTAACCAATTCTTCGAGGATTTAAAAAATTTTTATTGCAAAAAATATATTTTTATATTATAAATAAGAAAGATCAAAAAGCAAAAGATGCTTGTTAAATCTATTCACCATTTACTTTATTACAATAAATAAAATATCAATCCGTAATCATATGTAAAAAAAGGTTTGGGGCCACTTTGTACATTTAACAAGACGAATTCATTTGATTTATAATGAAAAAAATATTAAGCAAAATTAAATATAATAAAACAGAAAAACAACAACCATAAGACTAGATTTAATATCAAAAGTTTACAATTTAAGTATTAAAAATAATGTTGAAAACGATTAACGAATCAAACTTACTAATAAAGACTATTCGGTAATACTATAGATGGTGCCCCAACTTTTTTCAAAAAAAAATTCAAATTTTTTTAATTTGATTTTACGCTATTTGGAGGTTTTCAGGGTTGCAGAATCCGATTCTGATATCCATTTCGGTCCATTTTGAACCCCTAACCCGGATTCGAACAAAAAGTCAAAATGTAAATTTTCAAAAAATTCACATTTATGCAACAAAAACAATTCAATGCACGAATTAACTCAAATAATGCTTATTCACACGCAAAATTGTGAAATATGCAACTAAAAAAGTAAAATTTAAAAATCACGAATGATTTATTTCTTAATAATTTATTTATTTTTAAAATAAATGATAAAAAAATCAAAAGAAACCTAATACTGGGTTCACTTCTTCTTTATAGCTTAAAATATATGGTTGATTTAAATAATTAAATGTAATAAACAACAAAGTTATTCAAAAATATATTTTTATTTCAAACTAAAAACATAAAAGCATAAAATTTAATTAAATATTAAATTTATTCGCGTATAATAAATTTAAAATTATGCTTTAAATAAAAATTAAATTAAAGAAAATCAATGTAACTGAAAGTACAATCAAAAACGAATCCTAAAGCAAGATTTAAGAGAAGGCAAGTAAAAAAAACATAAGAAAATTAGTATTATTAAAAAGGTTCTTCCTAATTTAAAAAGACAATGAAATTAAATTTAAAAAAAGAATGCTTAAATAATTAATAATATTTTATAGATATAGTTAATCCAACATTGAAGAAATTTAGAATTTAATAATAATTCAAAAAATAAAGAAAAAAAAATAAATAAAACAAGTAAAAATAACAATAATTAGAAATAGAAATTGCTATATTGAGACAATACTAAACAAATAACATTATGTAAAGTTTTTATTATATATTTTTACAAACGGATGATTTATTTTTTGTAAATTTATATTAAGCCGTATGTTATACATTTAATTGATTAATTTCTTCTTTCCCTAATGTCTAATCATTTTTTGCTTTGGTGTAATTATTATTAAATTTTTTATGAATTGTAATTTTGTATAATTTATATAAGCGAGTTATATTTTGCGTTTTAAAAGTAAAAATAAATTAATAATTAGAATTAATTTAGAATTATGGAATTTGACCTTTTAGATAATAAACAATGAAATTTTAGTCGATATATTTGTATTAATAATTTCACAATATAAAGTATTTATATAATATAAATAATCGACATTTTTTAAACTTGCTGAAGCAACTGTGCTGGTTTCAAAAAAGTGGTGAAATTAAATGCATTTAATTTTTTGATTTAAATTTTTTATTAAGGAATAGTGTTAATGGGTTTGTGAACTCAAGCACACAACGGATGGTCTCAATTTTTATAGTGTTTTCTTTATTAATTTTGGTTTTTTATGACAATTTAGTAAATAATTTTATTTATAACTAACCTTTACTATTATTTAAGTTATAACATTTTATTTATGTGCTTTAACCAAAATAAATTTTGTTTCTTCCGTGTTTTAATACTTGTTGTATAATTTTTAATATTAATAAGTAAAAACTCATGCATGAACAATAATTAGAATTAATATCAATTGAATTATTATTTCTTTTTATTCGTTGAAATGGAATATGATTTTTAAAGAATTTTCAGTAATAAAAAATAAAATTATATGTTTGACTTTTGGGTTGTATTAGTTTAAGTTGTTTATATAATAAATGTCATTTAATTTATTGAATAAGTGAAAAAAAATAGATTTTTTTTTTAAAAGGTGTAAGAGTATTATTTTTCTTTATTAACGATATTTATATTTAAAGTTTTACCTTCAAAAGTATTTTATTCAGTGAAATTTTTAATTTTTTCTAAAAATCTTTCCAAAGCTCAGGAAATGTAAATATGAAAAGTTTTGTGGCTTAGCAATCTTTTTTTATGAAATCGCATCTATTTTTTTGTTTTACCATTCTATTTTAATAAGATCTCTATCGATTTCCTCCTCTTTTTGATGTATGGTAATATGATTATATTGAGATAAATAATTAGAAAAATTAAAAAGCACACTCCAAATTTTATTTTTAACTATTTTATAAAGAGAATGTATGAAAAAAAACCTGTTTTTTTATTTTAAAAAAAGATTGAAGCAATTCTTTAATGAATTTGGTGTTTTTTTATGTTTGTAATTAATTAAATTTTTTTACAGTTTAGAATTTAAATCTTTACTTACGTAAAATTAAATGAAAAAATAGGTTGAATCTAGTATTCTCTTATTTTCTAAATTAATAAACCAATCAACTTTATTAAATGAAAAAAATTTGAATTGCATTAAAGAACAATAAAATTGTAGTAATTTAATTAAGATGAATATTTAAATAAAAAAAGAACAACAATAAATGTAATTTTTCATCTTATTAAAGATAAAGTTTTGAATATTTTGACTCACTACATATTTATAAATAACAAGGATTTGATTACATATACAAAAATAAAATATGAATACAAAATTTGATTGAAGAAAAAATTATGAATAAAATTATCGTTATTATAAATCTCTTAATGAATATATTTATACTTTATTAAATTTTTTTTAATAAAAACACACTTTCGTCATATAAAAGATACTTTAAATAAATTAAAATTAAGTAACTGTTTTGAAAAGTTAACAGAATTATTAGTATCATATTAAAAAAAAATAATATTCAGAATAAAAAAAAAGATAAAAAATAAAAAAAGAAGCCTTGAAAAAATAATATTACAAAATAAATGAAATAATGAACATGCATATATATCATCAAAGGAGAATATTAATAACTATTAAAATTAATTATCTCTTTTTATAGAAAATAAATAAAACTGCTAATAGAAATATCATAAAAATTTTAAAGCAAATAGTATAATTTAATGATTTTAAATATTTAAAATATCTAACTAAGTAAATGCAGAATTTGTAATGTAACAAACTCAGCAAATTAATAAATTTGACAACTAAAATATATATTGGCTAATATTTATTGTCAGTTTAAAAAATTTTTTGTCTTAAAAAAATAATATAATTATGCCAATAAATTCTTTCTATTGAGGATGAGACAGATAACAAGAGAATAATTTTAAAAGAAATTAAAGTAATAAAATAAATAAATTTGATAATATTTTTTTAAATGATGAATTAATAATTAATATGAACAAAACACCCAATCAGTAACGGCCGCTCAACCCCGTGACCGGCCCCTAGACTATTAAAAAACATATTTGAATGATTTCATTCATACTTTTTTTCGAGAAACTAACAATGAATATTTAAAAATGTAAAATTAATTAGTCAAATTTAATTGAATTTATAAAAAATAGCGATCTAATATCACGTGAATATGGTGTATGCCTCTGGATTTTCGCAGAATCGAACAATTGAACTTATGTTGAAAAAAAACGAAAATAATTCTAAACGAATAAATACTTTTTAGTTTCAAGTTACTATTTATTTTAAAATTTACAAAAAAAAAAATTTTATATTAACTAAACAAAAGAAAATAATAAAATTAAAATTGCTTTTAAAGAAATATACAATTAATTATAAGTAAAAGATATTAATATATATATATATAAATAAATTTAATAAAATGTATTTGATGAAAGAATAATTTAGATATGACAGCGTCACAAAGTGCCATCCTCAATGAGTGTTTTACGGACAATGCAATTTAAATTTATTTTAAATGTGATTTTATGTTCAAATTATTTAAAGCATTACTATATAACATTAAACATTATATAATTTGTTTTATAATAACATTCAAATAAAAATTAAACAATAAAAGACAACAACTTTTATATAAAGCAAAAGAAATGAAAAATTTGTAAATTAGCTTATTTAAGAAAAGAAAACCAAACCAGAAAATAAAACGAAAATATTTTTAAAAAACGACAAATAAAAGAATCATAATTGCAATAAAAGACTTATATTATATAATAAAAAAGTAAAAATAAACAACCCACGAGTCTCCCTCCATACTTGACATTAAAACTATTCATAACTGACTGATTTTTTTTTTAGAATTTTTAAGGTCATATGCTAATTTTAAGACCATACATTTTGATTATTCTTAATTTAATTGATGAATAGTGAAATGAATTTTTCAAAAGGCTATAAATTTTTGCAAATGTTATTGAGACATAAAATAAAAATACTTGTCATTAATAAAGAATTATAAAGATACTTAAAAGGATTGGGAAAAGTAGCTAAAGAAAATTAACAATCTTAAAAATAATACAATTCTTAGAAAGCAAAGTAAAGAAAAAAAAACAAATCTAAATTAAAGTTAATACAAACTTAAATTAAATAAAACCTTTTTGTTTTTTTATAAAACAGAATTTACGGCGGAGCCCATTAAAAATATACCTAAATTAAATTATTATATTAAAATCTGTAATGAATAGCAATTTAATAATATTTTTTTAGTTTCTATCAAATAAGTTGAAGATATTATAAAGTTATGTTTCAATAGAAAATATAATAAATTATTTTAGAAATACAAATCTAGGCTTTTTCTTCCGTAATTCATTCAGTATTAATACTTTTTAGAAATAATTTTTCATTATTTTTATTTGTATGAAATTTTAAGCATGAAAAATTTTTTGTATATTATTTATTGATTTGCACTATTTTTAAACGATTTTAATATCGATATTACTTTAATGAACTAAGAAATATCCAAAATCCTTTTTAATTTTTGCTAAAGTTTGAATTAATTTGTTTGAATATTTGCTTCATATAAAAAATCCATATTCAAGCTTTTTATGCGCATTATGGTGTTATCCCATACCTTTATGTAATAATTTATTTTTTTAAAATAAATTGATCAGTAAATTCGAATTCAAAGTCAAGTTGCATTATTAGTAATTTATTCAAAGCAAGAAAAATAGATATATAAATAAACGGAATGAAATTTACCGAAATAATTATGCTAATTTATCCAACTCTTCAATTGGTCTGATATAAATTGAGAATGTATTATATAGAACTTAAATTGTATAGTATGGTAATTATATAATTTATATCATAATGGAAAATTGTTTAATTCATTTCTTCCACTTATTTTATTTTTGTAAATAAAATTTTATTTCATTATTGCATTTAATTCTTTTAATTTTATTTTTCTCGAGTAACTCAAATTCTACATAATCACCAAAAGAGATGAAAACCAAATGTTATTTTAATTTTTTTGTAAAATTACGATATTCTGTTTTTTTTATATTATAAATAAATATTTTTAATTTTTGAAGATTATTTACTCTAGTTTATTGGACTTGTTCTTTTATATTATAAATCTTGTATCGGCCTTCCTTTTTTTTTTATTTGAACATCAATTAAGTTATTTGTATAAATTTTAGTAAAATTCTTTTCAATATATTAAAAGTTTATTGCCTGTATTTCGAAAATTATAGTTGTTTAATCATTTGCAAATATAGACCTCTATAAAGAAATTAAAAGCGCTCTTGATCAGAAATGAATAGCACAAGTGATCAGAAATTAAAGCCCAATGATCATAAATTATGAGCCCTATTGATCACAAATTACGAGATAACTGATCAGAAATTAAATGTAAAGGCAAAAAGGGCTAAAATACATAAATAAATTATGAATTTAAGGGCCAAATTTTTGCTTTTACATAACTATATTATTTTGTATATATTAATAATTGATGTTTTTGTCCTTTTTTAATAAAAGCATTTTGCCATAATAAATAAATATGAATTCGTTATTTATATGGTTATTTTATCATTAATAATATATAAATGCAACTAAAAATATTAATGTGATTTTATTAAGGTTATAATAAGTTGTCTGGTACTGTGTTATTTTTTTATTTGTAATGATATTTACACAACAAATTAAAATTCTTATTTTTTATGTTCTTTTATCTTTATATTATTAATTTAATTATTTTATGTTAATATTTTAATTTTTTACCGAATTATCTCAAAAAATAAAGTTTGTTGTTCAATGAATTAACAATCTAAAAACTAAATCGCAAAAAAAATTTTCAAAATTTTAAGACTTCTTTAACTGTAATTATTTTCTCACCTTTTTAAGCCATTTTAAAATATTCATACAAAATTTTAACAATTGTCATAACATTTAAAAAGGAATAAATTATTATATATTGAAATTAAATTAAAAATCAAATAAAAAACAGAAATAATTTGAATTTTATTCGTATATTAATGATAATGCTCAAGAAAGAACTCTCACAAACCATGATCCACTCTTCATAAAATGGGAAAAACTATTCGAAAAATAGTTTAACACGGATTTTGTAGAGAATTTGAAAATTAGTTAAAAAACTTTTTGAAAGTAATTAGAGAAGAATATGGAGAAATTAAAATTTTCGGAAGCGCGTGAAATAATTTTATTTATTGCTTGTAAAAATATACAGACCATGTGATAACCTCCGCCAATCTAAACTTAAATGTAAAAGCATCATTTCAACTGAAGAAAAAGTATAAAAATATATAAGGTTAAGAATAATAAAAAAGAATACAAATATAACAAAGAAAAATTAATCTGCCAATAAAATTAATTTATATTCTTTTTATTAGCGGTAGGATTAGCGGTAGGTTGTTGACCATTTAGAAATATGTAGATACTGTTACTATAAAGCGATATTCAAATAATTATATATGAATGTTAATCACTTTTCCTACTAATTCTTAATATATGAGATATATGTATATTGATTAGAAAATTACGAAAACAAATTGTTTAAATATGAAGTGCTAATTTTACATGATTATTGTATTCTTGCAATTTAATTAAATTAAAATTTTTATAATTTATCATACTAAAAATATTTTTTATTTATTGTTAAAAAGCAATTAATCAACTTTAAATTCTATTTTTCATCGTTCATTAAAAAATTTGTGGTACCTAATTAAATTTTATGTTTTTCTTCATTTGAGAAGTTTTTTTGCTATAATTAATTTTATCTCTAATTTAAGAGTTTTTTTATAATCAGGTAGAAATATTATAATTTTGTAATATAAAATTTTAATAATTAATTATATTTTTTTATAAATAATATAAGTCAATTAAATATCCTTTTAAAATTTTAATGATTTGAATTTTCTATTTCTAAATAAAGTGTGTTTCTACTTTATTCTTATAATTCTTGCAGAATATATTGCACTTAGATTTTTCGAGCCACTAAACAATATATATTTTCTTTTATTTATTGATTTAAAAAGTTCGAGTTGCGTAAAAAAATATTTTTATTTAATTTTTAAAATTTAAATTTTTAACCTCCCTCCGCCCTTACCCCCTCCCCCCTTTTTCCACCCTCTCCTATCACTCCCCTCCCTCCTCTCCCCCCCCCCTTCCCCCTCCTCCCTTCAAAAAATTGCTGTTGAAAAATGAGATCGAATTGAATTATGAAAAAGAGTATTAAAATTGGTTTAGGAATTTTCGGCAAGAAACTTTTATGCCAAATTTCTTAGGCTTAAATGGAACTAATCCCGAATTATGAAAAAAAAATTTAGTCCCTTCCTTTTCTGAGTATTTCTTTCCAATTTGATTAATTTTGATTTTTTAATTTTCATAAATTCAAATTAGTTTTATAGTTTCAAAAAAAACGCCAAAAATAAGTGCTAAAAACGGGAAAATAGTTGCTAAAAAGTTTCAAATTTTGGGGTGTAAAATGACAAAATTTATTCAAAAAAAGTAAAAAAAATTAGGCCAAATCACTATTGAGTTTAATAATAAACGCCAAATGATTGATTGAATGTTTAGCTTAGTAAAAAATGAATGAATAAATAATTTGCGCAAAAAAATAATTATTTTTGATCATTTTTACAAAAAATCATGAAATTATTACTAACATTTTTATTATAATGCACATTAATATTCAAAAAAGTAATTAAACAAACTGAAGCTGGCAAAATAACCAAAGAAAAAAGTTTCAACGAAATATTTGGAAGAGAATAGGACGAAAGAACAGAAGAAAACATCTGCCGAATTGATCAAATAATTCATGGAGAAATTGATGATCAGAATAAAAATGGTCAACAAATTGGTCAAATTTTGGAAAATAATTTGGGAGTGAAAAAAGAGGAGAGTGAAGAAATGACCACAAATGATGGTGATGAATTGGAAAAATTGCCAGAAAACGTTGGGAAAATTTGTGATTATTTTATCATTTTGGAAAATAAATAAATTACAAGTAAAATTTTTTTGTAATTATTTCACAATATTTTGGCTTAAAACAAAAATAATAAATGAAATAATTTTGAAATAAATAATTCTAAGTATTATTTTAGAAACCAAAGTATTATGGGATTGAAAAATTTTAAAAATCCAAAAATTAATCATTTTGGATTATTTCTCTGCAAACCTACTTTGTGAGGCCGGCACTTTTTAAAAAAAATACTGCAAATCAAAAAAAAAATAAACGTAGTACCATGCAAATATATTTATAGAATTACACCATGATAAATATATAAAATCGAACATTATAATTAACAAATAATTTATCAGATTTAATAAAAAAAAAATAAAGTAATTACCATAAAATATGGCTCTAATTGGTATGTAAAATTCACTCATTTGTCAATGAATAATGCCACAAATATATATATATGATTATGATGAATTTGAAATCGAAATGTTTTGCGCTTTCTTGAGGACATTTTTAATTAATGTTTTGTCCTCAATGTAAGCGGATTTTTCCCTTTTGTGGACTCTTTTTCTTTATTGAATAAAATTTAATTTTTTTAAAGTATTTTTTGAAAAATTAACAAGCCTTTGAATTATTTAAATTTAAAGACTTATGTAAATTAATAGGAAATCATTTTGTTTTATTATCTTTTAACTTATAATTATTTTATATTTATATATCATAATCAATATTTATTAAATCTTTTTTTACTTTCTTGGCAATGTGCTCGAACGAGTATTTTTTTTTAATGAAGCTTTCATTGAATATTTTCAAAAGTGTTTTGTCGATTCATTGTGTTGTTTCAAATTGTTTAATCAAAATGCCAAAAAGTACAAAAAATCAAAAATTGAGAATCCAATTTTAAAAAGTTTTATCTCTTTATATGTTTAGGTTGAAATTGTTTTGTTTTTCATTTTTTATAACTGATTTATTTTATTATTTCACCAAATTCATGAAAATATGGCTAAATTATAATTTGTTCTACGTTATTTGTGTTTCTGGCAAAAATTCATCTGAACCCCATTTAATTATTAAATTTTTGTTAATTTGGGTTTTTATTAGAATTGTAGTCTTTTAACTATATGCATTAATTTTAATATTTGGGATGTAAATATAGCTCCTAATGTGTTGGTATTTGATTATTTAATAAAATTTAAATTTCAACCAATTGTTGAGTATGAAAATTGTATGAAGATGTTATGCTGATTAACGCTAATACGTAATTTAATTATATTTTACTATTTCTAATCATACTATTTTTAATCATTTTGCCTGTAATAAATTGTTGTCAAAATAATTTTGATTTTTACACATTTAAAAATTATATCAAAAAAAGAAAAACATATTTTTAAAATGCCCAAAAATTTGGCAATTGTTTGAACAATTGGGTACCAAGGATACATTCCGTCAATACATATTTCTTAATAATCCAAAATTTCAACAATTGTTTTCGAAGAAACATAAAGTAAAAAATAAGTTAACTACAAATAAAAAAAAGTATTTTTTTTGTTAATTAACAAAAATTAAAAATACCAACAAATCTAATTAAATTCTTTAAATTTTTATTGGTTGTATAAATAAAGATTTATTTAATAATGATAACAGAAGTAATGCTCGAAAGCGAAGAAATTTCAACTGAAAAATGTTTTGTTCTATATTTAGGGAAAAATAATATGAAAAAAGAATATTTTATTAACTCAAAAAGGATTTCAGAGTCGGATAAAGTTCGTGACTTAGGCATTATAATTGACTCGAAACTGAATTTTTCAGAACATATTAATAAAATCGTACGTAATGCATATCTTAGAATTTTCCAGATTTTAAGAGTGTTAAAAACCAGGGAAATAAAGACTTTAACCGCAGCTTATAAAACTTTTGTACGACCTCAATTAGAATACGCAACCGAAGTTTGGAATCCTAATTTAAAGAAAGACATAGATAAAATTGAGCGTGTTCAAAAATTTTTCACAAGAAAAGCACTTAAAAAATGTGGATTTGTGTACAAAAAATATGGGGAAAGACTAAAAATCACGGGTTTACACAAATTAGAAGAAAGAAGAAAAATTAATGATTTAACAACAGCTTTTAAAATAATTAAAGGGTTCACCAGCCTTGATGCTGGGAAAAGTTTCTTTTTCTCAGAAAGGCCCAGGAGGCCTTTACTTTTACGAGTAAAGCGCCACACGGCCAAAACTCAAAATAATTTTTTCAATATAATAGTAAAAAACTTTTAATAATCTTCCAGTGTTAGCGGTGCAAATTAATAAGGCAAAGGAATTCAGGGGTTTACTAAAAGCAATGAGTTATGAGTAGGAATATTCATGTGCCATATTTACAAAATATTTTAATCGCCTGTGAATTTTTAACATTTGATTTATTTTTATATATTTTATTACGGTATTCATTTTGTATTTTTTATATGATCAAATTCATTTGTTTGTTTTCTTTTTGGCACCATGTAAGAGCACTAATGTGCCTTTGGTTTGCTCGATAAATTAAATTAAATTAAATTTTTAATTTAACCCATTTTGTGTATTATCAGTTTACCAAATTAATTTTGAAATATAAATAATATTTTGTATCTTTTATCAAATCAGGAATTTAGCAAGCTGAAATCATTTAAAAGCAAAATACTTAAAACTATATCTAGTAATTTATTCAATATGTATATAAATTCTTTGTCCAGAGTCTTAAATACGAAAAAATATACAAATTAATCACCGTCAACAATGTTAGGATTGGGGTCAGCAAATCAATACTGTGTCTCGAATGCGCAAACAATTTAAATCTAAATAAATCAAGTATAAAAATTATTATCAAACAATTTTTAAACAACTTTTTTTGCATTTTTAAACTTTTTTGCGTTTTTTTAAACATTTTTGTAGATTTTAGCGATTTTTTATGAATTTTTTAGTCCTTTTTAGAAGAGTTTTCGTTACTTAAATACCCAGCCTTAATTATTAGATCAAGTTATTTAAAATTTGTCTCTCTCTACAGAAGAAGGTATGAATAAAGACCTGATAAAAAAAGAGGTTCTAAAACCTTAATGAGGGTAAAATAAAAGGATAAACATAGATTAATTATCATCTCGTTTTCATCTGTTTTTTAATGAAGGATATAAAATTAAAAACTTTACATTCTGATATAAATTGAGTTAAATAATAATTTATTAAACATATTTAAATTTATAATCTTAATATAATAATTATGCGGCGTAATTTTGAATATTTAGCTATTTAGAACAAATAACTTCTTCATTAAAACGAAATTATATTTTGTAATTGCTTATATGTCGGGTTAAATAATATTAACTAACATTTAGAATGTTCAAACGGCCAACAATAAATTTAAAAAATTCATTTTTCGAAAAACAAGTTTTATCATTTATCTTATATTTTATTAATAAAATTCTTATAATAAGCATTAATTTTAAAGTGCAAGATGACAGACATATTGTTATTAAATAAAGAACATGCTATTTATAAATTTATTTATTATTAATATTATCTTTCTGTTCGCAAAAAATAATTTAATAAAATACGATGTATTCTTTTTTAAATAAAATTTAAATCTTAAAATTATTTTAATTTCAAAATTAATATCATCTTTTTCTGAAAGCAGAGATAAGTGACAGATACGCACGCAAGAAATATATTCTTGTAAGAAAAGCTATTTCTATCAAAAAAAATTCATAAAACAAAAAGATAGCAAACAATATATTATCAAAGCTCGTAATTATTTATGAAATGAAAAAGCTCATAGAAAGCAATTTAATTATAACAACACAGCATTTAGTCATGAGACATTTTCGCCACATTTAAAATAAGAAACAATTAACTACAAAATAATACAGTGACCAAAAAATGATGTGTGCCAGATTGCCCGGTACAAAGACAATAATTTGAAAAGTTATTTTTGATTACTCGAAGAATGATAATAGGTATCTTTTACAACACGAAAAAGAGACCCAATTATAATACAAATGTAAAAAATATTGACACATAAATAAATATTTTTTGTCATTATTTTTGTGTATACCCACCCATTTATTGAACGAATCGAGAGAAAAAAATACACTCATATAACTCAATAATTTTCTTTTAATTAAATATAAGAATTATAACTAAAACAAAATTCGTACAAAATTATAATAACAGTAAAGTAAATAATTCAAAACGAAACTTTATTTGAAAATATAAATAAATAAATTTAACATTTCCTAATTTAATGCAAATAAAAAAAACAATAAAAGAAAAGATTCATACTGGGAACCCACATTATAAAAAAGTTTGCACACAAAGTAATCGTGTTTGAAGCCCAAGTACGCAATTGAAAAATTTAGAAAAAAGAAAATTTAAAAATTATCATGTTTTTAATTAAATCTAAAATGCTTAGAAAGTAATATAAATATCTTAAAATAAATATATTTATAGAATATCAATCAAGCAGTTTTACAAAATATAACATTCTAATAAAATTGTACTTATGATTTTAACAAATAGAATCTCACCTTAATGAAATTATATTCTGTTCAAAAAATTTATAATTAAAATAGAATTTATGTAAATAATAAAATTATCAATAACTTTTTTATATAATAAACTAATTGTTCGAAAATGTTAAATAAATTACAAACAATTTCTTGAGGGATAAAAGAAGATTATGTCAAATGCTGGATACATTTGTAAAAATAGAAAATAGTAAGTTTGATTTTCCAATAAACTGTATATGTACAATTCTTTGAAGCTTTTAAAAGCCAAAATAATCTTTATACTAAATATAATTTTTAAATACTTAAACGAATAAATTGTGAAAAAAACATAAATATATAATATTATACTAGGAAAATAAAAAATGTATATGTTTTATTTTATTACGTTAAAAATAAATCAACTCTAAATTTGGAAATAAAATTTTTCAGGTACATCTTTTTTTTTAATTTATGTAACAGAATACTATATACGTATACGCGTATATTTATATATAAGATTATAATCAAAAAATTATAAAAAATTGTATATTTATATCCATTTATTATTTAGGCACTTTAAATTTTTAAAAATAATTTTTTACCAATAATTGTACCTTTTTTAAACGAGCGCGAAGCGCCCACCCAAAGCCGTGAAGATGCCTCACAAGCTCAAAAATTCAAAAAATTAGAAACGGGCACAAAGCGCCCGTTCGAGGCCGCGAAGCGGCTTAAAAAATCCTGTAATAGTTAAAAATTCCAAATCTCTTCACAAAATAGCTTTTCTATGTAGCGAAGCTCAAGAAGCCCGTAGCGCTTTATCCAAAGCCCAGATCCGACGGTTCACGCACACGCTAGTTTATTATTTAAATAACTATTTATAAAATAAAAATTCTTTAAAACTGATGTTAATTATAAAAAAAGATAAATTTCCATATTTAAGAGAAAAAATGCTCACCAAACATTAGTTGAGCAAAAAGTTGGCTTAATTAAATTACCAAGTCTATTAGAAAAATTGGGTTGAGGGGTTGAGGTTTATTATTTTTAATTTGAACAAAACCATTAATTATTTCACGTAAAAGTTTTAAATTAATTTTTAATCTTTTTCTGAGCATTTGTAATTTTTTTAATATTTTTCTTCAAATGCGTATTCTTTTCACTCTTTTAAATAAAAAATGAAATGAGATAAAATTTGAGAACAATATCAATTAATTTTAGTAGTAACTTAAAAAATACATTAAAAATCCCACTTAATTTTCATTTGAAGATGAAAATAATATTTTAAAAAATTAACTCTACTAAAAATAAAAAATTACAAAGAATAATCTTCTTTTTTTTAATTATTTAAATAAAATTGTAGAGCTTTATAAAAATTTTGACTTTTCATAGAATTTATTTAAAAATTCTTCGACATCTCCAACCAATTTATAACCATTGCCATACGAAATGGTGGATTAGACGATTTTTAAATAAAATATTTAAATTTGATTTATAATAATCAAAAAATTAGACCATAATATATTGATAAAAAGCAAAGTTGAATAGAATAAAAAACATTTTTCATTTATTTTAATAATTTTCTTCAAATATTAATTTTTCCAAAATTGATTAATTGCGAGACTAATTATGTAATAATTTTTTCAAAAAATCATTTAAACAAACTACAATTTATTTTATTTTTTTGTATTTAATTGTTAAATCCATAAAGGAAGGCGAAAAATATAATATTTGAATACATTTTTGATCAAATAATTTGTAAATATGACTGTATTGAAGAAATGTCGAGAAAAGAATAATACATATTTGATTCAGTTAAAACTTAATTATTTAAATTTAATAATATTGACAAAGCTTTCGTGTCACAATTTTAAACGCGAAGTCTATTACAATATTATCAATTGAAAAATAGTATTAAAATAAGACAATAAATACATCATAAATAAATATATGATTCAAATTAAAAATAATGTCTTTTAACTAAAGCTTTAAACACTACTAAAAAAATGTATTAAAATTCTGTCTGATATAATTCCAACAAATCAAAGAAAAAATATGCAATTTAAAAGACAAATTTAATGACAATAAATATTTGTCTTTTTCATAAATCGAAATTATGGGATAATACTAAATAATAAATATTTATATAATCAATTTATTCATAAATACATGAAAACTGGGTTTTGTATTTGAGCATTTTACTGATTAAATACTAGAAAAGTATTTATATAATATAATAAAAAATTTAATACTAAAAAACCTGAAAAAAAATTTAATTAAAACAAAACATAATTCAAATTTTACTAGAAAAGAACAAAATTAAAATAATGTAAGAGGTAATAAAATAAAATTTCTTCAGCGCCAGGACGAGGTTTAAATCAATCCACGCAGAAATAAAATTAAATAAGAAATTATCAAATTTAAATTGTATAACGAGAAGAAATAGAAATAAGTAAAATGAAAATATTGAAAATCTAAAATTATTTATTAGATGAAATATTTATTAATACTAAAGCAAAATGAGTAATATGTACTCGATACCAGAAAGAATATTACGTTCAGGATGGAGAATATTATTTAACTATAATTCTTAATAAATGCTCATGGTATAAAAATAAAATAGTTATGTTCTATTACGAATTAATTTTTTTTTAAACTATAAATATTATTTATTTATAAAAAATATTCTAATAAAAAGATTATAATTTATATATTTATGTAGCAATTTTTACATATTTATTTAAATAAAATTGAAGTTTCATTTATTAATTATAAAACATAGAAATTATTATTTTAATTATTTTACGGAATCGAAGAAGGAGTCGTCATCAAAACGCTTGTTTCGCAATAGGAAAAGAATCTTTTTTAAACCTAATTGAATTCGTTTTATAATTCAATTAAACTATTTTAAAATGGCACCTAAAGCTCTAATCATATGAATATTATAAAAAGGATTATGAATTCAATAAAAAATTAAGATTAATAATAATTTATTAGAAAAAACTAATGACAATTCAAATCTGAATGTAAATCAGGAAACACTTAAAACAAAGCTATGAAAGTATAAGAAAATATCTTACCAATAAATAATAAATTCTTGAAAAAATTAATACCAATTGTAAGTAATTAAATTGAATGTTTGCTTTTTCAAGAAAATTCAAATAAACTAATAGCAATTAATTGGGCCGAAACCTACAAAAATTAAATAATCTAAAAAAGTATAGAATCCCAGGCGAATCAACTCATATAGGTCATCGATTGTGTGGCAAATATTAATAAATTAACCAAAACTCAAATTTAATCCAAGAAACTAACTCAATTAAAAATTCAAAACATTCTTGAAACTACCTCCGACCAATCAAAGTTTCACGACAAATTCTCAAGAGAAAGAAGTTTGTTGAATATAAATCTAAAAAAAGAATTATTCACAGTGCATGAACTTAAAAATAGAAACTTAATGTGTAAATTACATTTTGACAAAAATTTATCGCATTTTAATAAATCCAATTTTTATCAACATATTTTATAAGTAATTCAATAATTTTATAATTGAGGATTAAAGGTATTAAAGTTTTAAGTGAACGCAAACGTAAATAAATATTTCGAAATTTTTTTTCAAACGTCAGAATTTATAAAATAAAGACAAATAACAAGCAATCTTCTTCATTTTATCATTTGCAGAACAGCATTTGTTTTAACGAATTATGCAATTCGCTTTTAGTAATATTTCCCAAATATCAAAAATTATTCAATTCTACAGAAGAAAACTAGGTTGAACCTAAAAAAAAAAAATAGATCACTACTATCCGAAAATCTTCTACTCTCAAAAGATTAATATTATTCATTAGAACTTATGTCTTTTCGTATATTTTTAAAATTTTCTTTTTTATTTCCTTAGAATTTTTATTTTCGCATTATTTATTAGTTTGAAATTAATTATTATGAGTAATGTAAATGTTTTATACTTTTTTTATAAATATTATTTTAGAAATTTTCATTACATTTAAATAATGTTTATATTCAATTTTTACTTTTATTTAATAAAATTGGATCAACTTTCTAACCTTCTTAGAAGTTTATTTGATTCTTAAAAATACTTTTTAATATCTTAGTAATTAAATCTAGGAAAGCTATTTTAATTGCGGCAATATCAAATATACATTTTTTAATATAAAAATAGTAATATAATTATTTAAAATAGCTTTTAGTTCATTATCGATTTCATTTTCTTTTCAAAAAGTTCAAAAAATTATTAATATTCATAATTATTTCGTTTATAATTATATTTAAGAGCGACAGGAGGAAATAGTAACTGTATATTTTATCAAATGGAAATATTAAGTACAAAAAAGTCATACATATTAATCATTTTTAATTGTTTACCCAATCTGAGATTTCTTATTTATGATTCAC
>SIJG01000019.1:1803030-1824754 GCA_023374025.1 Heterodera schachtii
CAGGCGGTGCCATTAAATAAAAATTGATTTCGAGCCAAAAAATAAAAAGCAATTAAAACAAATTAGTAAGAAAAAGTGAGACATATAAAAGAATTGCAGTAATACTGCCGATGGTCCAGGGGTTGAAATTTTGTTTTAAAAGTCGTGAAACAGGTTTATGTACGTCGTGGGGGGGGGGGGTTCAGTTGGTCGCTGATCACGAATTTGACATTCAGGGGGATGGGGAATTACTAACAGATTTTAACAGAAACTAAGGTCGCGCATCTCATTGTTTTGGGAAAACAAACTAAAAAATAGAAAAGTTGCCAGGTTGAAAAAATTTTTGAAAATATTTGGATAGACATGTTAAATAAAAATAATATGAATAATTGCCAAAAAATGATAGTCTTATAATTAGAGATCGGATACGGACGGGATCCGTATACGGATTTTTACGGATCCGTAGTCCGTAATCCGTATTTTTTCGGCCGATACGGATTTTTTTTTTTTTTGGCGTTTTTAAGGTGAAAATAGATTATATTTTTAAAATTTTGTGCAGTCAATTCGCCAATACTTTGGAATTGGCGGGTCTATTTCGTAAAATTTTTGGTAAAAATCGGAAAAAATTGGAAAAAAAAATTTTTGTGCAAAAAACTCAAAAACTTTTACGTTATTGAATTGCATTTCGTTGAACTTTTACGAAATTCTATTTCATTTTTTTCCAATTTTTAAATTTTTTTAAGAAATAAATTTCATTTTTCAATTTCTTAAATTTTTTACGAACTTCGTTTTGTAAATTTTTCAAAATAATAGATATTTTTTATGAATATTTTTCAACGAAATTCATGAAATGGTTAAAAATCACAAGTTTGCTCTTTTTTTGGTGTAAGTTTGATGTCCATATTTGCATTTAGTCCATATAATTTCGAGCCCTATTAATTTGGCATAATTTTGTTCCTTTTTGGGTAAAATTTTAAAATTTTACACGCCTAAATTTGAAAGTTTTTAGCAACTAGTATAAATGCGGTCTACGTCAGTTCGGCCCTCACGGTTCGGCCCCAGCATGTTTTTCCGCTATAGCTTTCTATAACTTTTTTCTTTGTAATCCAAATCCAACATTGTTAGTATCATTCGAAAGCTTAAAGTGTTTAGAAGCTTTTTCTAAGCTATTGCTTTGCGATTAGACAATTACCAAAAAAGTTATACATGAAAATTGCGAAAAAGTCGAAATTTTCAAGTTTTTTCTTAATAAAATTTTTTCCAGGCTTGAAAATCTACCCGCTTTTGGTAAGGCTAATAGAGCATGTTAAGAGCTTTCGAATGATACCAAGATTGATGGATTTGAATAACCAAAAAAAAAGCTATCGTGGAAAAACATGCTGGGGCCGAACCGTGGGGGCAGAACTGACGGGTTCCGTATAAATCAGAGCTCGGATCGAAAATTTTTAAAAATAAGAACATCAAGGCCAAAAAATAAGATTTTAAGGTAAAAAATAAGGACATTTCGTAAAATTGCTTCAAATCAGTTATTTTTACAATTTATTCGATCAAAAATGTATTAAATATTATATTTTCACCTCCCATTAATCGATTTTAACAATTTTGGTGAGGAATTAAGCAAATCTAAATTTCAGTGCATTCGGAATCAAAAAATCAGATTTTTAAACTCTTTTTTTGCGGCGCATTTTCCAA
The DNA here is from genome assembly GCA_023374025.1 of Heterodera schachtii. Classification (NCBI taxonomy): domain Eukaryota; kingdom Metazoa; phylum Nematoda; class Chromadorea; order Rhabditida; family Heteroderidae; genus Heterodera; species Heterodera schachtii. The sequence continues at coordinate 1,804,702 of SIJG01000019.1, forward strand.
AAAACTTTTGCTGAATGGGCGAGGGGAGGGGGTCCGGCGGTGCCGCTAGGCGCCGCCGGGAAAATTTTTTAAATTTTAATTGCGATTTGTTAACAGATTTTAATCAAAAAAGGTCAATTTTTGCAATTAAAAGTCAAGTGACGACTTTTTTTTCGCTTTTAAAAACGCTTTTTTACGGCGCGCTTTTTCCAAAAATTTAGGGAAAAAAGAGGGTCCGGTGGCGCCGATAGGCGCCGCCGGGAAAAATTTTGTACTTTTTATGCCGATTTGTTAACAGATTTTGTCCAAAAATGACCAAATTTTGCCTCAAATCTTATATTTTCTTGATAAAATATTGAAATTCTGCCATAAAATTTCAAAATTATGAATATATTTAAGAAATAAGAACAAAATAAGAACAATAGCCCGAAATAAGGACAAATCTTACAAATAAGGACATTTTTATTTTGTAAGATTTGGACCCTCCAAATAAGGACAAATCTTATAAATAAGGACAGATCCGAGCCTTGGTATAAATGTGAGCCCTATTTATCAATCAACTTTCATGGCTATAAAACAGTTTGTTTTTCGGTTTGCCTCGTGTTGGGACGGCGCGCCTATGATTCGTCTACTCGACGATTCGTCTACTCAGCCAAAAAGTGACGATTCGTCTATTACATGATTCGTCTATTCGACGATTCGTCTACTCAGCCAAAAAGTGACGATTCGTCTACTAAAACAAATATAAATTATTTATGAACAAAAATCAATGTGAATATGAAAATTTTTACATTTTCTTGGGCGCTGGACTTGTTATGACCCTATGACATATATTTAGACCCGAAGCAGACCAAGGGCTTAAAGTATCAAATATATTTTATGCTATATTCCTCCTGATCCATTTGCTACTTTCAACGTTTTTTAATAATTTATTAATTCAACCTATTTTAAATCAATTTTCTCATTTTAAGCAAATGAAATCAATTCGAACACTAATTGAACAACAGCAGCTACTGAAGGCACCAAAACGCACAAGAAAGTCGTCAGATTTCGACGACAACAGCCACAATTATCTGCCAAATCCAGTGTGCTTCCACGCAGAGCAAAAACGCAACAAAATTAAGAAGACAGCGATGGAAAACCCGCGCCAAAATCCATCCAAAATGCTGGCGGAAGTCCATGCAGACACCAAGGACGAAATCTTTGTTGCTATGGGCATTGATCTCGCACTGGCGGCAGAATGAGAAGGTGCGTCTGCAACTTTTTTAGTCCTATTTGTTTCAGTTTTTAGGCAGAAAAGGAAGATTTACGGCAACAGGACCGGGTAAACCCTTTGCATTTTTGCTGCCCGTGACCAATTAATGAAGGATGGCGAAAACACTGTTGCACGACAGCGAAGGCACCACCAAAAAGGGAGAAGTAAGTTCCGATGGTCCGTCCCAATTCAATGGTTTTTTCTTCTTTTAAGTTTTAGGAACGTGAAACAAAAAGAATCAGCAGCAATTCCGCATTATTTGAACCGCTGAAATGAAGAGATTGCGCGACAAATATTGATTCGTTTTGTTATGTTTGATCAGTAAAATTTTATGCAAGTTTTTGATTGAATATTTCTTCGGAAGGGTCTTGATTTTTGTGTATTCTTGGTTCTGAATTAGTCTAAGAGTGTTAGAATGTGTGAAGCGCCATAAAAAGCTATGGAAACTGCTTTTTTAAGTAGGAAAACCCCAGAAAAATGGCTTTAAAGTTTGTTCGAGTTCGAATCCGGGTTTTAGAACTTTTTTTGAGGAGTAGACGAATCGTCACATTTTGGCTGAGTAGACGAATCGTCGCATTTTGGCTGAGTAGACGAATCGTCGAGTAGACGAATCGTATAATAGACGAATCGTTGACATTTGACTGAGTAGACGAATCGTCACATTTTGACTGAGTAGACGAATCGTCACATTTTGGCTGAGTAGACGAATCGTATAATAGACGAATCGTTGAATAGACGAATCGTTGAGTAGACGAATCGATGGGAGGCGGTTGGGACGACATTTAAATGTGTTATTTTGGCATTTTGTAAATGTCCATTTCAGTCCCCCACACAAATGTTTTTCCCCATTGACCCATTCAAATCATTCTGTCTTTTGCACCCATCTTCTGCTCCGCATTTGTCCTCCTCTTCAAATATTGTTGTTCCCCAAATATTGATTTGACCCCTTCACATTTCTTTTAATTTGTTTCACCAATTTCCACAGAAAATAAATTGTTCAACGGCACAACACCTCGCATTTGAAAAAAAAGAGAGTTTCTAATGCAATAATTTTGCAATTATTCCTTCAATTTAAATTATTATTGTTTTTTAATGGCACCGCCCGTCATAAAAAGAAGAAAATGTTTTCTTCCGAAAATAGTCGCCTCATTTTTTCTACCGCAATTGGTGAACGTGCTGAACAGCAACCGATGGGTTCGCTTATGACATCACTTGGAAAACGGCGAAGTGTTCGAGTGGCCAGGAAAATGAATAAACGAATTTTTTTGAAGAAAATGTGAGAATTTGTAAAAATTTATAAAATTTCATTTTAAGGCCGCTCAAAGTGTAATTTTTTCGGTTTTTCACACAATTCAGTTGGATTTGCAATGACGTTTGGATGGACATTTTGCCCTGTTTTGACCATGCTCAACTTGGCCTCAAATTGGCACTTCTTTCGCCACGTTTCAATTCGCTGGTGGACAAACATTTTGATGGCAAAAGCGAATTGACAATTTGGAGACCAATCGCAATTCGTCGCAAGGACAAAGGACCAGAACCGAAGCTATCTGTACAAATGGATGACCAAATTGCGGAATTTCCGTTGACCGGCCGTCCATTGCCTAGCAAAATTCGTTTTAAGCGCCTTCAGATTGAGTAATTCAGAATCAGAGCTATGACAATAAAAAGCACTCATTCCGTTTTCACAGGTGCATTGATCACTCCGTCATCGCTTTTCTCCGTTCAAATCACCAAATTTTTGAAAAAAGAGGCATCAATTTACGGTTGTCTATTTCTACTTCACACACCATGGATGAGCAGCCGATTTGGGACATTTTTGTTTGTAAAATTTGGCCCATTTTTTCGGCAAATATTCGTCACTTGCGCTTTAACGATGGTGTTGATTGGGACTATTTGCGTGGTCTCACTTCGCCAACAATTCTCACCGATCTGCTGAATCTGGATTCTATCGATTTATATGGTCGGTTGCCCGCTGCGATTGGTGATTTTGATGGGCCATACGTAACGGCTGGCCAAGTTCTTTCCAAATGGTTGCACATTCCGAGAAAAGATGGCCAACCGAAGCGATTGCGTTGCGAATATTACAACAAACAAACGGACATTGATTGGATCAACAGTTTCAAGGAGGTGTGGCCCACATTTTCGACAAATCACTGATTTTGATTGCCTTAATTTTTGTTTTTCAAATTGTTTAGCATTTTCTTCGTGCCAATGCCATTTCTTCGGTCAGTTACCAAATTCATTTTTATGTTCATGTGCCGTCAATGCAAATTATGCCATTTGAATTGGTGAACGAAAAGACAAAGGAAAAGCTGACATTGGCCAAAGCAAAGAAAAATGAATTGGAGAAATGGATAATGAAACGATGCAAAATTATTGAGGAGACTGCGGCAGTTCAGCTCCAGAAAGATGAAAATTGTAACAATGTGTTCATTTGGCTTTTCAGTAGCACTGATTGCATCGGGTGAGCAATTAAAAAAGCATTTGAAATTGTTTAAATAATTTAAATTGCGCTAAATTTAGGCCATTGTCTCCGCCACCGGAAGAAGAAGCTGGACAAAGCATCACAAATGGGCTGTCTTCTGCTGACAAATGAGTGACGGACAAATGAACAAAAACAGTGATCAGCCGCAGAAGAAAAAATTAATTAATTCCCAAATGATCGATCATAATTGATTAGTGATAAAATGTATAGGAATGGGGCAGATCACTTTCTGAATTAAGCCGATGATTTGTAGAGCAATCCAATTATAGTAAATCCATATTTTTCCTGGACTTTGGAAGGCCTGAAACGCACGAAAAACAATTTTTTGCTTGATTTGAATAGAACGTCAGCACGCCCGGGCTGTTGTTGACAAAGGTTCAGACTTTCTCACAAATGCCGATCACTTTCGCTCTCCCTCTCTGCTGCCGCTGAGTTCTTTCCCAAGGGGGTGGAGATGGACGGAACTTCAAATCAGCAAAGTTTCGACAAAAGAGGCACCAATTTAGACTTGTGGGTTCCATCATCACACACCACAGATGGCCAACGGATTTGTGATGTTTTGGCCCGTGAAATTTTGCCAATTTTTTCGGCAAATATTCACCATTGGGGCTTTACCTGTGGTGATGATTTGGACTAGGGTTGCGTCCCCGACCCCGACCCCCGAACGATTTGTCAACCCCGACGCTTCCAACCCCGACGTCGGGGACGCAACCCTATCACAAAGGGAAGGAAGAATTGCAGAATTATTCGTTAGAAATTTTTATTATTATTCAAATGCGAGGCAAAGCGAAAAAACAAACATTTTTATAGTCATGAAAAGTGAGGGATTGACGAAGTTTTTGTATTTTTTTTGGTGGTAATCCTTCTAGGACGTTAGTCAAAAAATGTCAACTGAAAATTTTTTTTATATAACTTTGCTTAAAATGAATCAAATTTTTAATTCCTTATATCATTCGATAGTCATAGAGGTTTTCTATTAGCCTACAAAATTTCAAAAGTTTCGTTAAGTTTCAAAAAATTTGTGATTTGAGAAGCTCAAAAAACAATGTTTTACATAACGAAAAAACTTTTTAAAATTTTACATGCTAATAAAAAACATCTAGGAATATCGAATGTTATAAGTAATTAAAAATTTGATTGATTTAAAGCAAAAGTTATTGAAAAAAATTGTTTCAGTTGACGATTTTTTGACTAACATTTCATAGCACCGAAGAAACGACGAGCAGAAAAAAAAGGGAAGAATGGCAGTGCATTGGAACAGAAGGAACGCAATAGGAGGAGAATATTTGCAAAATGATGACTAGGGCGAGGATTCTTAGGTTTTTACTTATTTTTTCTGCGGCTTTAACTCGACGAGAAATGCACGAAAAACACCTTTTTTGTTCGGAAAACCTTCGTTTTAACGCCCCTATCCGACCCTAGGAATCCCTATTTTGGATGTTCGCCCCTAAAAATCCCTATTTTGAGTGTTCGCCCCTAAAATAAGTTTTTATCCCTATTTTGGCGTTTTCTCCAAAATTTATTAACAAAAATGCAATAAAAACAAAAAATACACCCCTAAGAATCAATCCAAAAAATTTCGAAAAATATACCCCAAAGAATCGACCAAAAAATTTTCAGAAAAATATACCCCAAAGAATCGATCCAAAAAATTTCGAAAAAATATACCCCTAAGAATCGACACTAAAATGAAAAAACTTTCTAAAATATATCTTATTTGTAATTGCAATCAGTGAATAAAATTGTTTGCTTTAATTTTAACTTATTTACATAGAGAAAACAGCAATTTAAAAAATTGCACCCCTAAATTTGAAACTTTTTCGCCCCTATTTCGTGAATTTTTTGCCCCTATTTAGGTCCCTAAATTGGAATTTTTCGCCCCTAAAAATCCTCGCCCTAATGATGACCATTTGCTGGGCATTTTACTTTATTCTCCACCAACAAATCAATCGAATAAATAAACACACCGAGTCAATTTTGGGCTCCCAGTTCAAAAACTAAATTATGTGTGGCTCAGTGGTTTTTGTAAGACAGTAAAGGGACAAAGGGCGGGGGTTCAAGCCCGTTGTGCTACATGATATTTTTATTTATTTTTGTCCAAAATATTAAAAAATGACGATTTTTGGGAATTATTTTTGAAGGTTTTTCCCAACCAAATTGGACAAACTTAATATCATTCTAAAGCTCTTGGTAAGGAGAAGCTTTTTCTAAGCAAATGCTAAGCAATTTGATGAGTTTTAAAAAAGATATGAACGTTCAAAAATTTAAATTAACAATTTAGTAATGTTCTAGGCCGAAATTCTTAACCAAATCACTGAAATTTAGTTAATTTTCTTTTTCTCTATCGATATGCAAAATTTGAAACGAATTTAACAAGTACAAAAAATTTTAAACAGGATGAAGTAAATTCGGTTTTTCTCTATTAACAGAGACAAAAAAATAGTACGCCAAAGAGAGAGATGTTTTTTCTCTGCACTCTCTCTTTATTGACACATGTCTCATTTTTTGACTCGGTGTGTAAATAATCAATTGGACGGATAATTTTTATCCAACTTTCATTGTAAAAGGTTAAAAAGATTTTTGTCAACCAAATCCAACATTTGTTGGTGTTGTCATTCGAAAGCTTAACATGTTTAGATGTTGTTTGTTTCTATGTTTGGGCCAATCGTCATTTGTGTGTGTTTTGTATCCAAAATGTTATTTTTGCATTGTGTCTGTCCCTTCTTTGTGTGTGTTTTTTGTTTCACTGTTTTTGCCAATTTCGTTGTTTGTGTGTGTTTGTTTCCTTCCCAACATTTATATTTTTGGTTTTTGTGTTTACCCCATTTGTGTTTTTGGTTTCGCTGTTTTGACCAACACCGTTGTGTATGTATTTTGTTGCCAAACAATTGTATTTTGATGTTTGGCCAATATTGTAGTTGTGTTTGTTTGTTGCCAAACATTTGTATGTATGTTTCAATGTTTAGGCCAATATTGTAATTGTGTTTGTTTTTTTGCCAAACATTTGTATTTTTTTTCGATGTTTGGACCAATATTGTAATTGTGTTTGTTGTTTCCAAACATTTGTATTTTCGTTTCGATGTTTGGGCCAACCTCATTTGTGTTTGTTTGTTGCCAAACATTTGTATTTTGGTTTCGATGTTCGGGACAATATTGACGTTTGTGTATGTTGCTTCCCAACATTTATATTTTCAATTTGAGTCTCTTCTCCGCATGTATTTTTGGTTTCGATGTTTAGACCAACATCGTCTTTTACATTGTTTTGTTGCGCAATTTTTGTTGAGAATAGGCGAAACTTATTCGATCTGTTCTTGGCGCATAAAATTGTTTATGGCCGAACAGATCTGAAACTTTTCTCCATTTTTAGACCATCAACACGATTCAATATTCCTTTCTACCGATTTTACACAAAATATAAACTAGGCAAAAAATTCATTCCCTTTGCTGGGAGGGCAACCAAATTGTGGAATCAACTCGATAAAGAGCTCATCAAAACAAACTCTTTTAACTTATTCAAAAATAAAATTAAAAATTCTTTGAGATAATGCTTATGATTGTGATTTGATCGTTTTTACAAATTGTATTGACCTTATTTATTTGTTTCCTTTGACGATAATTTTTTATTGTTTTATTATCCATTTGCTTGTGCACTATTTTATGTTTTCATATGTCCACGAAGTAAGTGGATTTTCCCTTTCGTGGATTATTTTTCTTTGTGACAAATAAATAAATAAATAAAAATAAGATCGGCTTCAACGCCCCGTTCGACAAGTTGGCCACCGCCTGGGTGGTGGTGCGTTTGGGCGTTGTGCACGTGGCATTCGGAATAAAATTATTAGAGGTGTGCCGTGATTCACGGTCACGGTCACGGTTTAAATATGTCTCACAAAACCATTTATAAAAGGTCGGAATCAATTTAAAACGTCCATAATTATGCGAAAAATGCAAATTATGGGCATGCTTGCCAATGGACACTTTAGTACCCGATTTTTTTAAACTTTAAATATGCAAGCGCACCTATAATTTGCATTTTTTCGTTTTTTGACTTAGACTAATTAAAATTGTAAATAGCACCTCCGGGCCCCCAAAATTTATTATTTCATAAAAAATTGGCTCAAATTTGCAAAATTTGGTCATTTTTTGGACAAAATCTGTGCACAAATAAGACTCAAATTTTCAATAAGTTTTTGCGATGGCGTCTATCGGCGCCTATGGACCCCCTTTTCCCAAAAAAAAAATTTTTGGAAAGTTATACCACAAAAAAAAGTTTAAAAAAATTCGCCGCCAAAAAAAATTTTCTTAAAATTCACGGTCACGGTCACGAAAACCGTGAATTTCACGGGTTTTTTGGATCACGGTCACGGTCACGATTCACGGGACCAATTCACGGTCACGGTTCACGGGGTCAATTCACGGTCACGGTCACGATTCACGGTTCACGGGTTTTTTCAGTCACGGCACACCTCTAAAAATTATCATTTTGTCCCCCCCCCCATCATGTAAATTGTTGTATTTGTATGTAAATTTCTGTGATCGTCACTTCAAATGAATGTATATTTAATTGTTGCCTATGTAATTGTATTGTTGTAGTGCTTAATAAATGCTTTTTCGAACAAAAATATTTAACAATTGAAGGATCAAATGACGAATGTCTGTCACAAAAATGGGCCAAATTTCACGGAGAACATTTTCAAAAGCGACTGGACAAAATCCTTGTCAATTGACCACACAGTCAAACCCAATTTGGTGTTGCGTTTGTCCAAAATTTGCTGATTGGCACGGAGAAATGCGAGGACGGAGAATGGTCAATGTAACTACAATAGAAAATGACGTACTTACGGTGTTTGAACCCCCCCCCCCCCCCCCTGAATTAGAACCCCCCTTTTGAGGAGGGTTGAAAAATGGAACCCCCGGGGGTTCAAATACCGTAAGTACGGTAATCTGAAGATTCATAAAGCGAATTTTGTTGGGCAACGAAAAGCTTTCAGATTTTCCCATGACAAAGAGTTGTGGCATTCCATTATCCTTGTGAATTGTCATTGGTCTCCAAATTGTCAATTCGCTTTTGCCATCGAAATGCGTGTCCACCAACGCATTGAAACGAGGTGAAAGAAGTGCCAATTTGGCCGAGTTGAGGACGGTCAAAAAAGGGTAGAGTGTGCATCCAAACGTCGTTGCACACCTAAACCCAACATTTGTTGGTATCATTCGAAAGCCCTAAGTGTCCTCTATTAGTCTGCAAAATTTCAAAAAATTTCATTAGCTTTCAAAAAAAGTTATGGCCAGAAAAATTCAAAAACTGCTGGTTGTTCGAACTTTTCTGGCCATAAAAAGAGAGGAAAAGGGAGGAGAAAAAGGAGCAACAACGGAAGAAGAGGAAAAGAAAGTTGCAGCTGAACACCAACAAAAACAACAACAATAAGTTCAAGCAGTACAGCAACAACAACAACAGCAAAAGCAAATTTTGATAGGAAGGGAGATGAAGATGGACAAACAGCAAAAATGGAAACGAGGGAAGAGGAGGAAACGGAGGGAAATAGCATTGGGGAAGGAGGAGAGACGGAAGAGAAAGAGAGGAAAAGGAAAAATTCGGCGCAAGAAGGAGGAGGAAAAGGAGGAGGAGAAAAGAAAGAGGAACAGCAGCAAATCAACACTTTTTAATTTTTCTGGTGCTAATTGCTAATGGATGTCGTAAATGCGTCAAAGTCCCGAAAATTAATTGTCATATTTTTGAAAGAAAAATGCATTCATTCGATATACATACAGTAGGAAAATTTTTTATTCTGGTCGGTTTTATGCGTCCCATGACATATTATGCGTCCCATGAATTAATATCCTCAGTTTCTTAGGCCATGAATTTTTTCTTACTTGGCCAATACCTATATTTTGGTATCAAACGAAAGCTAAAAGTCTCGGGATTTTATAAATGCAAGAAAAGTGCAAATATTGGCACTAAAAAATAAATTACAATATGAAAACTCGAAATTCAGCTTTCTCGATATTGCATTTAGCAAACAATAAAATTATACAAAAGCTTCTATAGACCTTAAGCTTTCGTTTGATACCAAGAATAGAGGTATTGGCCAAGAAAAAAGTTATGGCCTAAGAAACTGAGGATGGTCATTCATGGGACGCATAATATGTTATGAACTCATAAAACCGACCAGAACCAATTTTTTTTTTTGTTTTATGCGTGGGTTATTAAACAATTAGCGGAGCAAAACCTGCTGTGTTCCCTAAATCACTATTTTTGCCTAATTGGCATTATGCCCAAAATTTATTAACAAAAATGCAATGAAAACGAAAAATACACCCCTAACTAATTTTTCAGAAAAATAATTTTCGTAAAAATTTGTTTTAAATTTTTTTGGATTTTTGAACAAAAAGATGGTACTAGTGCAGTTGGTACGCCACAAAATTTTTTTCTTGTTTAAAGTCGTATAAAAAATGTTCCTAGGGTTTTCAAGGGCGCTGATTATGAATCCGACCTTCATTTTGACCAATTCTGAGTCCCGGACTCAAATTCGAACATTTGGTCTAAAAGTCAAAAATTCTCAAAAAAATGTTTTTTACCATAGTAAAACTAATTTTTGCATGGGCAAATAGTTTTTTATGTCGATCTGATTACGAAAATTAGTTGCTCTATATTGTTGATTATATTTATATGTTAAATAACATTTTTTTTTGGGAATTTTAGACTTTTCGACCAAATGTTCGAATTTGAGTCAGGGACTCAGAATTGGTCGAAATGGAGGTTGAATTCATAATCAGCAACCTCGAAAACCCTAGAAACATTTTTATACGACTTTAAACAAAAAAAAATTTTGTGGCGTACCAACTGCACTAGTACCCAAAAAGATTTGTCCCATCCCTAATGATCAGCGACCACGAAAATCGCTGCCTGAAAAATCAATTTTTGTTGATTATTTTGTGCAAATCTCGCAAATTTTGTGTTTCGTACATTTTTTGCCATTTTTATACGTCCGATTGATTTACCAATTGAGATAGTTTTCTTCACAAAATGCATTTGATCACTGATGAATTATAATCTGTCGGTCATTCTCAATTAATTCATTTCTTCTGCGGTTGATCACTGTTTTTGTTCTTTTGTCCGTTGCTTTGTCCCGTTTCTTCTGCCGGTGGCAGAGACAATGGCCTAAATTAGGCACAATTTTAATTATTTAAACAAAATTAAATGTCTTTTTTTATTGCTCACCCAATGCTATTAGTGCTACTGAAAAGCCAAATGAACACATAGTTACAAGTGTTGTTCCAATTTTCATCTTTCTTTTGCTGCTGAACCGTTGCGGTCTCCCCAATTTTGCATCGTTTCATTATCCATCGGTTGTCCAATTCATTCTCATTTGCCAATGTCAGCTTTTCCTTTGTCCGTTCGTTCACCAATTCAAATGGCACAATTTCCATTGACGGCGCATGAACAGTAAAACGAATTTCGTAACTGACTGAAGAAATGGCATTGGCACGGAGAAAATGCTAAACAATTTGGAAAACAAAAATCAGTGATTTGCCAAAAATGTGGAACCGCACCAGGGATGGCACGGAATCGGATTTCCGAAATAAAATTCGGAAATTTTCAAAATTTCCGACTTACGTCGTTTTTGGTGTCGGAATTCCAATTTTCGAAAAATTTTTGGGCCTCAGAAGCCTCAAAAATAAAAAATTTTTCGAATTTTATAGAATTTTTTTTTCGAAGGCTAGAGTTAGGTTCAAGGGGTAAACCAAAAATACGTTTAATGGTAAAAATGGACAATTATATCCTTTTAAAAAGGTCAAATTCAGACAAATTTAGTTCAACCGCCTGTGGCGTTCGTCAGACTGCTTCCTCCGCTCTCCGTCTCGCCCCACTACTTGCTCCGTCTTCGCATGCTCTTTTTTGCGTTTTTTTTTTTGCTTTTAATTAGAGTTGTACGGGACCGGGAATTTGGGCAAAAGCGGGACCGAGACCTCGGAGGACCGGGAATTCCCGCTCCGATCCCGTACAACCCTACTTTTAGTTGTTAATTTCTTTCGTTATTTTTTGGTACTGAAATGTCTATATTCACTGGGACTCAGTTGTCCTGTGCTTAGATGGCTCCGGTTCGAATTTATACCTTGTTTTTAGACTTAGACTCACCAAGAGCTTTCTAATGATACTAAATTTGTCTGAATTTGACTTTTTTAAAAGGCTTAATTGTCCAATTTTGTCCATTTTTTAGTTAGAAAAAAATTCTTTCGAATTAGACTAGAATTATTTTTTAATTTTTTTCTAATTAAAAAAATATTTCGGCGACGTTTTGTCCTGCTCCCCGCCCCCTCCGCACCACACCTCCTTGAAATTGTAGATCCATTCCAAGGTCCCCTGTTCGTTAAAATCTGCGCAACACAATCGCTTTGGTTGGCCATCTTTTCTCGGAGAGTGCAACCATTTGGACAATGCTTGGCCAGCAGAAATTGTTGCATTTGGCCCATCAAAATCATCACCAATCCCCTTGGGCAACAGACCATACGAAGTGATTGAATTCAATTGATCAAGATCGGTGAGAATTGTCGGTGAAATGAGACGACGCAAATAGTCCAAATGAACATCACCGGTAAAGCGTAAGTGGCGAATGTTTGTTGAAAAAATTGGCCAAATTTCACGAACAAAAATGTCCCAAATTTGCTGCACATCCATGGTGTGTGAAGTAGAAATAGACAACCGTAAATAGATGCCTCTTTTTTCAAAAATTTGGTGATTTGAACGAAGAAAAGCGATGACGGAGTGATCGATGTAACTGTGAAAAAGGAATGAATGCTTTTATTGTCATAGCTCTCTGATTTTTATTACTCAATCCGAAGGTGCTTAAAACGGATTTTGCTGGGCAACGGACGATTGGGCAATGGAAATTCCACAAATTCGTCATCGTACCATATAAACAGCTTCGGTTCTGGTCCTTTGCCCTTGCGATGAATTTCGATCGTTCTCCAAATTGTCAATTCGCTTTTGCCATTGAAATGTTTGTCCACCAACGCATTGAAACGTGGCGAAAGAAGTGCCAATTTGAGGCCAAGTTGAGGACGGTCAAAATACAAAAAATGAGTGGGTTCAAAAATTTATCACTTTCTTAAATAACAACACGACCATCGTCGTGCCGTAGGCGAATGGTACCAGGCGACCCTTATCCATCGTGCGCAGCTCAATCTCAATCTCGTTGATCTCCCGTGGCAGCACTCTGGCAAATATGGGCGAATCATAAATTTTCTCATTGTAATCCCCGGGTGTAGCACCGCTAACTGACACAATGCGAAGCAGAGAACTCAGCGAATTGCCTACAATCATGTTTTCGGTCAATCCTTTTGAGTAAACGGCAAAACTAGAGATTCCGCCACGTAAATCCACCGGATACTTTGCCACCTCATTCGGCATAACATGCTGCGGGTTTTCAAACCCGAGCACATACCCCAACTGTGGTGAGAAGGATAAATGACGTATCAACCCTTCATTGAATGAAACTTTAAATCTTTCTACATCATCGAGATATTGAATTGATACTGAGTGGGGTACAACTGGGAGCGGGTTGATTTTAAAGCTGATGGTGTTTACTGGTAAATCTGCTAGTGTTAATGCTGCTGCAACAGGCTCGGTCGGCTTCAAAATCACTTCCTTTGTTGTATTAAATGTCGTTGGCTTGACAATTGTTTCTTTGACTGATGGCTTTACAATTGTTCTATTCGATTCGTCAGCTCGAGGTGGAGACTCAAGTGTCGGGGAAATTGGTGGTCTTTTAAGTTGAGGAGGCGGTGGTTTTGTAACCGTTTTAGCCGTCAATGTTTTAGATGCGGGCGTAGTCTTAACGGGAGATAGCTGTACTGATGCTGGAGGAGGTAGCTATTTGAGCTATTGGAGGAGCTTTCTCAAATTGAGAAGTTTGCTGTGTTGTGCTCGGTTTAGGTTGTACTTGGACTGATGGTGGAGGAGGAGCTACTGGTTTAGGAGGTGCCGGAACAGTGGGAGGAGGAGATGCTGGTTTAGGAAGTGACCTGGACATCGGTCATGAATCCCGCAGCAACAGTTTTTGCTCTCGGAAAGCGCACCCTTCGGGGCGCATCAGAGTGTAGGTGCGGTGTCCCTCCAAATAGTTCTGTACTTCTTCTTGTCGTAAATGTTTGATCTTTTTCCTCGCTTCTTTCCACAGCGCGGTAACGCCTGCGAATGCCGCCGGGAGGATGGGTCATTGTACATTTTGTCAAGCGTTTTTCTGATTAACTCCATTTTTTGGGCGAAATTCCTTCTTGATTTTCGGTGCCGTCCTGGTGGTTGTGCTCTGTGACGGTCTCTTTGGGGGAGCCGTCCATGAATACAAAATTGGGTCTTGCCTAAGCCTCTCTTCAAATATGGCCGCTCCAGGTGGCTTAATGGTAGGGCGGCCCGCTCTCCTATCAATTATATACCTGATGACCATTCGCAAATTGCTATGCGCCAGCGGTTTGCCGTTTGCGGTGTTAATTGTATTGCCCCGTACACCCATACGGTCAGCATAATGATTACATTTGATGTATAGTCGTTCAATCCGCTGATTCATGGTCAGTTGATTTGACGGAATAGCAAACAGTTCACGTTGTCGTTGTTCTTCATCCCTTTGTGTAGATGTTGATGGGCCTGGCTCGGGCGAGTACTGTACTCTCACCCTTCTCGGTTGTCTTACTCGTTTTCTTATGCGTACCTCATCATCATCATTTACGGGATGGTGGCGTTTGGTCCCCCTCCTAGGCGGAGCAACATAGGGCATTTCTTCGAGGACAACAGCAGGAGGAGGAGGAGGTTGCTGCTGCTGGGGAGTTCGTACAATATTTGACTCTTTTTTCGGGATGCGGTATGGTACGGGTCTCTTTGTCGGCTCATGCTTTCGTTCGATTTTGTGTGCCGGAGGAGGAATGTATCCGGCCTGCCTTGATGTGGATGGGCGAGGGTCGAGCGCAAACTTTGGCTCTCTTTTCGATGGTTTATGTTCCAACTTTGGTTGTGGTTCTCTTTTGACGGTAGGACGCGGTGGAGGTGGAGGCGGCCTTGGTTCTATTTTTGCTTTCGATCGAGACGGAGGTGGGAGCCGTGGAGGTGAACCGTGATAAATCATATATCTTTTGCGTCGTAAATCATCATCATCATCCTTATGTAATTTTCTTCTGGTGGCAATTCTGTGCTGTGCTGTGTCCATCTCCTCAATTGCGTCCGCATTGTCTGGCAGCACCGGCAAATCGCCATAGTATTGTGATGGTGCTGGAAGTGTGAATCCGCTCTCCAACATGTAGTCATCATCATCGGCACTTTCGGGTAACGGAGCAGCTGCTGCCTCAGCGAGGAGATCACGTACCACCGGCTGTTGAAAGCGCCTTTGCTCCCATTCGTTCAAACGTCCATGTTTCAGAGAAGAGTGATGGGTTTTCTTTGTTCTTTGAGGCCGCGGCGGACGAGGGGGGCGAGGGGGATGACTATCATCAGATGAGAAAAATTGATGATCGGGAGGGCTTGGAGGGTGACGGGGCTGTTGAGGAGGAGGCTGTTGAGGAGGAGGAGGCGGTGGCGGAGGTGGTGGTGGTGGTCGTGGTGGTGGAGGCTGGGTGTTGATGACTTCGCCGTCGTCATCAATACCCCCATTTCGTTTCAGCAAAACACTCAATCCCTTGACTAACTCGACCTTTGCTGGTTTGTCCGCGACCTCCCGTCTCATTTGTAAGTATCGTCTAAGCTGTTGATTGTAGCGAACATTTTTGGTAGATGGATTTGTTCGTTCAGCTCTAGCACGCGTCAAGTCGTGTCGTACAGCATCCAAATTAATGTCACCCGTGTCCGAAGCGGAAGTGAGACCCCTATAAATTTCTTGTGGTACAAGTACAAATTTATTAGCCATTTTTCCAAAATGTAAGTGTAAACAATAAAATTGTGGGGTATTTATGCGTTTTTGGTCACAAATGATTTGGCAACTTCAATTAACACGGGAGTTAGGAGTGCAGCGAACAATCCTCCAACCCCTGCTCCCTTCTGAACAAGCACACGTCTAGCGCCTCGTTCACTTCTTGCTCTGCCCAAGCGCCGAACAAAATCTGCGTATGGCATTAGTCGCTTTTTCTGCCGTGTGGTCAGTCGAAAACGCGAGATAACAATGTTCATACAAATTTCCACTAGCGCTAACAACTGTTCCATATCTGCTTTCCGAATCAGCTTCCGACATTTTTTACATGATTTTGTCCTCGCCAATGCACATAGCCAATTTGAATTTTGTTTAATGAGTTGACTAATTTGTGGTTGTTGTTCCATTCTTAGGCACAAATACAACTAAACCCTGGTCCTCCTCCTGCTCGTCCTTAAATATATTTGTGCGAAGGCGTAGTACGGGGTCCGACGAAGCGTGCATGTCAATTAGGAGATAACCATATGGGCGAGCGGTCGCCTTACGATAGGCGTCAAGAAAAAAGTCGAGCTGACGCGGGAAAAGCTGTACGCCAATGTTTCGGATGGACAACAGAGAGTTGGGTGCCCGCATCAGTACCAAGTACTGGGCGGACAGGCGGGCCACTTTGATCTTTCGCTCGAACAAATTCTGCGTGACGAACACGACAGCAAATTGGTGATGGTGGGACTTTTTGGTGAACAAGTCGGACAAATAACGCTCGTCAATGGACAGCATTAAGTCATCTAATATCAATAAAAGTGGCTTTGGCAATCGTTTGATAAGCTCTTCTGGTGGGACTCCTGCATAAACGTCAACTCCCGCTTTTTGCAGTAGGGGGACTGCCGGGTTCATTTCACCGAAGCAATAAAGAGTAGAAACAGGTTTTGGGGCAATTAATTCATCAGATTCAGCAATAAATTTCAACAAAAATTCACTTTTACCCGATGAAGAGGGACCGGAAATAATTAGTCCAAATGGTAATTTAAAGCAAATATCTTTATTGGAGAATGAATTAAACATTTCGTGTTAACGAACAACAATGAAATGTGTCATTGTTGAATGGGAAAATTTATATAGAATTCTACAAATTAGTCGTTGCCGCTTGGACACTCTCATAGAATTCCTCAGCGGTCTTATCAAGAGTATTTTTGTTTTTGTTCTTTCTTTTCGGTGGCGCCTGCGCCGCGATATCCATCATTTTAGTAGCCGCCGAAATACTGTCGTAGAATTCTTGCAATTTCTTTTCATCATCTTCCGGTTTAGGTGGAAGCGGTGGGGGCATTTTGTCGGCTAATGGAAACGGTGGGGGCATTTTGTCGGCTGGTGGAAACGGTGGGGGCATTTTGTCGGCTGATGGAAACGGTGGGGGCATTTTGTCGACTGATGGAAACGGTGGGGGCATTTTGTCGACTGGCGGAAGTGGGGGCGTTTTCATTTTTTCGAGTGGCGGAAGTGGAAGCTCTTTCTCGACTGGCGGAAGCGGAAGTTCTTCTGTCTTCGTTTCGGACAGCGAATCGGCCAGCAACATATTCCCAAGAATGCTAATTGCAGTTTTGGCTTTCTTCCAACGCGCTCCGTCATGCATTGCATCTGACAGCAATCCCTGTTCTACCAAATCAAGCGCCACTTTCGCCTTCCTCTTCAGATTCTCTTCCTCCCGCAATGAATCAGCCATCAGCCCACTCTCCATCAAATCCAGCGCAGCGTTGGCTTTTTGTCGCAAGTCGTTCTGCTGCTGTTGCTGCAGTTGTTCTTGGTGGTTCGGGTAAGTGATAGTGGGCAGGTCTCCGTACGGGATGTTGAACACGCGCGCCTTGTTCTTCACGCGGAAAAAGCAGTGTCCGGGCAGATCATAGATGATGTCGAACGGTACAAATTGCACTTTGTCGAACCGTGTACACCAAATGGTGATGCCTTCTTTGGTGATCATCGTGTCAACTTCCACCTCGCTTCCCTTGCAGGTGCGGCAGCGGCCGGCCTCATCAAAAGGGAGGAAGCGCGGGGATGAGAGACGGGGGCCGCTAATTGTGATACCACTTGTGGTAATAGTGATGTCGGCTTCGCCGAGAATTTGGTGGAGAAGGCCTTTCTTGTCTTGAATGTTTATCGCCATTTTGGATGATTGTGTTGGGAAAAACCAAAACGACAGCCTATTTATAGGGGCCAAGCAGTTCGGGTGTGGAGAAATAGTGCAGAGAAAAAGAGCGATGAGATATATAGTACGGGTGTAGAAGAGAGTCGGGGAGAGAGTGCCAAACGAAACATCTGTCACCCCGCACATCTGCCCCCCCCCATGCCCATCTGCCACCCGTCCCCATCACATCTGCCCCCCCCATTAAATCAATTAATTAATTAATACCAATTAGTCATCACTAATTACCACCCCACCCCCATCTGTCGGCAAGTTCAAAGGGCTGCACCCCTCCCATAGGCTCGGGTTTGACCAATTAGCACCCCCAATTACTCCACCTGTCACTTCTAATTAACGTCAACCTCCAACGGTCCCGGGGGGGTAACTACTGATTACAGCTTTATTGTCCCAATACATTCATACAACATATATTTATGTACACATAATGGTTGGGTGTTGCATTGGAGCACATACAAATACAATACAATATATAGGACATACAATATATCATTACAACAATTACAATAATTTGATCACTGATATGGACTTGCGCATAAGCTTATCACGGACAACAGATCAGAGGGTGATAAAGCACATACAAATGATATAATTTAGGGGGGGGGGGGAACAGCGTCATATTGGGGGGGATCAGCAGCAGCAGTTAGAAGGGGAGAAGCGTTTGTTGCTCGAATTCCATCGTTCGTTCATCCACGGAGGCCGTCCGTCCTTAATTGACTATGGTAATCAAAGTGTTCAGTTCTTAATGACTCTGCTGATCAAAAGTGATCACTGATCAGTCCTAATTGACTCTGCTGATCATTTCCATTGACCTCTTGTCGCTCCAATCGGGCATTCTTCGAGTCGATCATTGTTCACCGCTGGAGCTCTTCGACGCTTTCTGCTTCTTGTCCTTCTTGGAGCCGCCGCCCGCCGATGCCCTGCTGGCCCCTTTGGCGGTGTAAGTCATGCCACAGTACTGAAAAAGAAGTGGGAAAACAAATTAGACACAAAATGAACAACGAACAGAGAGACTAGAAATATGGCCCAACTAAACCAATTTTATGATCCATGGGACGAAATTTGGGGTTTTTCGGGTCCGAATTTGATCAAAATGAACGTTGTATACTTTAATGGCACTTCTGCAAAGCCTCTAACTCAATTTTCGAGTTTTAAATTTCGAGTTAGATTCCCACACCAAGCTAAAAGTGCACTGAAAAGTGAACCACAAATCATTTTTCGTACTTTTATGAGTCTTGAATTATCATGTATGAGAAAGCTCAATCCCGAGATGCTTAAAACAACAAATTTTGGGTTATTTTTACATGATTTTTTTTTGTATTTTTCGTGCCTTTGGCGTTTTTCATGCCTTTTGTGAATTTTTGACAAATGGAAAATAGGCACTAAAAAACCTTGATTAAATTTTAAATTTTTTGAAATTTAGCAAGCTAATAAAGCAATTCAAGGGCTATCGTATGATACCAAGATTGTGCAATTTGGTTATGTCTGAGAAAATTTATGAGTTGATTTAGTCAAAAAGTTAGCAAATTTTGCACTTTTCGTCGATCGACCAACCACGACAAAAAACATTCATCAATCACTTTTCATGACTATAAAAATGTTTATTTTTTCGATTTGCCTGGCATTTGAAAAAAAATAAAAGTTTCTAACGTAATAATTCTGCAATTATTCTTCCCTTTGTGACGACATCATTTGTAACTCATTTGTCAGCAAATTGTCTCTAATTGCCACAAAATGAACCGACGGTAATTAATTTTTAAAAAGTCACAAATTGATGATGTATTTAGCTAAACTACTCACAATTTCAGTTGGATTTGCAACGACGTTTGGATGGACATTTTCCCATCTTTTGACCGTCCTCAACTTGGCCTCAAATTGGCATTGCTTTCGCCACGTTTCAATGCGTTGGTGGACAAACATTTCGAAGGCAAAAGCGAATTGACAATTTGGAGAACGATGGAAATTCGTCGCAAAGACAACGGAACTGAACCGAAACTGTCTGTTCGGTTTGATGACAATTTTGTGCAATTTCCGTTGCCCAGCAAAATTCGCTTTGATTACATTC
The DNA here is from genome assembly GCA_023374025.1 of Heterodera schachtii. Lineage (NCBI taxonomy): Eukaryota > Metazoa > Nematoda > Chromadorea > Rhabditida > Heteroderidae > Heterodera > Heterodera schachtii. The sequence continues at coordinate 1,824,565 of SIJG01000019.1, forward strand.
AGATTAGGTAAATGAAAATCAAAATTATCGCAATAAAAGCATTCATTCCATTTTCAGTTACATTGATCATTCCGTCATCGCTTTTCTTCGTTCAAATCATCAAATTTTCGACAAAAGAGGCACCAATTTTGACTTGTGGATTCCATCATCACACAACTCGGATGACCATCAGCCAATTTGGGATGTTTTT
>SIJG01000019.1:1825104-1864085 GCA_023374025.1 Heterodera schachtii
GCCCGTCACAGAAAGTTTTTTTCAGATTTCGCCCAAATATGTGCTGAAGGAAAAAATATGAGCAAAAGTATGTAAATGGAACGCCTATTTTTCGAAATTTTCAATATGTTTTTGCTAAATGGGAAGACATAAAGCAAATGGCAGAAAGCAAATAATCAAATCTCTGAACAAAGCCTGGAATTTGCATTTGGCCCAATTTTTTGGCATTACAAAAACAAAATTCATGACCCAATGGCAAAAAAACACAGCAAAGAGTTGGAGGAGGTGCCGGACCCGTGCGAAGATGCAAAGCTGAAATAAATAAAAATCATTCAGTTTTCAGAAAGTTATGACAATTTTTTGAATATTTCGGTCACAATTTTTATAAATTGTGAAATTTCTCATGCTAATAGAGCAACACCAGAGCTATTGTATGATACGAAGATTAAATAATTTGGTATTGGCTAAGAAAAGTTATAATGAGTTTTTCTCGAAAAATCTATAAAATTGGCAGTCTTACAAAAGCCCTAATACCAGCAATAGGACTCGGTTTTTTAGTTATTTAAACTATTTTTTCAACGGCTTTGTTTTATGAGAACCGAAAAATCTTCATTTCATTAATTCGAATAACTAATTTGGACTTTACGAAAAAAAGCGAAAAATATGCCCATAAAAATTACATCTCCAAAAATTTTGAAAATTAAAAAAAAAAATTTTTGTTGAAAAAGTCTTTAAAAGAAGAAAACTTTTTAAAAACTGACTTTTTACAAAAGAATGAAATTCATTTTAAACCAGTGATTAACCATTTTTTGGTATTTTCCATTGAAAAGTATTTTAATCTTATATTATTAAAATTTTTTGGACACTATACATTTAACAATTTTGTGTTTTTCATAACTAAAATACGTACCCTAGTGATTAGCAGGTGAAGGAAACTTTTTTTTTTATCATTGTTGAGGCTTGGGACACACCGATGCCAAAAATCACAGAACCACTTTTATAGGTTTTCGTACATATGTGCTAAAAAGTTAGAAAAGGCAAAAAAGTCTTTAAACCTGTTTTTTAACCCGGTTAAAAATGCGGAAAATGAACAAAATGGGGTCCCCCTATCACTTTAAAAAGATCAATCACGGACAAATTTGGTATCATTCGAAAGCTCTTGATGATTTCATGTTCTCCCACTCTCTTTTTCTTTTCTCTGGAGCTTTATTTCAATTGGCGAATATCAGTAGGCTAAATTCCCGACTTGCTTTAGTAGGCGAAAATAGGCGAATAATAGGCGAAATGTCAGTAGGCGAAACGTCCGATTTTGGGTTTGTAGGCGAAATAAAGTTTTGAGTTAGTAGGCGAAATGTCATGTAGCGAAGAAACGATGTGGAAGAAAGGGAAAAGAATGGAGGACCAGAGAAATTGTATTTTTTTGAAGGCATTTGTTTTTGAAAAAGGTTCCCAAATTAGTCCAAACGAGGTCAAATTTAAAATGTATTAAATTAAACATAATTAGTAGCAATTTAACAAACTGTGTCAAACATCTATACAAAGATACTTTATGAAGCGAACTTAATAAATTAATAAAACAATAAATTATTTATTTTTAAATCATGAAAAAAATAAAAATTATTATTTATAACTGAAAAATTAAAATAATCTATTAGAAAATACTAGAAAAAATAATTATTCCTTTTTCATAAGAAATATTAAGAAAAAAAAAATTGATCATAAGAGACATGAATATTTTGAGTGCTCCAAATCGGCAAGTGTTCTGAAATTTCTGTGAATTCGCATAAAAATACATTGAAACTACCTTCATATATAATAGATTTCTATGTAAATTAAATATATAAATTTGTTTTCTATGTTACACTCTTTTTTCTGAAATAAAATATTTCGGAAAATAAATTTCCATAATAATTTGGCACTATAGGTCAACACATTAAGTACAAATACAAAAAACATTAATAATAAAATTCTGAACATTAAATCAAAATATGAAAGTAATTTGCTAAATGAATTTATCACTTTATTGGTTATTAAATAAATAAAATTATATTTTAGACAAGCAAAAAATATAAACATCTCTTACCAATAGGCAATAAAATTGAAAATTTATATTTTTTTGAAAGATAAAACCCTAAAAACATAAACATTTCTTATTAATTAGGCAAATAAAATTGAAAAATATTTTTAAGAAAAAATTTCATAAATTAAAATAAATATTTTACTAAATTGGTATTAGAATAAGAAAGGTGAGAAAAAATATATTTACTCAAATCTAAAGTGTGAAAAACATGAACAAATAATAAATAAACCTAATTCCCGTCTATTTGCAAAAAATATAATAGGATATTACCAGGCCAATGTGGAGCCCGCATACCCCCAAATAAATGCGCAATGTGCTGGCGTCGCTTTCCATTTGAGTTTTCTCGAACAGAAATAAAAGGAAAACTTTAACAAAAATATTAAATATCAATATAAAAATTTTATCTATTAAATATATAGATTTTTTTCTATTAACTGAAAAATATTCCGAAATTTATAGTAAAAAAGTCCCAAATAAACTGTCAAAACTTGAAAAATTAGAAAAAGGCAGAGCAAAGAACAAGAATTTATCAGTAAGAAAATAAAGAGAATGTGACTTTTCATAATGTCACGTGAGTACTCAGAGGCAAAATATATGCAAAAGAAGCGCTATTTAAAAAAATACTTATGATGGTCAATTAAACCAATGAGAAGAAATCATGCAAAAATTTTATTGAAGAGGATGTAGCAATTTAAAATATATACCACAAATGAAAATAATAAATTGATTAAATGATTTAAAACTTTCAAAAAATTATTAAATTTTTGTTAAGATTAATAAAATTTGTTGAAATATTAAAATAATTTTTTTTTTCAGAAATCCCTTGTAAGACAAGATTACTTAAAAATATATTTTAAATCAAATTATAATTTTTTATTATTTTGACAATTCATACAAAGGATGAAATAAATAAATAACAAAAAACATGTTATGGAACAAGTTAAAATGCAATAATTGATACAAGTAATAAGAGATAAAATTGTTAATAATAAATAGTTGTTGAACAAACACATAAAACCTGTCAATCTCAACACCCAACAAACTTCAAAATCAGAATGCCTAACATATTAAAAAATCCAAAATAAAAGAAAATGATAATAGAAAACAATATTATAAAAAATAATTTTTTTATGATGAAAAATATTTAAATACCTCATTTCCAATTCAAAAAACAATATAATCGAACTTAAATTAATTTTATCACCTCTTCTGAAAACATACACCAACGAAGAATGAACTTCGTGAAAATATCGATAATTGGCTTGATACAATTCTAGAAATAAATGTGACCCCGCATACCCAAATCATCATAAGAGTAAAAGGACATTAGAAAACATATTTTCTTTAAAAAGATACTTTAAATATTCTTTCAAACAATTTTTCATCATATATGCTTAAAATGATCATCAAATTTATCTCAAGCTAATAAAACAAAATGTGATTTTATTGTTTTTATAAAAAATTAAATATTTTTTTTGCTATTACGAATAATTAATTATATAAATCATTTTATATTTTTATGTATTTTTTTAATTCAAGCCTGTAAATGTGTGAAAGAATTATCTATATTTAATGAGAGACGAAAAAAAGAATAATTGTACAGAGATTTGTAAATATAATTTATCTGCTTCCAGATATTTTGATAAAATAATATTTTAAAAAAGCTAAATAAAAGTATTTTATCACTTTCAAATATTAATCGAGCCAAATTCACAAGCATCATTTTAAAAAATCCAATACGATAATTAATACAAAATTGTTTGAATTTAGGAATGCAATTTAAATTACCCGATTGATTAGTTCAAATTTTTCGCATGTTAGGTTTTCGTTTGGTACGAAAACGGTTCTTTTTACGTTTTCGTCTTTCGTTTTATCAACAAAAAAATCGTTTCATTTTCGAATATTATTTCTTTGGTTTCGCACATCCCTGGTTATCAAGAAAACTTCTGAAATAATATTTTCGATAATTCTAAAATCTCTGCAAGTATATATATATGCTCCCCTTTTACTGTCCCCATCTTAAATAAATATAATTTATACTTCTTTAAATTTTCCAAATAGTATAGATAAAAAATAGATAAACTGAATAATTTTGATTAAAATAATTTGTTAAAACATTACACTAGTATAAAAATTTATAAAAATAAAACAACCATGAAAATATATTTTAATCAACATTGTTTCCTGCATAGATTTACTGACTAGAATTTTTATCTAAAATTATTGTACAAATATATCAACGCCAACTTCTCAATCTATCAATTCCTGCTAAGACATCAAGTCAAGTTTATTGATGCAATAATTGAGAAGGAAAACTCTATTTTGTAAAAATACCAATTAAAAATAACTATAACAAAAAAAGAAAATTAATAAAACTGCTTTTTGCTATAAAGTTATTTAACATAAAAATTAAATTAAATATTTAAAATATTCGCGTAAAAGAAATATGAGCATATTATTGTTAAACTTCATTTTTATAGAAAATTAATTTTTATTTATGCTGCTCAGAATTTTAGTAAGATTTACAATCGAAAGCTAAAAAATAACTTAAAATAGAATTTTATTTTTCTGTTTAAGCAAATATTTAATATATAAATTTTTACAATTTGAGAGGGTTTAAAAATTTTATTTTTTGGCACTTTTTATTCAATATTTTAATACAATTTGATAATTTGAGCTTTAGTCCTTATTTCGGGCTTTTGTTCATAGATTATGTCTATGCTTTTAGTCCACAAAATAAAATCCTCCATAACAGATAATTACATTGTAATGTGAGGAATAAGTTCTGTCATAGCGAGAACTTAACTGTTTATGGATTTTTTAAAATTGTTTAAATAAACCTTTGTAAATTTGGCTATATGATTCGAAAGAGAAAACTTTGGGCCTTTAATAGGCGAAGTTTCTAATTTTTGTTATTAGCCTACGAGTTTTTATGATTTTCTAAAATCGACTTAACGCAATATTTCGAAAATTTTTAAATGAACCTAATTCAGAGCTACAGTAAAGAACAAAAAGAATTATGCTTTTATTTTTAGGGCTATTTGTAATATTTATCATGGCATATTCAGATTGTTAAAAAAAATTCTACGATTCATCATAAATTGTTGATTCAGCATGCTCTAAAAAGCATTTTGGTAGTATAACTTTTTGAAAGAGAGATCATTTTCAGAAAAATATTTGAATATTGTATCATATATAAACTTCATATACCAAAACTTTAAAAATTCTCAAACAAATGTAGAAAATTCTGAAAATGTCCCATTTCTTGAAAATCTCTCTGGGGCCAATCCAAATAACATTGTTCAGTAAAAAATGAAAGAATTTGCTTATTAAATTTTTTTCATTCTAAATTATTTTTCTTTTAACATTTATTATCTCTTTTGCAAATAAAATTGAATATTTTAATGTTATTTGAAAAATTTAAATAACAAATATTTTATAAAGTGACAAATGATACCTTCAAAAGAAAATTTCTACAGTTTTAATGAAAAAATTGATAAAACAAACAAATAAAAAAATTCATTTGCACATCGATGTACACAAAACAAAATAGTAGTTCATAAAAATAGTTCAACCATTTCTTATTTAAAAATATGACAACCGGTTTACCGGAATTGACAAAATCAAATAATAACCGGATCCTATCACAAAAACCCATACCGAACAGATTACCATTGAATATTTTTTCAAATTGAGCATTAAAATAAAATATAGCACTTTTTAATTAATATTAGATGTTTACGGAAATAACAAAAAATATTTTATTTAAAATTCAATATTGTAATTAAAAATATTTTATTCAAATTAAATAAATTTGAAAAGTTTTAATTATTTCCGATGCCTTACAACTCTTCACATATTTTATGGTGTAAATTAACACCTGGGAAAACGAGTCAGAAATTCAAGCAAAGTTGCCAAGAATTTAAAAGTAATAAAATTAAAAAGTTTGAATGATTTTTAAGTTTTGCGATTGAATCATAAGAAACGTAAAACATTACACAAATAAAAGCTAAAATTATTAAACTTAAAAATAAAACTCAAATGTAATAAATAATTAATAACTTTTATAAAAATTCTTAACACACAAACATGAAATTGAATGAATGGCAAGATTAAATAAGCAAAATCAAAACTTTTTCGTAAATGAATTAAAACATAAATTAACAAGTGTTAATAAAATTATCAAAATAAAGACTCTAAATGGACAGCTAAAAAGTAAATAAAAAAATATATTTATAACGAACAAATGCTTTTTTGATATATATACTTAGAATGAAATGCTAATAGTTAAAAATTTTACCTTTAACATAAAATTAACTTCAAGAATTAATTAAAATCGGAAAAAAAGATTTTAAAAATCACCTTTAGCAATTTTTTCAGTTATATTTTTTTTAAAAGATTCTTATTTTGGATAGGAAAAATATTGATTGAATAAAAAAATTCTTTCAAAAGGAATTCACATATAAATTTTAAAATATTTAAATGTTTTGTCTAAAAAATGAATTGAATTTATAGTGAAAAATTAATTTTATGTGTGTTGCACTAGTTTGGTGAGACTTTTGCACTTAATGATTAGAACGAAATGAAAAATTATAAATATCCAATGATATCAAATAATTTTTTCTGTTAAGTTTTAATTTTTTTTTCCCCATTTCACCGTTTTTAATATAATTCCTTTGATTGTAGTCAAAATTGAACCAATCTATTATTAATTTCCCTTTTTTGCATTCAGCAAAAATCCATTTTTTCGTTTCTAATAGATTATACAAATACATTAACAGATGGCCGGCCTTAAATTTATCACAAAATTTTGAAAATTTAAAATTATTTCAACATTACAAACTTAAGAATTTCATTAATCAATGTAATTTTCATGTATAACAATTTAAGAAATTATGTGGTGCAATTGATATGTATTATAAATTTAGTAATTAAAAATAAAAAAATCATAACTAAAAAATAACACTGAAGAGGCTGAAAGAAAGCAAAGTACTAATTCCACCAAAAAATAGAACAGTAAGAATTCCAAAAAATAAAATAATTTATAAAGAAATTAAACGAAAAATAAAAATTCTTGTCTTATTTTAATTTTTGTTATTCAACTTATTTCGTCAAGCCACTTGAAACTTTAGTTAATGTTATAGGAACGAACAATATTATAATGATATTAATAAAAATATATATTATGATAATAAGTTTGCTTTTTAAGGCAAACATGATAAGTTTGCTGTCTTCTATAATATAAAATCAAAGAATGTTATATGAAAAATTATTTGATAATTTTAAATAATTAATTTGTTTTATTAATAAAATCATTTTCACGATAATAGATTGAGTGGAAATATGATTTTATACACTTCTCAGAAAACAAGAATATTTTATTAGTTGGTGCTTAAAAATTACATTATGCCAACAAAATTGAATAAGAGGAGAAGAAAGTTTAAAAAATATACTGAAGAAATAATTTAATATTATTATTTTTGAAACAGATGTGAAGTTTGAGCTGATGGAGAAATAAATTTTAAATCACTTTATAAATTAAGATGCATCATATTTCTTAAAAATATTCGTAATGATCATTAATTTATGAAAAAAAATTAATTGAAATATTGTTTATATTTCCAATCAACAATTTGTACTTCATTTTAAGTTCAAAGTTAAAAAAATTGTGAGTTGTCAAAATGGGATTGATTACCCAAGACAAAAAAATGAATACAAATCTTGTTTTTTTATATCCGTTTCGATTCAGCACTGAAAAATGAACAACATATAAATTTTCCTTCATTTAATTTATAAATAATTTTGACAATAATTTATATAAAAATTAATATACTTTGTATAAAAAAGCTAATAATCGTAAGTCCAAAAAATCATTTTCATTATTAAAGTCCAAAATTCAAAACTGAAATACAAGCGAATAATGAGAAGCTAAAATAGAAAAAAATATTAAGAGACATAATGTAATAAAAAAAAATTATTTATTTATTAAATTTTTATAATAATATAACTTTATTTCTTCAAAAGGCTAAATTAATTTGTAAAAATACATTAATTTTTATAAATATAATAAAACAAATGAAAAAAGATGCATAGAATTAATTAATATATTATCTATTATTCTATTATATTCAACCAATTTGTTGGCATTTATTAAAGAGAAAGCAATTATACAAGCAATGTAAAGTAATAAAACAAAAATTGTATATAAAATATATAAAAAATAAAGATTTAAAAATTCCAATTATTTGCCAATTTTATTAGCAAATTTAAGCATTTTGAAGTGGCCAAAGATACTAAGCCTGAGAATCACAGATATGTTGACCAATTTTTTTAATAAGATTAGATCTTGACAACAGCTAGACTTTAATTTTCCGTTATTCAAAAAAGGTAATAAATTTAATACTGAAAATTAAATCTTTTCATTGACCTGTTCATTTTGCAAAGTTTTGTGAAAGAATTCTCAGCAAAAACATTTGCAACTTCCATCTAAAAAAAATATAAGAACGGAAATAGATTTATTTTAGACGGTAGTGCAAATAAAAAAAATTATGTAAATTTTAATAAAATTATTTAAATTAATAAAAATAAATTATAAAGTTATCCACACTACATCTTTAAATTTTAAAATTTTTTTTATATAACTATATATAACCTTTCTTATTAATATATGAAATTATAAGAAAAAAATAAGTTTTATTAATTTTATAAAATTTCAATGATAATTTTTTTAATATTGAAAATAGTATAAAAAATTTACACAAATAAATATCAAAGAAGTTTTCATCAAATAAAGTAAAAGTTTATATGAAATAAAAATAAAACTAAAGCACTAATTTATTTTTTCATTTTATTTAAGTGTGTTTAAAAATAAAAAGCTTACAAAATTTGGTAAAATTGAAGAATACTAATACCTCACCGAATTGGACGAATGATATATCATTCGAAACCTCTCGGTCTGTAATGCACGAATCTGAAAGAATTTTTTGGCGGAAACCATTTTGGGCTGAGATATGGGGCCGGGATTGAAGTGGCCAAATGGCTGTGGGACTGAACCGTCCAAAGCCTTAAAACTCACAAAAATGCAATATAATTGCCAGGAATCCATTTCTGAGGGCGCGCAGCGCCCGCCTTGGCGAGCATGCGAAGACGGAGCAAGTAGTGGGGCGAGACGGAGGGCGGAGGAAAAAGTCTGACGAGCGCCACAGGCGGTTGACTGCGGGGGCCCGAAGGGCCCCCGCCAATCAGTTAACCGCCTGCGGATCACGCACGGATTTCTTCCGTAGCCCGTAGTAGTCTCGCCCCACCTACTGGCCGCCGTAGTTGAGTGTGCGGTGTTATGGCCAAATACACTCACCAATTCACTTTAATTTGTTCACTTCAATCCATTACAATTTTTTTTATCAGGGTCATTTTTTGAGGTTTTGAGGACCCATAACTTTTGTCGATTTCCTTTTGGATCAAAAATTCTTTCGGCTTCATCCTTTACATGCCTAGAGGAAGCGATTGAATGTGTTTTAAGGCTTTGGACGGTTCAGTCCCACAGCCATTTGGCCACTTCAGTCCCGGGCCCATAACTTGGCCCAAAGTGGTTTCCGCCAAAAAATTCTTTCGGATTCGTGCCTTACAGACCGAGAGGCGTCGAATGAAATATCATTCGTCCAAGTCGGTGAGGTACTAGTATTCTTCAATTTTTCCCAAAATTTAATATGAAAATAATAAATTATAAAATAATATACCCAAGAAATGAAAAATATATCAATTAATTCATAATAGAATATATAGTTTTGATAATATGAAGAACTCGCTGATTAAACTCAAAATTCTTAAATTAGAAAATTATTATATTCAAAAAAAAATAAATAATATAAAATTAAATTTCAAATTAAAATTTTTATGGTTGATTAAAACTGAATAATTTTTTATTTTTTAATAGACATATTTGTAAATACATCTTTTAATATACAAAACCAAATTTAAAATATAAACTTTTTAACTTAAATCCTTTATTAAATCTATATTCATTTAAAAAGAAACAATTAATATATAATTTCAATCTGAAACAATGACGGTACAGTGTTCTTTTCACTATGAATTTAATGAAAAGTATAAATAAAATTTTAGATTAATATTATTCCTGAAGGAAAAATGAAGGATCGTCACGGATCACTTTTAGATTTACATATCAATCTGTCAACCATAAGAAAAACTTTGTTGACCCGGACAAGATGATGTGGATTTTAAAATTCTGTATTAAGGCCTTTTAATAATCAATTTATTAATTGTTTAAAAATATGCAAAGTTATTATAAAAAATTACAATTAGGTATAAAATGAACGTATATTAAATTATAAAACAAACATATTTTTTTAATTAAGAATAGATTAAGAAAGTAAAAAATTGAATTTTACTACAAAGCGGGCCTTGCTTATAAAATAATCAATCTCACACATCTCAATCCGAAATACTATGTAATTATCTATCTTAATTAAAAGGATTAAAAGACATTTGGAGTTTTAATAAAAAATAAAACAAATAAAATAATTTTTTTAGTATAAAAAGTTCAAAAAAGCATTTTTATCTGAAAAAAGACTAATTCAATTAAATATTTGTAAAAAAAAAGGATTTTAATTCGTTTAAAAATACAAAACCACTACATATGCAAGAAGAATAAAATTACATAATATGCCGACAATATCAAATTGTAAAAAATGACAAAAAAAATATGCACTTTTAAATATTAGAGATAATATTAAAAGAAAATTCTAATTTGCTAAAAAATAAAAAAATATATTATTGTAAACAAAAGATGCCAGAAGTGAAATAATTTTAAAAAATTTTGTGATCCATTTATCACAAAGTTAGCAATAAAAATGTAATCCTTGCAAACAAAAATATAAAAATAATAATGAAAAAATAAAATGTTCTTCGAAACAAAAACGTCAAGATATTAATTAAAGGAAAACCCTTAATTTTAATTAAAAACAATTAAATTATTAAAAATTGAGACGGAATCTATTGAAGGGAATAAACTTCAAATAATATAAAATTAAATTTACAAAAATAAAACAAATGACAAAATCTTTGTGATGCCAGAAGGAACGGAGTGTGGGAGAAAGTGGGATAAAGGACCTGAGAGAACCTCTAAAAGTAGCGCCCGTAGCTCAGTTGGTTAGAGCACGGCACGGATTGCTGGGGTCGTGGGTTCGAGTCCCACCGGGCGAGTTACCTTTTATGTTCTACATCTTAACCAAAACAAAATTCAGTGATTTAAAATAGAAAATATAATTTTTATAAATAAATCTGACGCAGTGATGTAAAATGAATAAGAATATTTATTTAAAAACAGATAAAGGGGGGGGAGAGGGAACTTTATCCGCATTTATCTCGATATATGGTCAGCAGCAATGCTCAAGGGTTATAGATTAACTTATTAAATGAAAAAAAAATTTTCTAAAAATAAAAAAATATTATAAATGATCATAAAAATAAGACAAAAAACCGATTTTCCGCACATTAAAGGCACCTTTTACATTGAATTTCTAAATCTGATGGAACAAACTAAAATATTTAACTATTGAATTTTAAAAATATCAAAACGCTATAATAAACAATTTATAATACATAAAAATAAATAAAATAAATGACATCTTGAAAAATTCGACATTATAATGAAATAAAGAAGCAATTAGTCAATAGTTACAATAAATAATTAAATTCATAAGCAATATGAAACAAATTATTTAACGAAATCTAAGAAAATTTTGCGGAAAAGAAACTTATTGAATATAAAATAATGCAAAAAGTCTATACATACACGGCTTATTAAGTTAGTCAAATAAAATAACAAATTAATTTTTATATATTAAATTAAGGTACATTTAGCTGTTCACCATAATGACCCATCGGTCATGAGAATAGGAATCTTAAAATATAGATTTATTAGATAAATAATAAGATTTATGTATCAATGAATTAACTAATTTAAGGAAAATTTTATACCAAAATTCAATAATGAGAAATCGGGTTTACCGTAGAATGGACCAAACAAAAAAAACGAATTTATCATCTAGAAAAATTAAAACAGGCGTACAAAATTACTAAAAAAATGTGTTTTAAAAAATTTTAAAATATTTTAATTCTTGAAAAGGTTAAAAATTATAAAAAACAAAATTTAAAATATAAAAAATAGTTAAAGAGTAAAATAAATAAATATTATTATGAATGTTGATAGGTTGTCCCGAAGCTGTCAAAGTAAACGAAAAAGTCGGCAGGTCAGAGAGAAAAATAATATTGAAATTTCGTAGACAATTTAAATATTAAATACCATAATTTAAGCATCAACATTGAAACTTGAAATATTTTGGATTATTATAAAAATTATTTAATTGTTTTTTAATAATTTTATTATAGTCTATATTTAATAGTCACAAAATTTATAATAATAATAATAAATAAAGAAAGTTACTTAAATAGTTTTTTAAATTTAAAATAAAAATTAGCCTTATCTGGCGGCAAAAAAAGAAAAAAGGCATAAGAATTATGAAGCAAAAATCTCCGATTATAGTGAAACATAAATTACTGAATTAATTATAATATAAAAAAAAAAAAATTAAAATGCGCACTAACACCGGTACGAATAATTAATAACGATTCGCAATTTTTTTTAAAACATTGATTGTTTCATCAATTAAAATTTATATTAATATATAGTAACCAACGAGCCATGATACCGGAGAATCAAAAAATGTAAAAAATCATTAGAAAATATTTTAATTGTATTGACTGACAATTAAGGAATTATTAATTATTTTACCAAAATGTAAATAAATGTTATAACATATGTATGAAAATGGTTAACATTTAAAAAATAGATATCCCAACAATATTCGCAATAGTCTTCTGCGTCAAATCGCACCAATTTGTGGACATAGAGTAAGTGTTTTAGCAACTAAAATCCTTTAAACATTTACATCCTGGAAAAATATAAATGTTTGATAAAATCTATAATTATTGTAATCAATACTTATTGTCAATTTATGGCCGATAAAATAATATAATAATAATTATTAAGTAAATAAAAGTAATGAAAAATAATATAATAAAATAAAAATGATTAATAAACAATACAGAACTTTTAGTAATAAAAATGGCATATTTTTCCATAATTAATAAAAACTTATTAAATTTTTTGTTCTGTAGTATAAAATACATAAACCCAAAAATTCGTTACCATAAAATATTTAAATTTTTTATTATAAAAATGATAATTGAGGGACGAAATTTCCAAAATTTATAAAATCAAAACAGTATAAATAAAAAACAAAAATTTAATATATAAGTATGAGGAGCCGAGCTCCACCTGTTCAACAGCGTTTGCCGCCGAAGACACATTTACGAACTTTATAAAGCAATTAAAAAAAAGCAATGCCGAAAATTGTCGCATGAAAAGCTCAAAAATAGCATTATTACCTGTTTTCCTTTTAATCAATCGAGTAGCACATATAAAAACATATTATGAGCTTTTGGCGAATAAAACATATTTTGCGTTTCGGTAATTTTTGGCAAATATTTGCTGATTTTTTGGGCTTTGTAGCACATATTTTGGGGTTTTTTTTTTACACATATATATATACATATGTGGTGTTTTTTAGCTCATATAAATCCGTTCCCTGCTTATGAAGATTGGCAAAATTTTATTTTCTTCAAATGTAAAAAAATACACACTTTTAAATATTTAAAAATAATGTGTTTGTGAAACACATTTTAAAATATGAAAAACTAAATGGATTCAATCTACAAGATAAAAATTCAGAATATCAATTAAAGAATTAAATATTGAAAAATCTAAAATTTATATTAAAAATTTTAATACCTTTTATTAGTATAAAAAAATGCCAAAAATTAGTTAAAAAAATAAAAGAATAAAAATGAAATATGTTTATTTCATTCTATAACAGCAAATATTAAAATAAATTATTACACTTATGCAAAATATAATAATAAATATTTGAGAAAAATAGAAAAATGCACGAAAATAATGAGAGATTTTGAGGTGTTTTTTATTAATCCTCGTTGAATTGAAAACAAAGTTATGAAGATTATAAAACGAAAAATATATGATAACAAATAGAGAAAATTTATATTAATAAAATTAATAATTTAATAACACGTGTTCAAAAAACAAAAGGAGATAAATCAGGGTTACCCTTTGTCCTTATTTGTAAGATTTGTCCTTATTTTGAGGGTCCAAATCTTACAAATTTTAAATGTTCTTATTTGTAAGATTTGTTCTTATTTAAGCTCTTTGTCCTTATTTTCGTCTTATTTTTGGATTCAGGGAGAAATTTAGATTTTAAATGATAATTTTTGAAAGAAATGTTTTTTGAAGCGAATTAATATGCAAAATCTTAACAAGATTCAGTTAAATATTCAAATTTTTTTCTCGGCAGTTTCTTATTCTCTTAAAAATTGGCTCAAATCGTAATTTTGTCATTTTTTGAACAAAATCGTTAAGAAATCTCATTAAAAATTACAAAAAATTTTATTTGGTAAATTCCTATCAAAATTCATTAAAAATTCTTAAAATTTTCCCCCAGCGGCGCCTATCGGCAACGCCGGCCCTCAAAAACTCCCTAGTTTTTTCTTAAAAATTAGCCCAAGATCTCAAATTTTGGTCATTTTTTGGACAGAATTTGTTAACAAATTGCATTACATTTTCAAAAAATTTCCCCAGCGGCGCATATCGGCACCGCCGGACGCCCTTCCCTCACCCATAGCCAAAAATTTTTCGGAAAAATGCGCCGAAACTAATTGTTAAAAATCTGATTTTTTAATTCTAAATGCACTGAAATTACAAATTGCTTATGTTTTTCACAAAATTGTTAAAATCAATTTTCGAAATGTATAAATTTCTCATTTATAAGCTGGAATTGTTCAGAAAAATAGTTGGCGGAGAGAAATATGTTGCTAATGCTTGATTTTGTTGAATAAAAATGCGATTTAAATTTTGAAAGCGTATTTTAAAAATGTCCTTATTTTTGACCCTAAAATCTTATTTTTGACCAGCGATGTTCTTATTTCGGGAAATTTTCAAGGGTAACCCTGAGATAAATAACTTATTCAGAAAAGTGGATACTGAGTCGAAACCTCAAGATTAAAGAAAAAGATAAAACTATTTTATAAAAGAATATAGGTAGCATTTAATTTGAAGATCAACCAGATCAAAAACTAAATACTTATTCAGTAAAAGTCTGAAGTTCCGAAACCCTCATTTTTTACAACATCGGCAAAATGTCATGAATAAAAATAATGCATTTATGAAATATTAACGAAAAATGTTAAACAAACAACCGAAGTAAATCATTCATAAGAAAATTCAAAACAAAATAATTTTGTAAATACTAAACAAGTGAAAAAAAGAGAAAGAAAAACATAAAATTCATAAAACAAACCAAAATTTAAAAACAAAGAAATTGTTCGTAATTAGAAGTTTTTAAAAGATAATATTTAAAAATCAATAAAATTAATACTATAAAAATTAGTTTATACCTTTAAGGCTTTATTGTCAAAATAGGTCATTTTGATAACGTATTGTAATTAGCTTTTTCTTGAAGAAAACAAACACCTTCTTTTAAAAGAATAGAAGAAATAATGAATTTACTACTCGAAAATATTGATAATTTAATTGTATAAAATAACTGAATTCTCATTCTTTGACATAAGGATCAAGAGGATATATGCAAAGAATAAAATTAATATTCAATAAAATTCATATTTACAAGGAAAACATATTTCTAGGGGTTTTCGAGGTCGCTGAAAACGGTTATAACATTAATTTTGGCCAAATTCCAAAACCCGAACCCGGATTCGAATAAAAAACCGAGATTTAATTTTCCAGCAGAAAGGACGCCTCGCACAGCTATATTTTGCAGGGGGAGAGGGCACATTGCTTGGCTACCAAGACTTGGCAAAGCTTTAGTGGGAGTCTAATTGGAGTGAATAATCAAATAAAAAGGAATTTAATCAAAATCTTATATGAAATAAGATCAAAAAATTTCAAGCGAAAAATTTACAGCTTTGATAAAAAAATAACTACTTTATTATACATTGAAAAAAACAAAGAGTTATAGTAAGATGCTAAAATTTAAATGACTTTAATCAATACCCTTCGGACAAAAAAATGCGGAAGTTGAAAAAAAAAGCTCATATGAATAAATAAAAAGAAAGCTTAATATTAAAATTTCCAAGCAAATAAACATTCGCTTATGTCATTAGATTAAATTAATATACAAAAAAAAAACAATGTAAAAATCGTTACATATTCTGGCATTAATACCAAGGATTAAAAAATCATCTTTTTTGCATGGAATTAAAATAATTGTAATAATAAAAATAAAAAGGTTTTTACTAAAAAAAAGATAGAACAAAAATAAATGTAGAAAAATAGAAATTAAAGAAAATTAAACTAAAGATTGAACAAACAAAAAATGAAAACATAAATGAGGTAGTGCGTCAGATATGCCTACAAGCTGATTCCGTCAAGAAAGAAAAATAAATCTCAATGAATAAAAGTGAATTAGTTAATAAAAAATATTCTTAGTTAGATCTGAACTAACAAATTTAAAACGAAATATTAACTAACGAATGTAAACGAAGATTATCAAAAAGAAAAATAAAGAATAACTCTGCTTGAATTTCTGATAATAAAATTATTGACGCCTGGAGTTAAATGGAGCTGAATTTAACACGTGACACGATTTTTGGTCAATTTTTATGTTAAAATACCTGTGAGAATTTAATTTTTTACCAGATCTGTGCTTGGCCCGCAATTTTTAAAATCCGGTTTCACAGGTTTTCCAGTTTTAGGCATTTAATTTTTTAAATTTATCATAATAAACAAAACATTTAAAGTTTGGTCAGCTTGTGCAACCAATGTTGGTCAATGCTGCACAACAATTGATTGGTACCAATAGAGAAGTCAGACTCCATGAAGAAAAAAAAACTAAAAAATATAAATTATTTACAAATAATTTTTTTCTAAAAAATCTTTCCTACTTAGACGAAATGTTTATATCAGTTAAACTTCAAACAATATTAAAAAGCTTGTAGCGTATGATAACTTTATTAAAATTAGAAAACATTATGATTAAATAAAAGGAAAAAAATTGTTCAGATAATTCACATTCAAAAATAATTATATGTTTCATTTGAGCATGATATAAGATCGTAAATAGCAAAACCATAAAATAATAAAAATAAGAAGATAAATGACAGAAATATGTCACAAAACAATTAATTTAATGTAAAAATTTGGTATGGAAATTATTAGTGTATTTTGTAAATGTGACATAAATATGCAAAAAACAAAAAGCCAAATTTGTTCCAAAATAAAATAAATTTACGGTCAACCATAACCCATGCATCCCACCTGAAGGACTCAAATGCGATGGAAGTGCAGAATAATTGAAAAAAGGAGACCAACCAGGCCCGATGCAAGTTTTTAAAATACTATAAATTATGAAAAGACATTTTTTAAAAAATTGATCAATACAAGCCATAAAAATTAACATTTAACAATATTAAAAAGCTTGTATAACTTTATTAAAAATTAAAAACATTATGAATAAATAAAAGCAAAAAAATTGTTCAGATAATTCACAATGGTAATTTAAGTAAAATAAAGTTAACAAAAGTAATTGAAATAAAAGTTATGAATTAATACGGAGTGTGAATGATAGTATTTATCTTTTTTTAATTTAATCATTATTAAAGAATAAGCATATCTAAGAACCTCCATTTAATAATAAAAATGTTTTCCAAATTATTTAGAGATTAAAAACTAGAATAAATTTGTTAATAAGAAATACAAATCAGAGAGGCAAGCTGATTTTCTCGAGCTTATGAGTTGGCTCAACATTTTGAGTTGTTGTTGGCCAGTAAAAGAGCAACTCAAGTCTCGGTTGCCGAACTATTGCAAATTTGAAATATTTAGATTAAAATATATAAATAAATTCAAATGATAAATAAATAATTAATAAGTTTAAAAATAATTTAAAAAAAACGTTGGCTTTGTAAACTATAAAATTAAATCATTTGAAAAAAATGACAATCGAAACTGAAAATTTTTATAATTATTTAAGAAATCACTCAAAAGGAAAAACAATTTGAATAAAAACTTCGTAAAAGATTAAATAGGCATAAATTGCATAAAAATGACCTAAATAAACCTATAATCACATTTTAGTATTTTAAAAATTAAATTTTCATATATTTTTTACCGTTTTTTAGGAATACATTTATTTTCAAAATAATCAAATAATTTTAATATAAATTGTCAATATTGCCAAGGATTTAAAAAAATGAAAATTCGTACGAAAAATTTACCGAAATTTTGGATTTTTGAGGATTTCTTAAAATTAAAACCTTCAAAAATATGTAAAAAAATGAAAATATTAAAATTAAAATCAAAACTATACAAAATATTATAAATCAAAGAATATGTAAATTATGTAAAAAAAAATCCTCTGAATAGTAAAAACATGTTAAAGCATAGAGAGAGAATCTAGGAAAAAATATGTGTTTACATTATTGATATCACTATCTATAATATCTATAATATTTTTAGTGTTTATTATTTACACAACAAAAATTTTTTTTATTCACTGTAAAATGACGAGCGGTGTTAAGTATCGCACCCATTAAATATACCCAATAAATTAAAAAATAAATAAAAGAAAAATAGATAAATAAGATTTAAATAAATTCAGAATCATTTAAAACAAATAAAAATTTCACGAATACTGAACTGATCGGGACCGGGGTCGTAACGGTTATAGATGAGCTATAACTAAAAAAATAAATCGGACACAAAAATTGACATTAGGATTTTATAAAAAAAAATCCCTGATTTTAATTCTAATTTAACGGTAATTAAAAAAACTACAAAAACAATTATAGTTTGGATATTTATTATGCAAAAAAATTGTGTATAAAATGCTGTTATATAGGAACAGCACAATATATGAAATCAGACCAATAAAAGCAAAATAATAATGATAATCCAATCATTAAAAAGAAGAAGAAATTCAAAATATTAATCCAAAATAAGAAGGTACCAAATTTCAATTTTATCTTATAAAATACAATAATTAAAAATAGTTAAAAAACATACTCACGGTTCAATGTACGTGCGAGAAAAGGAAAAGGACGAGGGAATTGAGCGTGGCGAATTCATATGTTATTATAAGATGGAAGCCTTAGGCTAAGGATGAAGAATGTAAAATAAGTACAGCAATTGCGGTAAAACAAATTCGGAATCTGTAAAAGTTATTTAATTTAAAAAATTTGACAATAAATAAAAGAGAAAAAATAAAAATAATTTTTAAGAAATTATAAATTATATTTTCATAAAATATTGTTAATATGCCATGTATAAAATGTGGCGAAGTACATACAAAATATACTCAGATATGTCATTTTTTGAATAACTTCACTCTGCAGCAAGTGAATTAAAAAGAAAGCCTTTCAAAATGCGCTGCTGTTACAAAATCTAATATAATTTAAATCAATAAAAGATTATTTTAAATAATTATAATTTTCTTAAAATATTGTCAATATGCCATGTTTAAAATTGTGGCAAAGAGTGCAAATAGTACCTTATTAAATTAAAAAATTCCAGAAGTATATTAATAGCGTATTAAATTAAAAAATTCCGGAAGTGTATTAATAGCGTCCCGTGGACATGCTAAATTTCTACTGGACGAGGAAGTCTGGGACATGTAAATTGAAAGGAACAAAGGAATAAATTAAAAACGTAAATTATTTACTCGCTAAATATTTATAGTATAAAAATAATGCTGAAAATATTAGAATTTTCCTTAATATATAAATACTTTTATTTTAATGAAAAATGATACAAAAAATAATAAAATTATTTAATAAATAAATTTACTATTATGGCATCTAAATTTTCTATAAAGAAAATCAAGAAATTGAATAAAGATTTTTATGCAAACAGACAGTGATATGAAATAAATGATAAAAATACAAAATAATTAGAAATTAGAAGGCAGTTATTATATTAATTCGAAGATGAAAATATTCAACTGTGAAAGAAAATATTTAAAATATTATTTATTTATTTATTTATTGAGCAAACCGCAAGGCAAATATACTTGCACTTATAGCGGAAAACATAGTAATGAACACAGGTAAAAAAAAATGAAATAAAGTCAAGTCAATATCACAATACATACCATACATAAAATTTAAAAAATGAGATGAGATGAACCACCACCACTCAGGACTTATTTTTTGTATAAAATTCTTTCGTAAGATTTTTAAATTTATTTAAACCTGATATTTCCATAACTGTTTTGGGTAAGCAGTTCCATGGATTAATTGTTCGAATAAAGAAATTATTCCGAGATTTATTACTGAATCTTTTGTTTTGAATCCTAAATGTTTTTCGTTGCGATCTTGAAGAAAATTCGAAATATTTTTTTGGGTCTAAATGAGTTAAGCCCCTAATTATTTTGTAAGTCATATTCATATCAGTGAGCGACCTTCGAATACTTAATTTCTCCAATTTGCAAATTTCAAGTCTTTTTTCATATGGTGCCGCCTTGAGGCCACATTTTTTGTATACGATTCTTGTGAAATATTTTTGAACCTTTTCTATTCTTTTACTCGGTTCTTTTACGGGGACATTCCATACTTCGGATGCGTATTCGAGGTGAGGTCTGATATAGCTTTTATATGCTAGTATTAAGGTACTGATATTCCTTGTTTTTAATATTTTTAAAATTTGATATGCCTTGTAATAGGCCGCCTTTAAAATTTTTGAAATATGAATGCCAAATGAGAGCTTTTGATCAACCAAAACTCCCAGATCACGGACACAATCTACGCTTAAAATTACTTTCTCGCCAATTTTATACTCATGTTTAGGATTATTTTTTCCTAAATATAATACTGCGCATTTCTCATGCGCAATGGCTATGCCATTGTCTTTTGACCATTTGGCTAAGTTAGCCAACGCTAAAGAGAGTAAATCCCTTTTCGCGTCATTATCATGCGAAATGTAAATTTTAACATCATCGGCATACAATTTAATTCCGACTTCAGGCGGAATATAATTAGTAAGGTCATTTATAAAAAATCAAAAAAAGAAGAGGCCCGAGGACACTGCCCTGTGGGACACCGGAATAAGTTGTAAAACTTTCGGAATGATACTCTCCAATTTTAACTCTATATGATCTGTACGTTGGAAAATTTTGAAGAAATTTCAGTATTTTCCCAAAAATACCTATGTTCTGAAGTTTAACAATTAACTTAATTTAACGTGTATTTTAATAGTTTCAATGAAATTAATTTTTTATAATTAAAAAAATACTCTTTGTTTTTATTCAACAATGAGAAATTCGTTTCGAATAAAAATAAAATAAGGAATTTTAATCTAAGTTATTTTAACTTTCTTCTCTCGTCGTAGACCGCATAATCGATTAAAAGGTTCTTTCTTTAGATTTCAATTTCATTTAATATAATTTTTATTTAAACAAAAACTAATAAATTTTATGAAGATTTATTGTAGTTTTAGTTTTTGCATATAATATGAAGAAAATTTTTATTTTTTTTTATTTGAATGACATTTATTTGTTTTATTTTTTTTGCTAGAGTTAAATATACATTCATTAAAGTTATTTCTGGTTTAATAAAATAACTTAAAATCTTAATATATAAATTGTAAAAAGTAATGGAAAAGTCTTACGGCACTGATTGCTTTAATTTAATTTAATTTATGATTCATGTGTGACGGAGTCATTTCTCGCTATCACAATACAATCTATATTTTTTTCTTTCTCTTGTAGTAGCCCGAGTGTTTCGTAAACTGCTTTTATTTTGATCGAATTGTTTAGTCTATGACAAGAAAAACAGCATATTTTTTATATGATTTTCTTTCACTTATTTATTATTAATATTTAGCACTCGGTTCTTGCTATTATTTTTTACAGCGTTCATCTTCATGCTATGCGCCAATTCATTTTTGCTTTCGAACTGAGTTTTGAACTATATGCAATTGCTATGAATCATAGGCATTTTTATTAATTATTTTTTATTTTTATATATGCTATTAAATTTTTAGAAATTCTTTTGTAATTTTCTTTATTTAAATAAAACATCTTTTGTTCATATTCATCCAAATATTTCAGTTTCTGCGTTTTATCAGTTTTATCAAATAATTTAAAATAAATATTTTTGAATCGAAATATATGCAATTGTCGAGAATCTCATAATTTTCTTATTAATATATTCCATTAGTTATTATAAGATTGTTAATTGTATTACTTAACTGGCTTTTATGCATATCATTTAAATATTTGGCCTGCTTTCTTGTGTCCAAACAGCCTTCATCAACAATTCTCTCATGGATCACTGTAATAGTTTGTGATATAATTGAAAAATAATATATTTTATGACGAATTAAGAAAAATTTTTTTTATTTTATTTCCATATCAAAATGTGTTAATAACTTGGATTAGTTAATAAAAATTAATTCGACTAATTTAATCGTATTAGAATTTAATAAAATATATATATATATATAAATTTTTAGTCATGCTTTTTTTAAAAGTTTATGAAAAAGCAAAAGGGAATTAAAAAAAGGAAGTCCAAAAGGATTAATTTTTTCAAAAAACTTAATGAATTAATTCGAGGAATAATTTTAATTTCAGTTTTTCTTTTAATAAGGATTATTTATAAAAAATATTTAAAAATTTGACGCAAATTTTTTTCAATGTATGCAAAATTTTCTAAGAAAAACAGTGAAGCAATTGTTTATTTATCAAATATCCCTATAGGTTTATTTATATTGTACATAAGTAATTTGATGCATATTATTTTTATTTTTACAAATTATATAATCTGATAGACAAGTAATAGAGCTTATGAAGGTTTGAAAAATATTAAAATTTCAAAAATTAAAAATACAAAGCAAACAAATTGGAATTGTATGAAAATTAATATGAATAGCTACAATTGAAAAAAGAATAAGTTAACATTTTACCTTAAAAAGGAATTTTTTTTTGTGAAATTATACCAAAATTATTTTTATTGTAAGTTTTAGACAACTTTTATTATTATATTATTATAAAATGTGCTTTTTAGAGGGATAGTAAAAATAAATAGCTAAAAACAATAAAAATGCCATAAAAAAACTTAATTATGCCATATCTTTTTCATTTCATATGATAAAGATAAAGAATGTTTCTATAAATAAAATAAATCCAACAAGAATCTACATTTAGTTATTTGGAAAATGCAATCTTAAATATGAAAAAATTCATTAGTAACCATTCATCATTCAATTATTTATATATATATATTTTTTTTTTATTAAATTCTAATACGATTAAATTAGTCGAATTAATTTTTATTAACTAATCCAAGTTATTAACACATTTTGATATGGAAATAAAATTAAAAAAAAATTTTCTTAATTCGTCATAAAATATATTATTTTTCAATTATATCACAAACTATTACAGTGATCCATGAGAGAATTGTTGATGAAGGCTGTTTGGACACAAGAAAGCAGGCCAAATATTTAAATGATATGCATAAAAGCCAGTTAAGTAATACAATTAACAATCTTATAATAACTAATGGAATATATTAATAAGAAAATTATGAGATTCTCGACAATTGCATATATTTCGATTCAAAAATATTTATTTTAAATTATTTGATAAAACTGATAAAACGCAGAAACTGAAATATTTGGATGAATATGAACAAAAGATGTTTTATTTAAATAAAGAAAATTACAAAAGAATTTCTAAAAATTTAATAGCATATATAAAAATAAAAAATAATTAATAAAAATGCCTATGATTCATAGCAATTGCATATAGTTCAAAACTCAGTTCGAAAGCAAAAATGAATTGGCGCATAGCATGAAGATGAACGCTGTAAAAATAATAGCAAGAACCGAGTGCTAAATATTAATAATAAATAAGTGAAAGAAAATCATATAAAAAATATGCTGTTTTTCTTGTCATAGACTAAACAATTCGATCAAAATAAAAGCAGTTTACGAAACACTCGGGCTACTACAAGAGAAAGAAAAAAATATAGATTGTATTGTGATAGCGAGAAATGACTCCGTCACACATGAATCATAAATTAAATTAAATTAAAGCAATCAGTGCCGTAAGACTTTTCCATTACTTTTTACAATTTATATATTAAGATTTTAAGTTATTTTATTAAACCAGAAATAACTTTAATGAATGTATATTTAACTCTAGCAAAAAAAATAAAACAAATAAATGTCATTCAAATAAAAAAAATAAAAATTTTCTTCATATTATATGCAAAAACTAAAACTACAATAAATCTTCATAAAATTTATTAGTTTTTGTTTAAATAAAAATTATATTAAATGAAATTGAAATCTAAAGAAAGAACCTTTTAATCGATTATGCGGTCTACGACGAGAGAAGAAAGTTAAAATAACTTAGATTAAAATTCCTTATTTTATTTTTATTCGAAACGAATTTCTCATTGTTGAATAAAAACAAAGAGTATTTTTTTAATTATAAAAAATTAATTTCATTGAAACTATTAAAATACACGTTAAATTAAGTTAATTGTTAAACTTCAGAACATAGGTATTTTTGGGAAAATACTGAAATTTCTTCAAAATTTTCCAACGTACAGATCATATAGAGTTAAAATTGGAGAGTATCATTCCGAAAGTTTTACAACTTATTCCGGTGTCCCACAGGGCAGTGTCCTCGGGCCTCTTCTTTTTTTGATTTTTTATAAATGACCTTACTAATTATATTCCGCCTGAAGTCGGAATTAAATTGTATGCCGATGATGTTAAAATTTACATTTCGCATGATAATGACGCGAAAAGGGATTTACTCTCTTTAGCGTTGGCTAACTTAGCCAAATGGTCTAAAGATAATGGCATAGCCATTGCGCATGAGAAATGCGCAGTATTATATTTAGGAAAAAATAATCCTAAACATGAGTATAAAATTGGCGAGAAAGTAATTTTAAGCGTAGATTGTGTCCGTGATCTGGGAGTTTTGGTTGATCAAAAGCTCTCATTTGGCATTCATATTTCAAAAATTTTAAAGGCGGCCTATTACAAGGTATATCAAATTTTAAAATATTAAAAACAAGGAATATCAGTACCTTAATACTAGCATATAAAAGCTATATCAGACCTCACCTCGAATACGCATCCGAAGTATGGAATGTCCCCGTAAAAGAACCAAGTAAAAGAATAGAAAAGGTTCAAAAATATTTCACAAGAATCGTATACAAAAAATGTAGCCTCAAGGCGGCACCATATGAAAAAAGACTTGAAATTTGCAAATTGGAGAAATTAAGTATTCGAAGGTCGCTCACCGATATGAATATGACTTTCAAAATAATTAGGGGCTTAACTCATTTACACCCAAAAAAATATTTCGAATTTTCTTCAAGATCGCAACGAAAAACATTTAGGATTCAAAACAAAAGATTCAGTAATAAATCTCGGAATAATTTCTTTATTCGAACAATTAATCCATGGAACTGCTTACCCAAAACAGTTATGGAAATATCAGGTTTAAATAAATTTAAAAATCTTATGAAAGAATTTTATACAAAAATATGTCCTGAGTGGTGGTGGTTCATCTCATCTCATCTCATCTCATTTTTTTAAATTTTATGTATGGTATGTATTGTGATATTGACTTGACTTTATTTCATTTTTTTTATCTGTGTTCATTGCTATGTTTTCCGCTATAAGTGCAAGTATATTTGCCTTGCGGTTTGCTCAATAAATAAATAAATTATATTCAATGAAAATTAATTGGAAATTCATTATAATAAATTCAAATAAAAATAAAATAAAAATATCTAGACAATAGTAAATAAGACAAATAAGGCATTAATAAATCTAATAATTTTATTTGAGATAATGCCCAAGCAATTTGCTATTTAACAAAATAAATTATTTATTCAACATTTGAAATAGAAATTTTTAGGACACTGCAGAAATATTAATAAAAACAAAATTATTGTATGAAATTGAATTTGAAAAAATTAATAAATTAAAAGCGAAAGTTTGTATTAATTTAAAATTCCTACGCTCAAATACAAAAAGATAACAAATGTTTGGTTTCTTCTCTCTGACAATATTAGAAATTAAAAATATTCCTAATTATTTTGAAAATAATGTAAAGTCATTTAATATGACTCAAAGTGAAGATCACCAAAAAGATATGCGATAAACCAAGTTAAAATAATCATTTAAATAAAAATGCTGCATAACATATTGTATAATTTATTAATTATGCCAGAATGATTATAGATAAGTTGAAGGATAATGCTTATAAAATTCTATTCTACGCATAGTAAATTGTCTTTTTAGGAAGAGTATAGAGAAAAGAAACCCAATTATCAAAGTTCAGGCGACTGGCGAGAGGAGTAGATGTCTCGACAACGATTTTAACGAAAAATATAATAATAATAAATCCAAAGATTAATCCTTAAATGGATGGAGGCTGAATTTTTAATATAAAAATGTAAATATTAATATAATATTTTAATCAAATTAATAAAAGTTTATTTATGAGGAAAAAGATTCAGCAAAAAAAAAATAATTCCTCTGGCACGCTGTAGCTTTGCTAGAAATGTTATAAAAATTTAATAAAATTACCAAAAAAATGTTTTTGAAAAATAAAAAATCATTTCAACTTCAATTGCACTAAAATATGTTAACAAAAAATGATATAAGAACTAAGGTGCAAAAAAAACAACTAAGACTTATACATAACTTATACACTAAAAAATTACACAACATAAAAATATATTAATAAAATGGTATTAAAAGTAAATCAAATAAAATAATAATAATTTTTTTCAAATGATTACCCCTAATATTTAACGAATAGAAGACAGAGGAAAGAGAATGAATATGACGCTAATTAAATTTAATTCGCACTAATTAATTAAAAAATCTCAAAAATAATAAATATCAAACATATTTATTTCCACGATCAGTTTATATAAAATAAATAACCAAATGAACTATAACAGAAATTATTTAAATTATATTTGAAAAAATAATCACATATTCAAAATAACGCATACAAAATGAATCAATAAACTTAAACACAAGCAGCAACCATATAATCATAATCTGCTTGTATTAAAAATAATGTAACTTTAAGTTGCTAACAAGGGGACCTCGCGAACTGTAACTCGGAAAGTTGGTATAAATTTGGTACCATTCGATAGAGCAGGGTCGACTTCTATTGTGAATTTTTAATTTTACGTGCCTATAGCGAAAAATATTTTCATTAATTAAAACTTGTCATACATTTGTTTAATATAAAAAATTGTTTTTCAAATTTTTTAATTATATTATACATTAATTAAAATTTATTTATTTTCATGTTGGATTCGAACCATGACCACCAAAAATAGGAATTAAACCAACTTAGCCACAAATTTGCTCATTTTTCTTGAAAAACCAGTCAATTTTTGATTTTTGAGGCCACATAACTTTTTTGTTTTTCGTTATAGGCACGTAAATTTAAAAATTCACAATAGAAGTCGACCCTGCTCTATCGAATGGTACCAAATTTATACCAACTTTTCGAGTTACAGTTCGCGAGGTTCCCTTGTAAGCCAGATTTGATTATTCAATTCATTGAGCAGTACACAAAGTTCTTCTCGCGTTCAAATATGCTGAGTTTCCATAAATAAATTATAATAAACATATTATAAAAAAACAAACAAAAACTTCAATTTAAATAATCAAGTTAATATATTGACGAAGCTAAACTTATTTTGAAAATATAAAAATAAAAATTATGGGATTATTATGGATAAACTTGCTCATTTTATATTAAAACACTAATTTTGCAGTTAAAATTTTTTCATATATAACAAGTTTCGATGCAAATTAAAAAAATGTTATTTTTTACAAATTTAAATTAATTTATTTGAATTAGGTTTTTCTTTTGCTATTATATTTTTTTATAAATATGAACTCAAATAATCTCGGCGGAAGAAGATATATTTACCTCGTACATTAATTTTTAGTATAAATTTTAGGTTTTTTGGAAGATTTTTAAAATATTTTTTCTCTTATCTTGAGCTCATCCGCACTAGTTTCTATTTTTTTTTATTTCGACATGAATAAGTAAAAATTTATCTTTATATATATGTATAAATAATGATTTTTTTCAATTTTTATATTGGTTTTTTTAATTAATTACTAATTTTGATAAGATTTTTTAAATATTGTTTCTCTTATCTTGATCTCATGGGTATTTGTTTTCAACATGAAGAAGAATGATATATCTTTATGTTAAATAATGATTTAATTCATTTTCTTAAATAATGATTTTTTTCATTTTAAAATTAATTTTATTAATTAGCTTCATTGGATATGCCTTTTTTTTGTTAAACCTGAGTTTCATAAATATTAATACTTTTATTTATCAAAATCAGAATTTTTTCAAATATATTTATTGTTATTTTCTTGATTAAGAATAAAAAATAATTACAGATGAAATTTAGCAATAATATTTTTTAATGTAATTAGTTTTTGTTTACATTTTGGAAATAACAAGACATGGAATAAGCTATTTTATTAAATATTTTATATTCATATAATTGTTTTTAATGTACAGAGTTCTATATATTTTGAAATTTTTTAATAAATTGTTCTTAAAAATATAAAAGTTTTTATTTTATAATACATTTAAGTGTAAAGGTAACATTGTAAAATAAAATTTAATTGCTCCACATTTTTAATAGTCTTCCTTCGTTAATTTAAAAGAAGATGAATTTTATTATCATATATTCGTGATTCGTGGAGTACATCATCAATATTGAAATTTTTTCTTCGTCTCTTTAAAATTTGATTAAATCGTTTTGTTTATTTTTTAAAATATATTTTTGAAAAGATTTTTTCTAAAAAATGACAAGTATTAAGATTTATTTTATAATTATTAATGATGTAGTAAGAAATAAGTGCGTAACAATATTTATTTTTTATTTTATTAAAGAGATAAATGTTCGTCACTTTTTTGAATCTGAAATTTATTTAATCAAAAAATGCTTTTTATTCTGCCTATTTACTTCTAGATTAGTCGAAGATTGAACTTTTTACAATAATTTGATGTTTTGATTGTTGTTAAACCTTGAAATTTGCAAAATTGAGAGAAAATTAGGTCAAAAGTCCATAAAAGATCATCGGATTTTCCTTACGATTTTTTTTTCTGGCTAAGGGCTAATCCATCATCACCTGCTAGGCCAAGGGATTATATCGTGTGATGTGGAAAAATTTTTTATTTTTACAAATATATTTTAAACAAAAAAAATTAATGCTTTTGTTCTAATTTTTCATTTTTCATTTAACATTTTTCAATTTTTAACATTTATTCGGCTTTAATAGCATAAAAAAGCAACTATCTCTATTTTTAGAATTTAGTTACCTTTCATTGTCATATATTTTTTAAAAAAAAAAGAATTATGGCCAAATAAAAAGGTAAAAGGCAAATTTTAAGAAATGCATCAAAAATTATTAAGGTCATATTTGATTATTTTATTGAAATTTTGAATAAATTTAAATTTCGACCTTTTGTTCGAATTCGGCTCCAGGGTTCTAAATTAGGCGAAATGGATGTCATTTTAGTGATAAACAACCTCGAAAACCCCTAAAACATTTTTGGGACTTACTAAAAATTCAATTTTTGCAAAAAAAATGGGAGGGGGACCGGCCCTATTATCCAGAAAAGTTCTGATTTTTGAGTAGTGACTAAATGTTTCTGATTTGTTAAAATTATTTTAATTTTTGAAATTTTATGGCATAATGTCAGTCGAAAATATAAAATATTTGAAACATTTTGGTCAAATGAATTGTTAAAAAACTGTTTGAAATTTTTTGAAAATTTTCTTTTTTTGACTCCGAAATCTGATTTTTTTTATTTGATATTTTGATTTTAAAAATTTGGGCCCGATCTCTTGTGTAAAATGCAATAAATTAGGCTAAAAACATAAATTGAAGAAGAAAAAAAATTAATATGCAACGCAAAATATGATGATGAAGTGAAATGTGGAAGAGGAGGGAAGGGCACATCGGCGGCGGATGGGGCAATTCCAAATGATGTGCTGATATGATGCCAACAGTGCCAACCAGTGAGCGTCGTTTTTTGTTGATTTTCAATTGATGCAGCGAAAGAGTGGTGAAGAGAGAGTCAGAGAGCAAAGAGAAAGAGATGAGAGAGAATGAGGGAAAGAGAGAGAGTGGGAGTCGGAGAGCAAAGAGAAAAACATGAGAGAGTATGAAGGAGAAAGACAGAGAAAGGAGAGAGAGAGAGAGCGGAGAGAGAGAGAGAGAGAGTTTAAATTTTGGCGTTCTGATTTTGAAAAAAACCTTATTTGAACTGGGAGCCCAAATGGAATAGGGCACCTTCTTAGGCTTTGAAATACTTACAGTAATTTTAGGTGAAAAACTGTCCCAATAATTAATATTTATTAGTTTCTGCCTGAATTTCACGGCTTGTTGTTGGACCAATTGCATCATTGTGCTCATATCAGAACCTGGTATTAGTGCCGCCAACAATGACTTAATTGGCCATGGATGTCCAGCAGGCATTCACCTCCGTTGGCTGATCGCTGATAACGAGCTCTCCGCTCTAATTGACCATGAAATTGGATAACAAAAAAGGTAAAAAGAAGACTAATTTTTGGCAAATTATTTCGTTTTTGGCCAATTATTGTGGGGCTTCATTTTTTAGACAAATGCCTAAATTTGTTACGTACAGTTAATCACGAAAAGCGCGTATTTAGCTTTGTTTGGCGTACCTATTGGGACTTATAAGGCCTATTTTTGTGATAATTTCGCCATTTTAAGTGCATATTTTAGAATTTTCGGAAAAATCCTTAACAAAATGCAATAAAACCAAAAAGAAACCCCAAAAAATAATCTTTTTAAAAATTGTTATTATCCGAAAAAAACAAATATTTTATATAATTTAATTTACAATTCAAAATAATCAAAATTAAATTTTTGATTTTTATTTAGAAACGGGAAATTTTAGCCATTTTCGCCAAACTTAGGCATTTGAAGACCAAATTTTGGCAAAAATAAAAGAAAATTGGGATCTGGCCCTGCCATTTTAGTAATTAGGGCCAAATTATTAAGAATTGAATAAAATTTAAAAATATTATCCGTTTAATTCGGTAATTTCTCGTTACAGAATCATTTATGTGCTAGTTGTTCGTCTCCAAAGTTCGAACTTTTCATTTGGCAAACTCTTCGTGGACCACTAAAAAATGCCAGCAAAAACGTTACAAAACAAAAATATGGCACGCCGTACGCCTTTGGCATTTTTGCCAATTTCGGGTGACAAAATTCAATGTTTAATTTGGACAAATGTCGCTTTAGATGATGCCTTGCGAAATTTGTCGGCAAAACTCACCAATTTTGTGGGATTTGTATCCCCCGGAACATTTCTGATTGCTGCTGCTTAGTTGTACACCTTTGACCGTGCCAATCCAAATTAATTACAGGTCAATCATTTTTTTTTGGTTTTCGGCATTCATTTTTTGCAACATTTTTTAATGAAAATTGGACATATATAAAAGATTTTGTGCCAAAAATCGTTATTTTGATGCTTTTGTGTCAACATTCGTTATTTTTAAAATTTTTGTGGCCAAAATTGAAATATTTGTGCCAACAATCGTTTTTTTTTGAGACTTTTGTGCCAACAATGTTATTTTTAAGATTTTTGTGGCCAAGATTGGGATATTTGTGCCAACAATCATTTTTTTAAAGATTTTTGTAGGAAATTTTTGAAAATTTTTTTGTTACGAGTCAGGCAAAACTGGTGCTATTTATTGAAAAATTTATTTTTGTTTTTTAATTTAACCTCAATCCATTCTCGTTTCTCTAAAATAATTTTTTTGTTTTCTCGCGATATAAATAAGTGAGTTAATAATGTCTTTTTAAAATTTATTTATTTATTTTTCCATAAAAATTCGAAAATATATTACTCGTTCGATTTTCAAATAGCTCATTCAAGCTTTGTTTAATTGAGTTTTTTGACCCAATAGCGTAAAGTACAACTCGCTGATGTCCAACTATTTTGATAGTTTCATGCATTGGTTCCTCTGGCCTTTCATTTGGCTCTTTTTTCTATTTAAAAAAAACTTCCTTTGTTAATTTTTTTTCATTTTTTGAGTTTTGTACCCTTTTATTTTTTGTTTTTATTTATTTTTTGTTTTTTTTTAATTTCTTTTCGTTCCCTTCACATTTTTGGTGAACTATAATTTGCCAAATTTGCAACTTTTTTCATTTAAGTTGCCCCGGTTTTTTTTTTAATAGTTTTTCGAAAGAGAGAGAGAGAGAGTCAAATAAAAGTGATTTTTTCCTCTCGCCCCCTCTCTTTATTAAATGCTATTTCGCCTTTTTTGTGCCATTATAAACAAATTTGCCATTTTTTGATAATTAGTCCTACTTTTCCTTCCCATTAATTAATACTTTCACATTTTGGTGACCTATTTTTAAATGTCAATTTTTTTTTCTAAAAAATTGCGGCATATAAACCAAAAAAGTGCAACAATCTTTTTCTTTCTTCCACATTTGCACGTCGTTTCTACACAAAATGCACCAATTTTAAAAAAAATCGGCATAATTTTTGCTTTAACTCTTTTTTGAATGCTTTTTTTTGTTTGTTCTTTGGCCATTGCATGGCAATTAAATATGTCTGCCAATGATACAAAAACAATAAAAATTTTGAATTTTGCCTTGCCACAATGGGACGGTCCCAGGATTTGAGGGCTTGCATGGGTACAGACTGCAAATGTTAATGACGAGCTCTTTTTGTTGGCCTGGCATACAACAACTTTTCTGCTTAATTTTCAGCGCAGATTTTTGGGAAAAGATGAGGCCGACGAGCGGCGCCTTTTTGAAAACTTTGGTGTATTTGTTAAAAAAAAATTTTTTTTTTTTCATACTAAAATTTCAGTGTTTGATTTTTTACGCGATTTTTTGCGGCGTCTTTTTTTTAAATTTTTTTGGGAACCGACGGAAAACATAAATCGAAATTTAAACAGATAAAAATTGCTTTTGAAGCTTTTACCCCATTTTTAACAGATTTACACCAAAAAATTGTTAATTTTGTGGATGTTTGGAAAAAAATTAGCTAATTTTTTTTTGGAAAATTTTGGAGATGAAGGGTGGGAAATTCTCAGCATAAAATGTACCATCCCTGGCCTTGCCGGCCATAATTATTGCTCTACCACCACCATGGTTGGGGTTGGAATGGCACTCATTTGCGCAGCATTCGTCCGTCGCCCTCCATCCGCCGTGTTCACACATTTTTGTTGATCGCCGCCTTTCCCTACCGCCCTCCCCCGCCTTAATTGAGTGGTGATGCTTCTCTCCGACCCATAATAATGAAAACCTCCCCAATTTTTAATTTTTTTTCATCCTTATTTTACCCATATCCTTTTCTTTCGGCAGCAGCGTCCGTTCGCGACAAATATTATGTGAGATCATTGAACCATAAGGCGACTGAAAATTAAAAAAAAACAATTAAAATACATACAATAACCATTTTTATATAGTATAGTATCTCTCTGCTTCGGAGAATTGGACAATGAAACGCAGAGCAATTTCATGGAATTTTCACAAGTTTTATTAAGTTATGGAAACTTTAATATATATAGATATACATAAATATATGAATCGGAAAAAAATGGATGTATTTTAAGAAAATTGGCTCCCAATTTGGGGATAATTTCCGACGACAGTCCCCGTGATTTCACTACTGCTGCAGTGGTGGTTGATCGCATAAACGATTGTGCTCCATAGCATCCATGGGCTGCTGCTTGCTGCTGTTGATGGCACGGAATGATGCGCGCGAATGCCAATTTGTGTGTCTGCACAAGGAAAAATTTATTTGAAAATTATAAATTTTCTTTTTATCTGTCTGTCATATCCTTCTCATGCAACGGGAAAATGAACTTTTGCCATACAAATAGAAATGTAATTTATTTTTTTGAATTTGTATAAAAATTAAATGTAAGATTAAGTGAAAAAAACTTGTTCACTTTCTGTAATAATTTCGCTAGAATTCCAATTTACCCGTGGTGCAATTCAATTTAATTTACTATGTTTTTGCTTTGGCCAACATATCAGAACTTTTTGATAGCCGTAAAAATTGCTCTCAAAGAGGCGTTAAATAATAAATTATTTTCTCGGGTTAACTTCAGAGTTTTTAAACAATGAAAAAATTTCTCTCCCTGAAGAAAAAAAAGAATGATCCCTGCTGTCCATCATTAAAAAAGGGGAAAGAAAAGGATATGGGTAAAATAAGGATGAAAAAAATTAAAAATTGGGGAGGTTTTCATTATTATGGGTCGGAGAGAAGCATCACCACTCAATTAAGGCGGGGGAGGGCGGTAGGGAAAGGCGGCGATCAACAAAAATGTGTGAACACGGCGGATGGAGGGCGACGGACAAATGCGGCGCAAATGAGTGCCGTCCCAACCCCAACCATGGTGGTGGTAGAGCAATAATTATGGCCGGCAAGGCCAGGGATGGTACATTTTATGCTGAGAATTTCCCACCCTTCATCTCCAAAATTTTCCAAAAAAAAATTAGCTAATTTTTTTCCAAACATCCACAAAATTAACAATTTTTTGGTGTAAATTTGTTAAAAATGGGGTAAAAGCTTCGTGTTTAAATTTCGATTTATGTTTTCCGTCGGTTCCCCAAAAAAATTTAAAAAAGCGTAAAAAGTCAAACACTGAAATTTTAGTATGAAAAAAAAATTTTTTTTTAACAAATATACTAAAGTTTTCAAAAAGGCGCCGTTCGTCGGCCTCATATTTTCCCAAAAATCTACGCTGAAAATTAAGCAGAAAAAGTTGTTGTATGCCAGGGGCCTATTTCAATTCCCGTCGTATCTCCGATGTGATGTCATATCTCCGATACGACATCGCATCGTATAATTCTGTTTCAATAAAAAGCATGCGATGTCGGACATTTCTGTTTCAATTCATCGTCCCGATGTCGTATATACGATCATCGTAACATCATGAAAAAAACGTCCGATGTCGTATATTTTGTTTCAATAACAACCGACCATCGTATATCCGACATCGTATATATGACGAAACTAAGGGAAGAAATCGTGTAAATTCATCCGTGGTGCAACCCATGTATCTGGTCCCGTCATGTAAAATTAAAAAATTCACAAAAAATTTAAATTTTAAATATAAAATTATAAAATAAATTTTGTTTTATAGAATGAAGTCTCTGCGCAGGATTTTGCAGGATCCCAATCCGCAATCCTGCATTTTTTGGAAAATGCAGGATTTGCAGGATTTGCAGGATTAATCCGGCCGGATCCGGTCCGGCAAAAGATTTTGAATTCCAATCCTGCAACAGGATCCGCAAATTTGAAATTTCCGGTCTCTAGTGTCAACCGAAATTTTGATACTGATCAAAAAGTCACTTACATCAACTTAGTAAATTATGGCATAAATTTTGTAAACCATTATTTCTAATTGCTATTTTACAAAAGTTAATTTTGTTCCTATTTTGCATGTTTATGTAAATTTTTTGAACTCAAATTTTAGGGTGGCTTTATATATTGGACACCTATAATGTATTCTTTATTAAACTTTAAAATAATATTTATTGATATTTAATAATAATAATTTCAATTTCAATTTAATTAATTTTACATTATTACACAATTTGGTTTTCACTTTCATGATGTCGGATACGCGATTTTGACATCACATCATGCAAATTGAATTGAAACAGAATTACATAATATTCACGATTTTTCATCGTATTTACGATTTTTCTCGCATCTTATAAAAGATGATCGTAAATACGATGAGACGTCGTGAAATGATGGGAATTGAAACAAAATTTTACACGATATGACATCATATCGGAGATACGACGGGAATTGAAATAGGCCCCAGGCCAACAAAAAAGAGCTCGTCATTAACATTTGCAGTCTGTACCCATCAGGGCTGGCCGTGATTGAATTTCCAATCACGGAAATCCGTGAGCCGTGATCACGGAGCTTCAAAAAAAATCCGGGACCCGTGATCCGAGATCACGGCACCCCAAAAACCCCGTGATTTCCGTGATCCGTGTAAAATTTTCTAATGATTTTTTTATTTAAATTTATTAAAAAACGGAATTTATTCGCTGGAAAAATGCCCAAAAGATATTTTAAAGAAACCAAAAATATAAACCGCTTTTTTGCGGCTTATCTTTTCAAAAAACTTTTCGAGTACGGTGGGCAGTTCTGGAAAATAGAAAAAATTCATAGTGGGGTTGAGAAAATTTTTCTGGAAATTTTGATTAGGCCTGTCATTTTAAATTTAAGCGACGGAAAGAAAATATGAATTTTTGGCTGTTTTTGCGCCAAAAAGGGACTATTTTTTGGCATTTTAGTGTCAACTTTCAAAAAATACGGTAAAATATGGGTCCGTCCGATGGTGCCGACAGGCGCCGCCGAGAAAAATTTTGAAATTTTGAGTGAATTTGTTAACAGATTTTGTCCAAAATATGTCCAATCATTGGTTAATTTATTGGTCTATGGACGTTTTAAAAAAAAGAAAAATAATTTTCAATGTTAGGAAATTTCTTGTTAATTAAATTTCAATTAAAATTATCAAAAAAATATATAAAAATTTTACTGTCCTAATTGGGAATTGAACCCAAGGGACAGACAACGAAAGACAGAAGGCTTAACCATCAGACTAAATATATATGCGTACTTCCTTAACAGAAATGAATTTATATTTAATTTTTTCTCAAAAAATTTCTTTTCACACACCACTTTCCTATTTTCGTCTCAGTAAAAATTCCTTATATAAAATGCCAATCACGGAACAAAATCACGGAAAAAATTTTGTGTAGAAACGACGTGCAAATGGGGAAGAAAGAAAAAAATTGTTGCACTTTTTTGGTTTATATGCCGCAATTTTTTAGAAAAAAAAATTGACATTTAAAAATAGGTCACCAAAATGTGAAAGTATTAAATAATGGGAAGGAAAAGCAGGACTAATTATCAAAAAATGGCAAATTTGATTATAATGGCACAAAAAATGCGAAATAGCATTTAATAAAGAGAGGTCGCGAGAGAAAAAATCACTTTTGTTTGACTCTCTCTCTCTCTCTTTCGAAAAACTATAAAAAAACCGGGGCAACTTAAATGAAAAAAGTTGCAAATTTGGCAAATTATAGTTCACCAAAAATGTGAAGGGAACGAAAAGAAATTAAAAAAAACAAAAAATAAAATAAAAACAAAAAATAAAAGGGTACAAAACTCAAAAAATGAAAAAAAAATTAACAAAGGGAGTTTTTTTTAAATAGAAAAAAAGAGCCAAATGAAAGGCCAGAGGAACCAAGGCATGAAACTATCAAAATAGTTGGACATCAGCGAGTTGTACTTTACGCTATTGGGACAAAAAACTCAATTAAACAAAGCCGGAATGAGCTATTTGAAAATCGAACAAGGCGTAATATATTTACGAATTTTTATCGAAAAATAAAATAAACAATTTTAAAAAGACATTAATTAACATTTTGGCGAAACGAGAAGGGATTGAGGTTAAATTAAAAAACAAAAATAAATTTTTCAATAAATAGCACCAGTTTTGCCTGACTCGTAACAAAAAAATTTTCAAAAATTTCCTACAAAAATCTTTAAAAATAACATTGTTGGCACAAATGTCTCAATCTTGGCCACAAAAATTTTAAAAATAACAAATGTTGAAACAAAACCATCAAAATTACGATTTTTGGCACAAAATCTTTTTATATTTGTCCAATTTTCATTAAAAATGTTGCAAAAAATGAATGCCGAAAACTTAAAAAAAATGGTTGACCTGTAATTAATTTGGATTGGCACGGTCAAAGGTGTACAACCAAGCAGCAGCAATCAGAAATGTTCCGGGGAATACAAATCCCACAAAATTGGTGAGTTTTGCCGGCCAATTTATGCAAAATCGCAAGGCATCATCTAAAGCGACATTTGTCCAAATTAAACATTGAATTTTGTCACCCGAAATTGGCAAAAATGCCAAAGGCGTACGGCGTGCCATATTTTTGTTTTGTAACGTTTTTGCTGGCATTTTTTAGTGGTCCACGAAGAGTTTGCCAAATGAAAAGTTCGAACTTTGGAGACGAACAACTAGCACATAAATGATTCTGTAACGAGAAATTACCGAATTAAACGGATAATATTTTTAAATTTTATTCAATTCTTAATAATTTGGCCCTAATTACTAAAATGGCAAAGCCAGATCCCAATTTTCTTTATTTTTGCCAAAATTTGGTCTCAAAATGCCTAAATTTGGCGAAAATGGCTAAAATTTCCTGTTTCTAAATAAAAATTTTAATTAAAAATTTAAGTTTGATTATTTTGAATTGTAAATTAAATTATATAAAATATTTGTTTTTTCGGATAATAACAATTTTTAAAGAGATTATTTTTTATTAAAAAAATACTTTAGGGAATCGTTTTTAAAAAGTTTTTTATTTCTTAGGGGGTTTCTTTTTGGTTTTATTGCATTTTGTGAAGGATTTTTCCGAAAAATTCTAAAATAGGCACTTAAAATGGCGAAATTATCACAAAAATAGGCCTTATAAGTCCCAATAGATACCCCAAACCAAGCTAAAAACGCGCTTTTCGTGATTAACTGTACGTAACAAATTTAGGCATTTGTCTAAAAAATGAAGCCCCACAATATTGGCCAAAAACGAAATAATTGGCCAAAAATTACTCTTCTTTTTACCTTTTTTGTTATCCAATTCCATGTGGCAATTAGAGCGGAGAGCTCGTCGATCAGCGATCAGCTAACGGGG
>SIJG01000019.1:1876125-1913066 GCA_023374025.1 Heterodera schachtii
CATACATTGTAGTCTCGAAAAGTCCATCCGAAATGCTCCTGGGACGGAAGCCGCGAACAACATTAGACCTACTGAAGCCACCTCCAATTCAGCCGATCGAACGTGATCAGGCAATGGAGAAGAAGTTCAATCGCCGATTTGGCACGCGCCCGCAGATTTTCGCTTCAAAGGACGCAGTTTGGGCACGACATCGCCTTTCCCAAATTTGGAAGGCCGGAACAATCTGTGGATGTTCCGGTGTCATATACAACGTCCAATTTGAAGATGGATCCAGCGGTCGCTATCATGCGAATCAGCTGAGGTTCCGAAAGGCGACCGAAATTGTTGAGGACCCATTGAACATTTTGAATGAGGAATTCAAATTGCCAATTCAAATGGCACCAATGGCAAATGGACACCAAAATGGGCAGGTCCTAGAGAATAGGCCTGACCCCGTCAATGCTGAAGATGGAGTGGAAGAACCGCCGATCAGAGATGAGCAACAGGATGTCATTCAAGCCGCTCGATCGCCGACACCTGCTGCTCGATCGCCGACGCCTGCCGTTCGGTCGCCGACGCCACAACGACGCTACCCTGATCGCCGACGGCAACCACCTGCGCGATACTCGCCCCGTTAGATCATTTAAAAGGGGAGGTGTTCGGGTGGTTAACCCCGAGAGATGAAAGAACACATTTGCATTCATTTTTCCTTTGCATTTGTCTATTTCTTTTTCCTCTCCATTTTCCCCACTCTCTAATTGTTGTGTCTTCCCTTATTTATGTTAGACACTATTGATTAATATTGTCCAGTGCATGTCCATTCCCCTCATTCATTCAGTTGCCTTTTATGCACTTATTTCACTTCGCCTAAATATTATTATTCTCCTCCATATTTATTCCGCCACCGACTTCGCCTATTTATTTAAATTGTTTAATTTATTTGTTCTACAAATAAACATTTTATTGTGTCGGCTTGAAGACCGAACACATTCAATATTTTTAAGCATTTTACGTCGCTTCTGCTGTTAAATAAATGTGATCATCGTTTTTTGTTAATTTTAGATTATGGGGTTTTATTTAGGAATATTTTAAGTTCGATTATTATTTACCAAACCAAAATTTTTGATTTGATTATTGAAATATTATTAATAAAATGTCCAATTATTTTTACATATATTTCAATGTGATTTAAAATTTAGTTATGTGAATAATAGTTTGGTTTTAAAATTAGTTTTATTTGTTTTTTTAATTTAATAATAAAATCTGCATTTCTTTTACTTAAATTATAGAATTAACTTATTATTTCCAGAAATAGTTTCTTATAAAAATTAAATTTATTTTATTTTAAAAATATTAAATGAAATTATTTAAAATTTATTTTCATGTAAATGAAAAATAAAATATTTACATCAAACTTTCTTTTAGTTAGATACTTTAAGCATTTAGAAAATATCTTTACAAATATCTCAAATTTTAAGAAACGAAAAAATATTTTTATATCTATTAAATAATATACAAATTTTCTATTACTTTTAATATTAATTTTTTTTAAATTATTCATTTAATTTTAAGCTTCCAACTGCCAGGATTTATTTTTAGCTTTTTTTATGAGCCCTTGGCCTCTTGCATTGGCACTGTTCATTTTTTCGGAAGCTATAATCTTATATTTGAATGATGGCAAAAAGTTCAAAAAATCCCAAATGATCGAATTATTATTTTTAGTTTGAAATGACAAGTTTTTAATGGCCTACTATTTGATTCGTTATAAATTAGTATTTTATACTTATTTAATCAAACAAAAAACATTGGTATATATTCCGTTCACCTTTTCTTTATATTATTTTTTACGCGTCAGAAAAGAAAGTGTTCCAAATTTTAGAACCCATTCAATTTTTTATTTATGCAAATGACTGTTACTTGTTTTTCGATGCTCTATTTAATTTAATTTATCATTTATTATTTATTAAATTCAATGTTTTAATAAAATCCATAAATTTTAACTTAAATTCCCTCGCATTATTGTTTTTATTTATTAAAAAAAATATTAATATGCTTCAATTTTCATTATTAATTATAAGAATATATTTTTGAAATGATTTTATGACTTAAAATCAAAAAAATCCTCATTTGGCATGAAAAATCCTCATTTTTTTAAAACATAAAAAAATGCAAACAAAATCACTTAAGAGTCATATTTTCCGTTTGAAAACATTCACGGCGCCTATCAACGCCGCCGGACCCCAATAATTCCTATTTTTTCTTAAAAAATTGGTCAAGAATCGCAAAATTGGGTCGCAAAATTGGTAATTTTTGGTAAA
Source organism: Heterodera schachtii (assembly GCA_023374025.1). Classification (NCBI taxonomy): domain Eukaryota; kingdom Metazoa; phylum Nematoda; class Chromadorea; order Rhabditida; family Heteroderidae; genus Heterodera; species Heterodera schachtii. Next base: position 1,878,423 of record SIJG01000019.1, read on the forward strand.
TATCTATGACTAATATTATTTAAAACCTCCAAAAAAAAATAAAAATAAAAACTTCGGTTTATATTGTTTTATTAATAATTTGACATCTCTTTAATTTTTTTGCTTTTAAATTGCTCTTTTTGTGGTGCGGTTTTCCAAAAAAACTTCTGGAAACATTGGGCGAGGGGGTCGGGCAGAGCCGATAGGCGCTGCCGGAAAAAATTTGGAATTTTGAGTGCGATTCGTTAGAATCCGCAAATCCTCAGTTTCAAAATAAATCCTCTTTTACCCTCTAAAAGACAACAAAATGAGGAAAAATCCTCAGATATAGCATCTCTGCTTTAAGTTATTAGCTTCTTTTTTTCGTATTTCGATTAATAATTTAATAAAATTCGAGATTTATTTGTGTATGTGTATTCCCAAACTAATAGAATTTATTAAAACAAAGAAAAATTTATTTCCATTTATCAACAATTTAACTTTTTAATATCTCTTTTTTATACATTTGATAAATATTAATTAAAAACAGCTTTACTAATACTACTATTAATATTTGTTCTATGTTCGTAAAAATTATAAGTTTAATTTTAATTTGATTTTTTAGCAATTTATTTTTATTTCATTGTATTAATTTTGTCTAAAAAGCTTAATATTTTTATTTATATCTACCATTTACTTACATTTATAAATTTCTGTCGAAAGAGGAATTATTTTTCCTTATTTATATAGGATTTCAGTTTTGTTTTTTTCCATGGGAATCCAATGAATTGTGCATCCAAATCGATTTCCACTTGGTATCACCGTCACCTAGTTTCTAATTAATGAATTATTTATTTAAATACTGTTTTCATTTTTTAGATTTATTATTTCATATATTTTAAATTTCTTAAAATGTTTAAACTTAATTGTATTTGATTTCAGCTAAATGAATATCGTCTTGAGATTATGTTTATTATTAAGCATTTACTGTCTTTATATTTTCTGTTATTTTATGATTATAGAATTTTTTCTTTTTAGGAAAAATCAACAGTCATGGTCATATTTTTATTTATATTTCAAATTTATTTTTTTAATTTCTGATTAAATTTTTATTTATTCAAACACTTGAAATATTTATTTTTTAATCTTGCAGAATATATTCAGTAAATATTTTATTAATAATATTGAAATTTGATTTTGAACCGGTTCAAAAAACTATCATTGTCAGATGGCGTCCGTTCAACTTCATTGCCTGATTTTAGACTAAGCTCGTGAAGAACTTTCGAATGATACCAAATTTGTCCCAATTTGACCATTTTAAAGGGTCAGGAGCCCCCCCCCCCCCTTTCACTCAAATTTTCGAGTTTTGAACCGGTTCAAAAACCGGTTTAAAGTTGAAGCGCGCCAAAATAGCGGTAAATAAACACGGCGCTAGAAAAATCCTGACAGGATGGATCGAAGTCCTTGCATGAGCTTGAGAGAAAATGAAGCTGATGCATTTCAACTAGGAAAATATTAAATTGCATAATATTTTTACAAAAAGTGAAAAAACATTGACTTATTACAAATTGAATATGCTGTAAAACATAAAATAAATTATTTTTAATTTTTTTTAAAATTACATAAAATATTCCATTATTTAATTTTTATTCGTATTAACAATTTAATTAACCAAGAAATTACTATAATAAATAAAGAAATTTCTTTTATTTGATGCTTTTTAAAAATTTCGTAAATCGAAACTTGAACAACAATATAATTAATAGTTACAACAAATGAAAAAATATACAAACAAGAAAGTGTTTCGCATGGATTGCAATGTAAATGGAACAAAGTGTGCTTCAAACAACCCTAAATTGTTTGGATTTCAAGAGTAGAAGGAATTATATAAGGAGAATGATAAAATTGTTCTGTAGCACATAAACAAAAAAATTAAAAATATTCTATATCATATTATTGCTTTTGAAATTAATATTAACTCTCTTGAATTGATACATTCTCTAATTATCTATGCTTAATATAAAATGTTTACGATTCTGAAAACTAAGATAAGTAAAGAATGTTTTCTTATCTTTTTTTATATTATAATTCTAATTATATTAATATATTGTTAAAATTGACTTTTATATTTTTTTCATTTTAGCCTTTTTTGCACTCAAATAATATACATAATTTTTAGTAAATTAAATTTTCTAATGTTTCACGAATTATTAAATAAATGTCTACATTTGTTTTTTAATTTTGAATTGTGTATCGTGAGAAAACTTAACCAAATTACAATAGAAAATGAATATATTTGAATATGATTTTATGATGTTGTAACCCGAGTCACAAATTTATAAATTGAATATATATTATATATAATAATCAATAGCTTTTTATCTTTTTGAGATTTTAGTTCAATTACGTACTTTTGGTTTATTATTCATAAATTGCGCTCAGTTTTAAGTTCATTTTAATATATGTTGCTGTTTACTTGGGTATTGTAATAATTCTTTTTTATTTTTTATATTCTATCTTGACTCTTCACCCAATATCCTGCCATGCACGAAAAAAGTTTATTATGTTAACGGAATATAATTTATTTACGTTTTCAAATTTAATTTTTTGTTTTATTATTTATAAATTGATATTCAGTTAATTATCTTGTTTTTAGTTTGGACATTGTTTTTTGGATATCAATGTGAAATTAATTTTTATTGTATTAAATAAAATGTTAAATTATTCCAAAATTAATTCCAACTTATATATTGTGCAATATTTATTATTTTGTTGAATCAGATAATTCATGCATATGCACAAGAAAGGGGCGCGACTCAGCCTGTCTTTACAAATATTTTATTGCTTTGGTTTTTATTTTATTTTAGAATGAAATATTACATTGGTTTTATGTTTACAATAAAATTTTTATGATGGCAGCAATTTGTGAGTATCTATTGGTTGACAAATTCACGTTATTTGGTTAATTGATGTAAGTCCATTAAAAAAAAACTATTTTTGTTATAAAAGCAATATTATTTAAATTTGCATATTTTTATAAAAGAATAAGTTTATTAAAATATCATAAAATTATCACAAACCAATAAAAATCGAATCATCACATTTTTTCAAAAAATGAATTATGGCCTTGAATTTTGACATTTATGTTGTACGACGATATAATTCTTTTAGAAATTTCGTTTTTCGCTTTCATCTTTTCTTATTATTTCAAATTAATAATCTTTCGTTTTTAATTATATCTTAATTAATTTTGTTATTTTTTTAAAAAATATAATGCGTTTAATATTATTTTTTCTCTATAGCATTTATTAAATTATTTCTATTTTAGTTTATTTTTACAAAATCTTTTATTTAATATCTCAATATATTTAAGAAGCATTTATAATATTGAAATTGTTTATATTTATTAATTAGCTTTTAATTCTAGACTTCTTGCCCGAAAAACATGAATTCGCAATGTCTCATCTTCAATTGAGTTAATTAAAAAAGTTTATAATAAAATAAAACATAATGTATTTAGCTATTTTGTTGAAGATTGTGCTTGCAATAAGATAAAAAATTTAAATATTATTTATTAATATTATTTAATTTCATAAATTCTTATTTTGTTGTTTTTTATTGCTATTGATGTAAATTCTGTCTTTTAATTTCGATATAGAAAATAAAAATTATCATTATTATAATTTTATTGGATTTTAAATTAGAAATAATTTAAAATTGAAAAATATTAATATTTGATTTTCTACAATCGTTAAATTTTATAAATATGTAGATATAAAAATTTAAATTTAATTTTTAATTGTTTTATCAATTTATTCACTGGTACGATTTATTTTTACATAATCAAATTATTGTTTAATTTTGCTAAATTTTAAAATCCGTAATTAAAAATTCTTTTTAAACAAATTCATTACATATTCTGGCACATCAAAGTGCAAAATGTTAAAAATTAATATGCGTTCTGTAAACTTCATTTTTCCGACTGAAAAATAATCAAATTTTTATTTTTTATTTCAATTTTCAGTTTTTTAATAAAGAGTAATTTTCATCTACATTACGACCGCAATTGTTTGGCCGTTGTTCAGCTGAATTCTATAGTTTTAAAAATTAGTTGTTTATTTGTGTTGCTTATGATGTAGTTATTTTTTAATTTTATTATTTTTCTTCTTATTTATTTAGTTTATTTATTGTCTGTTTATTTTCCTTAATTTTATAATGTCCAAAGCAGCAAATATCTCTTTATCTAATTTTTCATTATCACTATATTTAACCTTGAATTATAAGCATAATTTTTTAATTTTATATGCCTTTTTTTACTTCATTTTTCGTTTGAAAAATGATAACATTTTTATTTGTATTTTCACTTAGATTTTAAATGCTCAGTCACGACAATTGTGAAAGTTGTTTGTTGTGGAATTTCCTCTTTCCGTTTAAGTTAGTTATTACATAGATGTTTTGAATAATCATTTTAATTATTTTTATTTAAGTGACATAAATTTTAATGGTGTCTCAACTCTTGTAGTATAATTGTTTTATTCATTCAAAACTTAGTGTGTTTATTAGTTTTGTGAAATAGTTAATAGATTTGAAATTTTTTACTAGTCACATGGTGGGATTCTTTTTCCCATTGGAACTCCTTAATAATTTTATAATTTCGATTTTATTATAGTAATTTTATCATTTTACTACTATAAAAATCTATTTATTTATTTTTTACAAAAAAAATATTTTCATTTAAAATGTCGGATAAGAATCACTCATTGTTATCCCTTTTTATTAATATTTCTTTCTTTCATTTTTACCAAAAAACATTTAATTTCATTTATTGTTGTTACATTATTATCTTTCATTAAAATATATTAATATTATTTAATTACACTGTGGCAGCATTAGAAGATACTTGAACTTGATCAAGTACTATTTTCTTTCCTCTTCACATTCCGTGCATTTCTTATTATCTTCCTTGAATTTTATATTAAATTTTTATTATTTATCCATAATTCAAAAGTTTTAAGCGGAAATCAGTAAAAGTAATCTGAATCTTTGAGATATAGTAAAAAAATTTAAAGTCAATTTATTTTGTCGATCTATTATATAAAAATTTAACAAAGTCCTTAATTTTTAGGCTATTATAATAAGGCGATAAAGCAAAGCACTAATTTAAAGTTTTATTGAATATTTACTTATATATTTTATTTAATTAAAAAGCAAAAGTGATAAGACAAAAAATTATTCTAAATTTTTATTTTAAAAATATGCTATTTCGATCATAAGAATTTCTTATTATTATTTTATATTTTAGAATATTTTAAAATTCATATTAACTTTTCTGTATATTAATTTTTTTATTACAATTTTAATTTGAATTACTAAGAGATTTTACATTTTTTGAAGTTTTTTATTTATTTATTTTCCTTGAATTTTACAATAATTGTAAGCGGAAATCCGTTCCATCGTTGCACATCATTGATTGCTTTTAATTAATAAATAAATTTTTATTTGCTCGGTATTTATTTTACCTTTTATCTTATAAGTTTAATTTTTAAAACGTTTAATTTTGAAGTTTTCTGGCCCTTGTTATTAGGGCAACAGTGGTTCGCTCACGCTGAAGCGCATCTGAGAGCGGCAACTTTGGGACAAAAATAAATAGAAACTTTTATTTTAAAATTCATATTAACTTTTCTGTATATTAATTTTTATTATTACAATTTTAATTTGAATTACTAAGAGATTTTACATTTTTTTGAAGTTTTTTTGCATTATTTTAAAATTGCTTGTTTTTTTTATTTATTTTCTTTAATTAAATATTTATATCACAAACCATTAAAATTTGGTAAAAAAAAATTTGCAGATTTATTGCAAAAAAGAATGTAATCAAATTAGTTTTAGAAGTATTGGAACTATTAATTTATTTCTTTTGTGTAATTATATTAATTTTAAAAGTAATCATTGAAATTATTAAATTTTATCCGTTTCGCTTTTTATTAAAAAAATTTGTAACCTTTGTGTATTTTGAGAAAACTCGGTCGCGTTCTTCGCAGAGCTTCTTGTAATTCAAATGATATTATTCTCTTTTAATCTTTTAATAATATTTTCAAATTATTCTTCATATCTGTTAATAAAACTCTGTTTAAATAACATATATATTTAATAATATTTTGTGATTATTTTTGTTCTTTCAAACTCAACATTTTGTCATTGTCATCTACGTTAAAATTTAATTTATGTCAAAATGGTTTAGAAAATTTTTGTATTTTCAATAAGTCGTAGTTAATTTATTTTTCACAGCAAAATTATAAAATTTCAATTTTTTATGTTATTAATTTTTTAAATTACTACTACAAAAATTACTTATATTCTTTGTTTTCAAAATTTTTATTATTTATATTTTTTGCTTTAACATTAAGTAAGGTTTTATCATTCTTTTCAAATTGGAATTTATTACTATTTTAAGGTGAAAATTTTAGTTCAAAAATAATCTTCATACTTAAAAATTTTTTATTTAAGAGTTATTTGTTAATTTTTTATTCCATTTTAGTTTTGACATATATATTATTTAAAATTATTATAATTTATTAATTTTAAAATTTTAGTTTATCCTATCCATCCCTTTTATTTTTAAACATGTTTATTATGAATTTGTTGTTCTTCAGGACGATTTTAGCTTTTTCTCTATATTTATTGTTACCATGTTAAATTGATTTATGAAGAAATTTAAAATTTTTTATAAATTTTTTCTATGATTTTACAATTGTTTGTTTATTTAATTGGTTTTATTTATTTAGATTATAACATAAATCCATCCAAAATTTGATTTTAAAAATGCAATAATTTGCGTATTTTATTATTTTTATGACATCCATAGTAGGAAAACACTTTCTTTTCTGGGTTTGCGAACAAAAATTGGGAACTTTTAGTTATGGAAAAAATTTTTTTACGATTTTTGATCAAACTTTTTTGAAAAGCAATAACAAGAGAGGAGGAGTTAGAAAAAAGAAAGAAATAAAGAAAAAGAGAAATAGACAGGGGGAGAGAGACGGAGAGAGATGGGGAGTCAGAGGGAGAGAGCGAGACAAAAATACTCTAAAAAACCGCGAAATATATACCAAAAACGTACAAAATCCACAAATATATCTTAATATAATAAAAAAATAAATCATGATTAACTAATTTTTTAGAAAAGCGAGAAATATTGCACAAAATATAATAAAAATAAATAATCAAGTTGAAAATAATGTTTTATGTATTATAAACGATTTTTTTATATCCTTATTTAAAAAATATCGATTTTTGGGACGATTTAAAAAAATTGAATTTGTCAAAAGAGTTTTCTTAAATTATACCGAAAAATTGCTATTTGGGATTTTATTTATTAACAAGATTCGATAAATTTTATTTGTTAAAAGTAATTTACTTAAAATTAATATTTGTTTCTTAATTTCTTTTTTTTAATACAATTGTTTTATAAGCAAGCACGCATTCACCCTATGCAGAATTAGCATGTTGTTGGATACAACTTTAATGTTTAGATTTCATTATTTCTGTTTTTTTATATTTATTACGACTTTTACATTTATTTATATTTATTCCAAATAAAAATACCAACTATAATAATATGGCTATTACTACGAGGTATTTTAATATTGAAATGTTGCATTTTTAAAGTAATGTTATGTTTTTTTATTGGCCACTTAACGGACTTATTTTGGTTAAAAGTTTGTAAATATTGCTACATTTTTTTGTTTATTATCAGCTTTTTATTGTTTTGGGCTTATTTCCATTTAATTACTAATGTTCTAATGTAATTTTTTTAGAAATTTTGTGTAATTGTTAAATATTAATTTGACAAAATAATTAACAAATTCAGACAGTCTTATTTTCATGCGGATTTTTAATTTGACTTTTTCGTTTTTAAATAGAGTAATAAAACGTTCTCATTTTGCAATTATTTTCAAATATCCAATATAAAAGTAAATTTTATCATTTTTTATATTATTATTTTACAATTTTAGTTTTTAATTTCACTCTATTTAAGCATTTTATGTCTATTGCATTTAAAATAGTATTTTTAACAATTCTTCCAATTTAACTAATATGGATAAGTCATATAATTAAAAATAAGAATTGTTATTATACGCCAATTTTTTTTGCTGTTTTTAAATGATTCTGCGTATTCTGATGAGACGTTAACATAAAGTTAAAATATTTTTATTAGGGCTGACTCATTTATTTTAATTGTAAACTATGCAATTCATTTGTTCACGTTTAGAATTTTTCATGTTGCATTAAATTGTTCTATTTTTATTGCATAATATATTGAGCAATATTGGTAATTATTAATTGTATATTTGTTTTTATTAATTTTGCTATTGTTATTAACTAATTCAATCTCCTTCTTTTGTTATTTGGGATTAATTTCAAGCAATTAATAAACTTTTTTATAGAAAATAACTCGTGATTCCCTTTATGATATATATTTTCAATGACAGAAAATTAAAATTATTATTTTTTATAATACTTTAATTTATATACTTTATTAAATAATTGTAGTATCATTTATTTTGTTTTTTTCTTGATTTATTCTTATTATTCCTACCATTACCCAGCTGTCGTGTCACGGATTCCCTTTCAACTCTGATAGTTACATATTTATAGATTCTAAAAAGCAAAATTTATAATCACTTAAGGAATTGCTTACATTACACTATTTTCATGCCCACAATGAAACCTTTCCACTTTCAAGGCACCAATTGAATAAAATAATAATGATTTTCTTGGAAATATTCATCAATTTACCGTTTTTAAAGATAGAAATCCGATTCCGATTATAATGTTTATTTTTAGATTTAAATACGAAAAGTTAAAAAAAAGTTTAATTTGTTTTTCTTTTTGATTTATATTTTCTTCCGATTGATCTTATTGTTCTTTCGGTTTTTTTTTATTTTTTTAAATGTCACTTTCTGGTCTGATTTTTATTCAAGATAAATTTTTTGATTATTTTTATTTTATAATAACCATCTATTAGTGTTTTTTTATCTTAATTCTTCCATTTTCATGTGATATGTTTTTTTGCTTCAAAGAAATTCTTTAAAAAAATAATAAATTTATGAAGAATTAAGAAAATCATTTATAATCATTCACTTTTAAATTAAAGGTTTTGCAATAAAATAAGAACCTTTTTTCTATTTTTTCACCGAGTCATAAAGACATCCACATCTGTTCAAAGTTGAAATGCATCGATAAGAAAAAATATATATAGATATTTGTTTAATATTTTATGTAATAGTTTGTTTGTTTAATTATTTGATTCTTGTAAATATTTCATCAATTTTTTAGTATTCTTTTTGAAAAAATTAACAAAATATTGGAGCACGTTAACTGAAATTATTGTATAATTCTTATTATTTCAAGCTATTTTTTATCTCATTTGATATTATTGACCAGAAATTTTCTAAACATTTTATTTTGACAAAATTCATCTTCAAACAAAAGAAATATATTTTTTTAAGAATCTTTCTTTCGTATTTTAGTACACTTTTTTACATTGAGTTTAATTATTCATTCGAAATATTTTGTTCATATTTGAAAAAATTTGAGTTTATTATTTTTCTTTGATGCATATATTTTAATCACATTTTGAATTTAAGTTATTATAATCGATAATGGAATGCGAATAACATTAAATATTTAATTTAATCTATTTTTAATTAGAAGAAATTTTGCAAAATGTTCTGCATTTTTACTACGGAATCTGATTTTTTGTACTTGATAATCTAATTTTTAAATTTTAGATCGACACCGTTTAAATTGAAATACATCGAGGCAAAAATATAAAAATTGGAAAAGAAATGATTACGAAGCAAAATATAAAGATGAATTGGAATGTGGGAGAGGGGGAAAGAGCCCATCGGATGGGGCAATGCCAAAAGATTGCAGAGATTATGCCAATGGTCGTCCGACGGGTCAGCGTCGTTTTGGCAGCGAGAGTGTGGTGGACAGAGTCAGAGAGGAGAGAGACAGAGAGGAGAGAAAAGGAGGAGGGAGAGAGTGGGAGTCCGAGAGCAAAGAGACAGAATGGAGATAGAGAGAGACCGAGAAAGGAGAGAGTTTAATTTTTGGCGTTCTGATTTTGAAAAAAAAAATTATTTGAACTGGGAACCCTAAAGAAAAAAGTGAACGGACCCCCCATTTCCTCGGAAATTTTTTGGAAAAAGTGTACAGTAAAAGAGGATACACGGTGAAATGAGAAAAAATTAGTGAAAACAAAAAATGTAGAAAAAATCCATTCCGGTGAAAAATGCAAGCCATTTGAGTAAATATTAACCGTTTTTCATTGCAGAAAAACTTTTTTTATAATAACCGTTTTTCATTGCAGAAAAATTTTTTTTAATGTCCTTGGATTTCATGATTTTACCCAGTATGTACTTTCAAATGGTCATACCTGTCCTTGGAAACGGAGCATGGACAATGGGAGCCCTGGCTTTAATCCTTTTTTGAATACTTTTTTTTGCTTGTTCTTTGGCCATTGCATGGCAATCAAATTTGAATGATAAACTGTTTAATTTTTGCCTTGTCACAATGGACGGTCCCAGGAATTGAGGCTTGGATTGTGTACAGACTGCAAATGCTAATGACGAGCCCTTTATTGTTGGCCTGGCATACAACAGCTTTTTCTGCTCAATTTTCAGCGCAAATTTTTGGAAAAAGATGAGGCCGACGAGCTCCGACTTCTTGAAATTTTAGTATAATGGTTTAAAAAAAATCATTTTTCATATTAAAATTTCAGTGTTTGATTTTTTACTCCATTTTTTGACGTCTCTTGTTTTTATTTTTGGGGAACGTAAGGAAAAATAAATTGAAATTTGAAGACAGATAAAAATTGCTTTTGAAATTTTTACCTTTTTTAACTGATTCTCACCAAAGAATTATTAATTTTATTGATTTTTGGAGAAAAAACTAGTGAAATATCTTTGAAGTGGGGGGGGGGGGGGCGGGCGGCATTCATTTTTGCATCATTCGTTCGTCCCTCCATCCGTCGTGTTCACTCAGTTAGAGCACAAAATTCTCTACCGAATTGCCTTTTGAATGGTAGGGATACGACTTGTAGATAGAAAGTTATACTTGGTTGAATTTGATGACAATAAAAAATCACTATTTTCTACCGTATTTCAAGGGAAAATGATCAAAATTGATCAGTTTTGAGTTGTTCAATTTTCAACCCAAGTATAACTTTTTATGTACAAGCCGTACCCTACCATTCAAAAGGCAGTTCGGTAGAGAATTTTGTGCTCTTTCAAATGAGCCCATTCAAAATTTCCAGGGAAATTTTCCTAACCCACTAGGAATTTTTTCAAAAATTTGCCCGATTTTCAATGTATTTTTTGGTGTCTCGATCACCATAAAGGAGTGATCTGACCAAGTTGGTGTAAGAGACTTTTTTGATCAGTACCTAAATTTATATAAATAGGAATTTTTTCAGATTTTTGGGTAAACTATTAAATAGTTTTTCAAGTTTGAGTCAAGACTTTTTTCCGCCCCTTTTGTGAGCAAGGTCTGATCAGGAGACTTATTCACGAGAATGACAAAGCGGATTGAAATGATTTTGTGGTGTATGAAAAGCCCATATATTGGTTAAATAAATATACATAAATAAAAAATAATCAGCTAATGTTCCAGTCGAAATTTAAAATTCTACAAATTTTATCATCTTGAGTCAAGACTTTTTTCCACCACTGTATAAGCAATTAAAAATAATAATTATTAAAAAAGAATAATATAACAAGGAAACAATTACTACGATTTATAGCAATTTAAAAACATTAAGAATATATAGTTGGGAAGCGGAAAAGACTATACCTACAAAAAAGCCTGAACGCCACAGCGCTTCATGAGTTAAATTTTTGTAAATAAAAGATTAAATACAATCAATTTAATTAATGAAAAGCTGTTAAAAAAATTAATTTAAATTTTTTATGACTACATATGTAGTTCATCAAAAAGGACTAAAGTTTAGGTTGGTTAATGCGAAGTTAAATAATATAAAAAAATAAAATAGCACAAAAAGTTGCTTGTATAAAAATAAAATCTAGCGAATGTTAAAAAAATTATAAAATAATATCTATTTTCTATTCTTAATAAATTAAAACTAATAAATTTAAATGAAATTATTAAAATATTTTGCATAATTATTCTTAAATATAAATTTTTTCTCTATGAAAAAGACAGTTCGGATGCAAACGGGCATCAAGGAGCACATTTATATAATTTTTATCAATAAATTGCATAAATATATTTAAGCAAAAGCATAATTCTATGTTCGGGTCCGGGATTTGGAATAGGCCAAAATGAATACCGGATTTATAGTCAGTGCCCCCTAAAACGCAAGGAACTTGTATTTATGACAATAAAATTTCACTGACTCATTTTCTACTGACGCATTTTCCACTGACGCATTTACCGGTGCCGACGTTGTTGAACCTATTATTTGTGCTGCAAAACTATTATTAAATACTTTTAATCACGCACTCTTTGCGTATTTTCCTATAAAACTCTTCGTTACGTTTTGTTTGTTTAGTTAATTTTGTTTTGTAATTATTTTTAATTGATTCTGCTCGAGTTGCTTTAGTAATAGTTTTATAATAAATTTAATTATTTTTAAGATGGACAGTCAATTTTTGTTTAAAACATCTGACAATTTCGCTAGGCATAAATAAATATATTATTAATTGATGATTTATTTAGTGTAGAATATTTTTGACCGGAATGATTTCTTAGATTTTTATTGATCAATCAATCTTTTCTTTTGATTAATAAAATTTTGTTTTATTTTCCAATAATCCCATAGTGACATTATAAATTTAGATAAAAATAAATTATTTAATTTTCGTATTTTTCTTTCCTTGACAATTGATCTGAATAATTTAGGTTGTTGAATGAGCTGTTTTTTAAGTAGTTGTTCTTATTTTTAAATACTAACTTTTTTAATAAAATTATATGATAATTATATCGTTATGAATTTATTTAATGGACTGTATTAGTTACGGTATTTATTTATTAAAAATTTTTACATTTTAAATTTATTGAGGTTTTCATTTTTCTATGATTTATATAGAACGTTTTCTTAATTAAAATCGATATTTGTACCGTTACTTATTTTATATTTCTTTCATTTTGATAAAGAGAAATGTGAAATTTGAAAGCAAAATTGAACATTTAAACTTTGTAAAAAATGGAATAATTTGCATTTTTCTGTTATTTAATGAAGCTTTTATTTGTACTGCAAAACTATAGAGATTCAGTAAACATTTTAGAAATAGTCACGAGTCTCCACATTTTTTTCCGCATAAAAATCTTCGGTACATTAATTGCTTGTTTAGAGAATGTTTGTTTTGTAATAATTATTAAATGATTCTTCTAGAGTTCGTTTAGTAATAATTTTATAAAAAGTTCGTTTAGTAATAATTTTATAAAAATTTTAAATCATTTATAAGACAGTCAATTTTTTTATTCTTTTTTTACAGTTTATAAAACATATGTTATTGATTTGGATTATGAAGAACAGTCGATCCAAATTGACGAGGATCAATCACTCATTTAGCATATTCATTTTTTTGTTGACCTATTGTTAACTGAACGAGTGAATATTGAAGATACCCATTAAAATTAAAAATAAATGAATATACGTTTTAAGCTATTTCATGTCATATTTCACCATATTCTCTCATTTCAAAAATTTAGTTTTTTTTAACAGTTTTATAATTATAGTAGTACTTTATGAAAAATGTTTTAATTATATCCATATTTTTTGCATCGAATTTCCTTATGCTTTATTATTATTTTTTTAATATCATTTTTTGAAATATCAGGTTATCCTTTGTTTGTTGTTAACTTAGCTTTTCATAGAATGTAAATTTATTTTTTTTAATGTTTGAAGATATATTTAAACTCCATGTTCAGCATGGTTCTGAAGAAATATTTCGAGTAATACTGGAATCGTTATTTAAATCTAAATTTAATGAAAGGATGTTTTCTTTACAATAGATTATTTTATTATAACATATATATTTTTTATTTATTTTATTTTTTAACCAGCTTTTATCTAAAAAATCATTAAACATTCTTGAAAAGTTTTGTTCGTTTTGATTTGTGAGTTGTGATTCCGAAATGCATAAATAATCATTTTTTAAAATTTACATTTATCGGATTTTTTATAGCATTAAGATTTTTTTAAAGTATTTTTAAGTTTTTCTTTTTGGTTCTTTTATTGGTGTTTAAACTCCCATGGCATTGAGTTGTTCAATGGCTCCTTTCACTGCTGCGAATGCTTCTGTTTTAAATATTCAAATCTTTAATGAATTATTTTGTAATTATTCTTCAATCCAAAAGTATTAAATTAATTAGAAAATATTTCGAGTACTGGAATCGTCTTTTTCAAATATATGCAAAACTCATGAGCATTTGTTTCTTACTCATAGCAATAAATATGTTGTTATTTCTTATTTTTGACCTTTATTAATTCATTAATGCGTAATTATATTTTTTAGTGCCATATTCATTAATTATGTTAAATATCCAGCTCCTCTGTCTTCTATTCGTTTTTATATTAGGTTAAACACATTAAAAAATTATTTATTTTCTTTATTTTATTTATTTTCATGGAATTAATAACTTATTTCTTGTCTTTTTTCTCTCTAGTTCATAATTGGTTTATGGCGGGCGGCCTTGAAACGCATTTTAATTTTTAATTTAATTTTCATATCAGAAATTTTGTTTTATATTTTTGTTTATTTAAGTTTCATTTTATAGAATAAAAAAGACAATAATTTTTAATGGTATCTATCGTTTCTTTTGATTAATTAAAATTTGTCTATATTAATAAGCGACTTTTTTACAAAATTTTGTTACTTCGAAAAGTTGTCTTCATAAAAATATATTTTGAATATTTTTGAAGAATAATCCTTATATAAATCGTTTAAATATGTTTTTTATTTTTCATTTTTGTCTTTCCGTTGCTACATTCAAATTATTTTTTCAGATTTATGTTTTACAATTTAAAAAGAATGCTTTATTATTTTATTTATTTTTTTAATCTGATTAACTTTGAAGCATTTCGTTTTTACTATGAAAGCTTTTCATTTATAAGTACTTTAATTAATAAATTAAAATGCATTTTGTCATTCGGCTGAATCTTTTCTCTTAAAAAGTTATTTATTTGAAAATTTTATAATACGTTAATAGTAACTGTTTATGATGAAAAATTTCACCCGCATCCCCTCAAGGGTTAGTGTTTATATATATTCTTATTTTTGTTTAAAATATTGTGTCCTCTCCGCCCAAGGGGCGAAACTTATGCTGCCTCCGAAGCTTGTACAACAATTATTTGAACTTATACAATAATTTTGATTATAATTTTTTAGTGTTAAATCAATATTATCAAATTAAAAAAAGTTAATATGCTATATGGTTTATTTCATTTATTTTTTAAATTACAACCCCCACAAAATTATTTTATTCCAATATTTTTATAATTAATTTAAACCTTTATTAGCATTTTAAATGAACGATATACATTTTAAATTGTTAAAATTATGCTTTACAAATTTCTTTAAAATAAAAAGTTCTTTTTAGCAAATTTGTTTTTTATATATTTTTATTGGAATTCTTAAAATATTAATTATTATCTATTACACTTACAATATGATTAATTATGAGCATAATTAAAAATTATTTCATTCATTCTTGCGGCGACCGGAATCTTATCATCATTTCTTTGCGAGTAATGCAATTGATTGAATTTTCATTTGTTTTTTTTTTAATTTTTGAATCTTTTATAATTCAATGTAAATATATTCAGCCCTCATAATTCATTAATTATTATAAAGAAGCATCTCAAATTTTCTGCTTTTGTCATTTTATTTAAAAAAATATATTTTTCTGTTGTAATTATATTCTCTGTCAATATCATTTAATAAATTATTTTCTCGACATCCAACCGTTTAAATTGAATTTGAAGTCTTCTCATTTCATATTGTGTTTAAAGATTTTATTTTTATGTGTTTGATTCCTGTAAATTAAAAAAATTTGTGCTTTTAAATTGCTAGATAAATAAATAAATATATAATATAAGTAATTTATTAGGATTCACATATGGCATGCGTTTGATTTTGCCATGAACATTTCTTTAAAATTTAATTCCGTGTCTTTTAAATAAGTATAATAACGCTTTGGTGAAATGCTTTAATCAAAATTCATGCTCAGAGAAATATAAAATAAAATTTGGTATTCATTTTGCATTTACAATTGCAGCATCAATATTTTCTTTATTATTACTTTTGAATTATCTATGTTTTTAACCTTTTTTCAATTTATTTTTTATGAAACTATTTTACAACAATTATTTTTATAAAATAATTTTTTGATTTTTATGTATTTCGTAATTAATTTCGCAAACTATGTTCACGAATCGTCATAACACTTCCGCAATATTTAGGGATTTAATTTATTTTTAAATTTTCTTTTTTTGTTTATTATTTTTTCTAAATTTTGCTCCATTTTTTGGCTACTAGACTCACTCGGGTAAAAAACTCTTCCAGATAAAATAACTCACCCATTCAATCTTATTTATATTGCAGTCCGCTTCTGTGTTAATGTGTATTTTAAAGATGTTTGCTGCAATTTATAACTATCTATTGGTTTACAACTTTTATGTTATTTTGTCAATTAATGTAAGTCCAAACTAGCGGGTGCGTGAACCGTCGGATCTAAGCCTGGGATAAAGCGCTTCGCGCTTCTTGAGCTTCGCTACCTAGGTCTGATCATGACTTATAGGGAAAGATTGTCCCAACGGTTTACCACGGGTGGATTAGGTACAACCACTGGGAAAGAGGTACAACCACGGGGGAATATTGTTAAAAATTGGTGATTTTTAGGCCGCTTCGCGGCCTCAGACGGGCGCTTCGCGCCCGCTCCTAAGTTTGTTGAGCTCTGAAGGGCGCTTCGCGCCCGTTTCTAAATTTGTTGGGCATTCTCGGCCGCTTCGCGGCCTCAATACGGGCGCTTCGCGCCCGATTTTTAAATTTTGTTGGGCTCAGGCGGGCGCTTCGCGCCCGTTGATTAGAAGAGGTACAAAAGTGATTATTAGAAGAGGAACAACAGTAATTAGAAGAGGTACAACAAATGTTAGAAGAGATACAACAGTGATTAAAAGAGGTACAACACTGATTAAAAGAGGTACAACAGTGATTAGGAGAGATACAACCACGTGTTGAAGAGGTACAACCACGGGGGAAGAAGTACAACTACGGGGGAAGAGGTACAACAGTGATTAGAAGAGGTACAATGGTGATCAGAAGAGGTACAATGGTGATCAGAAAGGTACAATGGTGATCAGAAAGGTACAATGGTGATCAGAAAAGGTACAATGGTGATCAGAAAGGTACAACAGTGATTAGAAGAGGTACAATGGTGATCAGAAAAGGTACAATGGTGATCAGAAAGGTACAATGGTGATCAGAAGAGGTACAATGGTGATCAGAAGAGGTACAATGGTGATCAGAAAGGTACAATGGTGATCAGAAAGGTACAATGGTGATCAGAAGAGGTACAATGGTGATCAGAAAGGTACAATGGTGATCAGAAAGGTACAATGGTGATCATAAGATGTACAACAGTGGTGAGATGAGGTACAACAGTGAAAAATGCATTAATAATTTTTAAAAATTGTAAAATAATTTCTCTTTTTATGAATAAAAAAAACTTTGAAGCTTATAATTTAAATTTATTTAAAATGAAATGAAATTAATTTCTGACAAAATCAAATTAAAAAAATATATGAAATTCTTTAATGAAATAAAAAATTAAGTTAAAAAAATTTTTCACAAATAAATAATTAATTTAAAATAAAAATTAATTTTTTTTAAAAAACAAACACTCTTTTAAATTAATTAAAAATATGGAAAATTAACTCAAAAATAAATAGAAAATTAATGTACACCGCCCGGATCCGAACCTTCCCCTCCCCCTCAAAATGATGTCCCAGAATCCCCTATCACACGGGGATTCTGAGGCCTTAACGATGTCTTAAGTGAAATCTGATTTCATATTCGTGATCAGCGACCTAAATTGGCCCTATAGACATGTTTTTTGAAGATTTTTGATGAAAAAATTTTTCCACTCAAAAATCCTGGTCACCCCCTTATGGTCCCGAATCCCAAAATCACTTTTATTTTTGTAGTCATTTTTAAAAAAAGTGATAAAAATGCAAAATAAAATTTGTATTATAGAGCAAAAAATTTCGGATTTTTGTAGTATTTTATTTTTCCAGACAGACTTTTCAGAACTGAGATAAAAAAAATTTTCTGGAAAATCGAAAATTTCCAGAATTTCTGGAATAACTTTTTTCTTATTAGAGATAGAAATTCCTAATAAATACCATAAAATTCCCCTTATTTTTCTCTATTTTTAAAGCTTAATTGCATAAAAATCGGCCAACTTCAAAATGAGCTACTAATTTTCAAATTTTAACACAAAATCCCGAGGGTCAAAAAATTGAAAAAAATTTCGAATTTTTAAAAAATTCTAAAAATTATGAAACGAAAAACAAAGGTCATATTCGTAATCAGCATCTCAAAATACCACAGAAAAAAATTTTTCACCCCCCTTTTCAACCCAAAAAAAATTTTCAAAAATTTCTAGGGGGCCTAGCTCGAAAATTTTTGAAAATTTCCGAACATTTAGTACACCATTCGATAGAACTTTAAAAGCTCTACAATTTTGTCCTAAGGCAATTTTTGGCTAAAACCAACCCCCGACGAGTTATGGGCCCGGGACTCAAATGTCCCGCTTAGGCCAAAAAATTTTTCTATTTGCGGGAAAAAATCGAAATTTTTCTAAAAATATCACTAATCGATAGAGCTCAAAAAACGATGTTTTGGAAGTGGTCTTCGTTTTCCCTGGAAAAATCGTTAAAAAATCATAAAATTCAAAAACCGAAAAACCGAATTTTAGACCTAACTCGAAAAATTTTGAAAATTTTCGAAATTTTAAAATTTGGAAAAATCGAGCTCATTGAGCTCTACAATAAGTCTGCTGGCGACCCCCCGCTCCGAGCAAACCCCAACGTGGCATTCGCCTGGTACTGAAGTGTCCAAAAAAAGTGATTCTTACGTTGCCTAACCTACAGCTCAGGCCTTTGATCTGATCAAAAATTTTTGCTGGCAAAGTTGTAGGCCACAGTTGGGGCATTTCGCTTTTGGGGTCCTCTAAGCCCTGAAATCAAAAGCAAAAAATTTCGTAACACTGAGACTGTGGGCAAAGTCAGTTTTCGAGCCGCTGGGACTCAGTTGGCCACCGGACCGGAAAATCCGTATTTTTCCCGGATGCGCCGTAACCGACTACATACCCATGCCAAATTTCAGCTCCGTACCTATTCCCGTTCGGCTCAAATTAGTTTTTGAAGCGAAACCCCTTACCTATATAACATATATATAATTTGTATTCCTATTATTTAGCAGCTCCGCACTTCTTCTTGGATAATTGAATTCTTTTCTTTTGAGCATTTTATAATGATTTTCATAAGAATAATGATAGATTTTTGATATTATTTAAAATAAATCTTCTAAATTTTTTATTTAACTTTTTTTGAAAATGTTTAACGCCAAAACATTGAATATGATAAATGTCCTTCCAAGTTTTCGGCTCTGCTATACCTCTGGCAACTGATGGTGACTAATTTTAAATATAACAAAAATCCAATGAACTGTTGTATTATGATTTAAAAATTCAATTAAAATTAATACAACAAAATTCTTTACTTTATTTGTTATCGATTCTTTATATTCTCTTCTTTTTAAAATTTTATTTAAAAAAATGCTAAATTTTATGGTCCACTTCTATAATTATATGTTTTATATAATGGCATAAATTTTAAAATTATTAGCTATGCAACCTAGCAATCATTCCATATCACCTTGTGAAATGGCTCACGTAGCCCAAAGTTCCAATGTTCCAATTCTTTCTTTTTCTGTTTTGAATTGTTTTTTGTTTTATTACAATTTTTGAAAATAAAAATGATTATCTTATTTATTTATTATTATATTATTTCTCTCTTTTTCAGTAAGTTTGATTCATTTCAAATAGGGTAAATCCATGGAAAAAATATTTATATATATAATAAATTATATTTTGTTATTATTTTAAACAATATTTTGGTTTTTGTCTTAATGAAAAATATTGAACTTAAAATAGAGATCTATTTGAAACATTGTTGTTTAACCGTTTATTTTAAGTGCTTATAATTTTTTAAATTTTTATTCTCAAAATTCTATAATCATTCATCCATTAAAATTTTTACTTAAATATAATTTGAGAATACTTTAAAAACACTCTATAGATTGTATTATATTTCCTAAAGCTTGCATAATTTGCATTGTTTCTTAATGATGAATACAATTAACAACATCAATCAATCAATCAATTAATAACATAATAAAGGTCACAATTAATAACACAGCGGTTAATTTAAATTTTAAATTAAGAGATAATAAATTAAAATATTGTATAATTTATAATAAACGATATACGAGATATTGCTTTTATATCGTTTTTCATTAAATTAGTTCACATGAAATTGAAGCATGTCAATAAATTTTATTAATTGGCTTCAATTAATAACGCAAAAAACTATTAATATAAAATATAAAAGAACTCAAAAAATCAATTAATGCCAGAGAATTATTTAATTCTAAAGAGTTCATATGAAATCGTAATCGGCACTCTCTACAAAACGCTCTGAAGACACGCCTCAAGACTCTGAAGTCAGTCTCAATTCTAAGAAATTGCGCCTTGGTTTCTATTATTTTGAAGAGCTTAATCTTTTCAGATTAATTATAATAGTCAACTATTTTTTAAAACCCTTAATGAAATGTTTTTCTTTACATAAATAGTTAGTTTTATAAAATAATTAATGCATTAAAAAGATTTGTCACATCGAAGGAACAGAAATTTAAATTATTACACGAATATAAGTAATTCGATTATTTAAATTAAAATAATTAATTTCATTTAATATTTTATACAAATATAAGAAAAATGGTAATAGAATTGTAAATATACAAAAAATTTCTTTCTGATGTAAGCATATTTTGTTCAAAATATAACAAATATTTCAATAGTTCTTGCAAAATATCTTGGAAACTGTATAAAAATTCCAATAAAAACAAATTTAAATAGCTAAAATATTAAAGAAATTAAAGATGCTTAATATCTTAAATATTATAGACATTCTTTAAATTACTTATTAAGATGAATCTAAAAGTGCATATAGTTCAAAATAATTAAAATTAGAAATGTCAAAAAATATGAATGGATTTAATAGGTATTTAATAACTCAAATTAAAGAAATAATGAATGTCGAAAAACTAATATATTTAATCAATTAAATAATAGTAACGGTCCGTAATTTTATGTAAGTATTTAAATTTATTTTTTCTTGTTATCCTTTATTATTTAGAATTTGTCTTACTTTGATTGGTATACCCATAATAATTTAATTTCAAGCATATTTTAAGAAATTTAAATTTTGTATTAATTAATAATAAAATAAACTGCTGGAGTTAACAATGGGCAATTATTTCATTAATTTGTTATAATTTTTAATTTCGCGCTCAATGACTTCTTTAATTTTTTGGTTTTTCATGTCTGGAGTGATTCAGTTAATATATCTATTTTATATTAGTATTTTTTCTTCTAATTTTATATTTAATTTTTAAAAGAATAAAGTGAGCAAATTATTTGTTTTTTTAACGTAAAATATTTTTATAAATATTTTAAATGTAACTATTGTGAGATTTATTTTAATAATATTTTTCAATTTTTAATATTTATTCAATTCATCAACTTTATGCAAAACACGATAAAAGCAGTCTATCATTCAGTTTTTTGCTTTCTGCTGAAGGTAAATTTTTTTTCTTATAAAGATATTTGCTAATTTTAAACTGCATGGAATTTTATTAGTTCAAAATACCCGATGTTCTATTCAAAAATGTTTTACACGTTGAACCAAATAAAGAATTGCAAATTGAAAATTCTAAATTAAAATTTTGCTACAAATTTCAAAAAAATGAAATGATTTATGGTAAATGAATGAATTATATGCAAAATATTATAACTTCTGTAGCTATTAAAGAAAATAAAAATGCGGCATTTAAGCAATAACTGAAAATATGAAAAGTCCATAAATATTTTCATATCTTAATTAACCAATAAGTTTTTTTTAAGAATAAGCAGCTTAAAGAAATCTTTTTAAATGCTAAAGTTTTCCTTATTAATTTTCGATTTTATGGGTTTTATCATAAATATTGGTATCTATTACGCTATTCATTAATTTCTCAATTAACACAATTGAAGTTCTTTATTGTTCATTGAAGTTTTAATTATAAATGTTTGAAAAATTTAGATCTTTTTATATATTACAAAATATGATAAACAAAGTTTATATTAAATACCGAACTAACAAGATAAAGTTTTAAAAATATAAGCATAGACCAATTTATTCGCACACATTTCAAAATTATATTAATTTTTCAGTTAGTTTTTAATGTTTATTTAAATTTTAATTAATGAAATAATTATTTTTTTAGAGACAATTTTTTATAGATTATTTATTTTAATATAAAAATTATTTTGCAAATTATTTTTCTCAAAAATAAAATAAATGTTATATAATATAATATTTTTTCTCAAATTTGCTTTGTCATTATAAAATCACTTGTAGAAATGATTTCCATTCTACCATATCATGATCGGGTATGTATTACAAAATAATTTTCATTGTAAATTTATTTGTTCTTTTTAGTTTGTTTTTTAATTCTGTAACTATATTTTAGTTGTAATATTTATTAAATTTTTTAATTTATAATTATGACAATTTTTGGTAAATAAAATATGATAAATTAAAAATAGGTATATATCTATTTTATGGGTAATAAATAATTTAATAAATAATATGCAATAAAATTAGGTATTGAATTTTATTTTACAATCAGATTAAATAATTTTTATTTATTTTATAGAACAATTATTTTTATGAACTTTTTTATAAGGGTTTTCTTCATCACTCGTATTTATATTTCTCAAATTTTCAACAGTGGAAAATGTCGGCGAGAACGGCAAGCGATTTATTATTTCAATAAAACTTTTAATTATTTTACAACAAAAAATAATCGTTCATTTTTCAGTTTTTAAATGATTTTTTAAACCAAAGCTTATATCGCTTTATGTTTCATTATGTTGTTTCTAAATTAACATAAAATAGAAGTCTATTAATGAAAAACAATAACTCTATTATTTACAAACTACTATTGAATTCACTTTTCAAAAAAATATCCTATAAGTAAATTTACTTTTTTATTAAAATAAAAATGTTTTGAGAAATAGACATGAATAAAAGAGTTATAAATAATAATTTTATAGTAAATGAATTAGGAAATTTAAAAAAAAATTAACATTTATATTAAAAAATTTAAAATATATAAAATAACATAAAAATTTCTTACATACTTTAGAGATAAGATATCATTTAATTATTTCTGAAAATTATTAAAATTTACGAAAACAATTGACATCAAACAAATATTGAACTATATATTTATTTTTTTTAAATCTATAAAAAACTTAACTCCAGCTCAAGAATTATTACAATTGTAATAATTAAAAAAAAACTCAATTTTTTCATAGAGCTGAAGGAATTCAGAAATAAAAAATAAATTTTAATATCGATATTTATTTTTAAAAAATTTAAATAAATTGTAAATAAACCACGGTAAGAATTAAATTTGAGTATAAACAATTATAGCAATGTTTAAATTTCGTTATAAAATAACTAAATATTTTAAAATATAATGAAAAACCAAAATAAAGACTAAGTAATACAAAGTAATAAAGCATGAAATTCAAAAAAAAAAATTGGAAATCGAAAAATCTAAATTATATATTAGAATAGATGAAAAATATTAATATAAAAAATATAGCTTTAAAAAAAATAATAGTTAAAAAATTATTTAAAGCAAACTTTTTAGTTTACCAAGTATAATATATCTTCAGAATTAAACACCAGTAACGATATCCGCTACTGAAAGATTGAGTTTATTCATAAACATTTCTTTGAGAGCAAAAAATATTTGAAAAAGCAAAATTAATATTAAACAATAATGAACCGATGTGATAAATAATCTGAAATATAAATACATTCAAAATTAAAATATCAATGGATTTCTACCGCAGTTGCATGAGTTTATGAAAATATAAAGAAATTAATGGAGTTATATATATAAGCAGGTTGTATAATTGTGAATAGATAATCGATCAAAAAACAAGAGGATATTAAATATTTTTCAAAGCAGAATAAAAAAATAAACTTTGGTTTAGAGATAAATAATAAAAAGAATAAAAAATTTAATTCTTAAAAAATGCAATTGAATATAATTTCATCAAAATGGAAAATAATGATGCAAAGTTTTTATTGAAAAGAAGAAAATGTAAAAAAAATTTTCTGAAATGAAGTCATATCATTATAAAAAAAATAAAATATTATTGTTTAATCTACGTTTATAAAATTTAATCTGAAATTTTATGAACATAATTAAAGCAGAAGCCACAATTTGAATAGTAAGAAAAAAATACACTATTAATATAATCATGATGAGAAATTCAATAATTCAAAGAACAAATAATGCAAATTAATAAATTCTTAAAGTGCAACTATTGATTTAAAAAAATTTTATTAAACAAAATAACTATGGGGATGGTATCTATCCCCTTACCGATAATATGTGGATGGTCATGAAATAAAAATGTATGATATTTAAACTAATTGCTAAGTTTATTTTACGAGATCATAAGAATTATAACTTCAAGGTTAATTATATATAATGAATATACGTAAGATATTAATTTAAAAATATTGTTATTTCCTTGAATTTCTATTTTTCTATATATTACTCATTCAATAATTTATTTTTTTAGTAACTTACAAATTCTAATGGGTTTTTAATAGTTTAAATTTATTAAAATTCTATTTATTAATTGCATTTTTTTAGAAAATGTTCTTAATGTTTTGTCATTTGTTTTTTCACGGTGATGGCACAATTCTTCTATGCACGCGACTCGGGTGACTTCGATTAAATTGTTCTATTTTTTCATCCTTTTATAATATACTTTTAAATTTATTTTCGCATTTTCCATACCAATTTTTTAAAGCTTCTTGTTTTATTTTCGATTTATTTTAAAAAATTGTTTAATTTCGAGTTATTAACGAAATAATTGGTTTACTTTTTCTATTTAAATTGAGAAAATTCAAAAAAATATTATTTTCTTTTTTAATTTAAATAATTATTGTAAATATGGGTATTCCTTTTCTTGGTTTATACATTAAATTAAATATATTTTTTAAATTTCTTGGTTTCAAGTACTTCGAATAATGAAAAATATGCTAACTTATATTATATATAAATATTAACAGATAATTAATAAATCCTATGTGTATAAATTATTTTTAATTAAGATATTAAAATAATCTCTATTGTATAACAATGAAAGAATTTTGCCAAAAATAAAGACAGATGAAATTGTAAGTGATAATCAAAAAATTAAAATAAAATAAATTAATAGCTTTAAGTAATGATATAAATAAAAGTATTAAGTAAATTCAAACAAGATAATTAAACAAATAATGAAAATTTCTTATGAACGCTTTCTTTTATTAAATATTTTTTAAATCAACAGTTCCGCTGAGCAGGGGAAAAGTATAGGTTTTAAATTTTGGTGCCACCAAATGGACGGGCTAGAAATTTCGACAAATAACAAACAAGCACGAGACTACAACAGGAACCAACTTCGTCCATCTACAATTTTACGAATGCAGATTTAAATTCAAAAAAAATGTAAGTTGTTTATGATTTACAAGTCAAAAGAAAAATATAAATTAAATAAAGAAATTAAGGCAAGGATATTGAAAATACCAATACTTCAAAATTAAAAAAACTTGATGTTTACGAACGAAAAAATTTAACCTAAACAAGAAATTAATGGTATTCTCAATTTTTAGTATATATTAAATCACTGCAATTTAAAAAATATTGTTGTTAAAAATAAATATTTTGTTAATAATCAATTTTACATAATGATTACCGTTATTCAAGTATCATAAAGGTGCAAACAATTATATAGTAATGAATTATTTTGCTAATTACTTTATTTGTAATTTAATAAAAATGATCAACAGTCCTTATTTTATTGCATTTTTTTTTGACAATTCCTTTTTTCATACCGTAAACAATAATGTTTCAAACATAATTTTATTTTAAATTAAAAGGAGTCAAATTTTTATTTTTTGGTCAATTAATTAATGAGCTCATTCATTATTTTTTGTAGTGTAGTTAGAATAAATAATAAAGAATTGAGCGTGAGAATTAGAAAATTTTTTACATAAAACTATTTGTAAAATTAAACATTCTCTCAACATGTATACATAAAAAAATAAATTTTACGAATATGAAAAGTTAATATAATTAATTAAAAAATAAATGTTAATTTATTATTTTAATTTAAAGAAATAAAAATGACTAATTGGGACAGTGGCAAAAATTGGATTTAAATTATCAACATGATAAAGCATATTTAAACAAAGAAAAAATAAAATCAACCAAAAAAGAATTTATTTTGAATACCATTAAATGTAAATTAAAATTCATTGTAATAAAAATTGCTTCTATTTATATACACTAAAATTAGAATTTAAATTTTACTGGATAATTAATTAAAATACTATAAAATTTACCCACTCCCATTGGAATCATTCAATACGAAATCCGACGTGCTTTCAGAGTACTTTTATAAATTAAATATAATTAAATGTATGTCAAGCCGTTTATTCAAATAATGAATATTCAAAACATATAAAACTCAATTAAAGAACAATAAACATATCTAACAAAGCAAAAATTGATTAAATTCATTAACTAATTTCAACAAGAATATATTTATAAAAATTAATTAATTGAACGATTTATATAATATGTCCGTTAAAAGAAATTTTTGTTCTAAAAACAAATAATTGATAATAAAGTAAATCAAAGATAATACTATTATTTGTAATTGTAATAAAAAAATAACTGAATATAAAACTAATTTTCAGAAATATTATTTAAGAGCAATAAATATCCTGAAATGGTCTCAATAAAAGAGACAATAAATTATGAATTTAAAATTTTATTTCAGATTTACTACAAATAATAGGCAAAGATAATATTTAAAAAGTTCAAATAAATGGTGAAAATCAGTTCAAAGCACGGCATAAACGAACAATGAATGTGACCCAATAACAAGATGGAAATGCGGCTTCGGATAAAGTTAAAAAAAGATAAATATTTAAAATAAAAACCATGCACAAATATAAAGGAATCTGTTTAACAATTGAATCAGGTTAAAAATAATATTTAGATTTGTATTTAATGAGTACTTTTTGATAACTTTTTAAATTAAATATAATAGAAATATAAAATAAACTTTTGTAAGATAATGCAAATTTATCGGCAAATATATATAAATAAATTAAATTATTACGAAAACATTCATAATTTAATTTGCATTAATGATTTAAAATATTATTATTTGAAAAATAACTAACTAATAATTTTATCAAAATTTCAAAATAAATTTTAGCCAACAGGGTTTTTATCGCGTTTAGCTTTTAAATAAGAAACAATAATTCTCTTTTATTTAACACCTAAATTAAGAGAGACATTTATGATCAAGAGTTATTGACACCAATATTATTTTTAAGGAGTAAAAAAGTTATAATCAAAGAAAAAACGCCAAAGAATAATCATTTTCGCTAATTCAATAAATAAAAACGTTTATAAATGACAAAAAAAAATTCAAATGATGGTTTAAAGTCATTTGTTTCACGAAATATGTATCATTAATTGAAAAGAAACTGACAAATTTTGTAACTTATACGCCAAATTGGCTTTTACTTTAAATTGCCAAGATAACAATTAATTTCGTAAGAAATGCCTTAAAATTAATTGGCTAACTTTTTAATTATATATATCATCTCAATTATTGAGGCTACAGTATAATAATTTCAAAAATATTCTTATTCCAATAGCAGTAGCTTTAGCAACCTAATAATATGCAATAAATGTTAGAGAATATTTATCACGACAATACAAAATACAGCGACAACATTCGGCATAAAATATCAAATAAATAAAACTAAAGGTTAAAGCAAATCCTTGAAACGAACAGAGCAAATAAAACAAGGGAACTATTTTAATTTAAGAATATATTGGTGGTTTGAATATTCAAATTTGTAAAGTATTAATTCCATTCATCAACGAACTTAGGACCAAAATTATCAAATGTTTGTCATTATTTATTTGATTGACATGCCAAATACCATCATCTTTTTTTGCCCTTTCTTCCGCAATTTTGAACATTTCCTTTAAATTTTCTTCGAATTTTGTCGGATTATTCTGTCTAAACTTTTATTTATTTGCCATTCATTCACTGTGTCAATTGCCAATTGCAAAAAATAAAAAATATTAAGAGAAAAACGAATAAAATTTATAATGTTATTTTTAATAGGTTTTGTGAAAAATATAGTTGATAAAATTGGGGTTAATTAGCTTTTTCAAAAAAGAATTGAAATGTTCCTTTCATAAAATCAACAAAAGTGGAAAGTAACTAAATAGCAATATTTTTTACAAGAAAATTGCCAATTTATTTGGTCTAATTTATCTATATCTTTTTCATTCAATCTTCTAATTACAGAATGAATTAATAAATTTTTATAATATTATTTTTATTTTTTTTTGTAAAAATTCAGCTAATTTTTGAATTGTAAATATGAATCTTATTCAAACCAATTCACAAAGATGAGCTAATTTAAATTTATAACTTTTTTAATTATGTTTCGTATTGTTTTTTATTCGGACTTTTGGATGTAAATTTATTTTTTTTCATTTAATTTGAAAGTCTTAATATAATTGATGTGTTTTTGTTTTAAAAATTGACCTTTACAATTATTTTTATTTATTATTTAGATATTTTATTGTGAAGTCTGATTAAAATTTTCAGATTTTAAATAATTGGAAAATTATTATTTCATTTCTAAAATACGTTTAAATGTTTAGTCAAAAATTTTGTTTTTTAAATATTTATGGAATAATTTTCATAAAATAATGAAATTTTACATTCTTGTGTTTTAGATTGAATGATTTTGGCAATTGCAGTTAGAGCGGTGACCAAATCAACAATCGTAAAATCGAAACTTTTATTTTTATAAGCAAATATTTAACTATTATATTTTAACCATTAATCTGAAAAAATAAAATTATTTTACATTTCATTTTTAATAAGTTATTATTTGTTTATTATCTTAAATTTACTTTGTTTTTAAGATAATTTTAATTGCCTTTAGCAAAAACGACAATAAATTTTTGTTTTTAATTAATAACAATTACATTTACATCTTTGTTTTTCTTCGACTGGCGTCATGAGGATTGTTCAATTTAATTTTTAAATTTTTTCTTTTTGGTGACATAATCTCTAAGAATTAATCAGTAATGCCATTTGATTTATTGCCGTATTCCTTTTATCTCCTATGTGAGAAGTTTAAAAGTATTTAGTTTTTTATATTTTTCAGGGATTTTTTAAAGAATTTTCTTTTTTAATTTTTTCTTTTATGTGACAATGTAAATAAAGATTTTCTCATTCTACAATAATATAAAAATTATATGTAAAAAATTTATAATAAAGCATAGCAAATTATTGTAAAAATTATTATAATTCCTTATACCTTTATTTGATTCCATTTATTTATTTGCTTTAAACCTGCATATTTTTTTTGAAATTCTGAAATATAAAAAATATTCATTAGAAAACATTTTTTAAATAAAAATAAAAACGCTATAGATTTATATAAAGTTATTTATTCAAATAAACTTCATTAGTATTTCTACATATATAATTTATTGACTATTTTTCAATAAAAAATTCAAGACAAAATTAAACTGCTATTACAACATTTTTATATTATTATTAACTTTAATATCAAAAGATCAGTGATTCTTCTAATTTCAAATATTTCAATAAATTAACCTCCGTAATTTGACAAAGAGTTACTAATAAAGCGTTTAAATATTGAATTTACAAACTTGCTGCAAACAAAGAGCGTAAAAGTAATAATTGGTATTACTTTAAAAATAAATCTAGCAAGAAAAACATTTCTATTTAGAAAAAACTACAAAGGAGTTAAAATGGTTAGGTTGTTAATTTCTATAAAAAAGCTGAATACAAATAAACAAAAAAAAATATCGCAAAAATTCAACAGCTTAATCATACACTTATAATAACTCAATACATATGAATTAAATAAATTTTTCAAATGCTGCCGCACATTCTTTTCTTCTTTTATTTTGCTTAGAACGAAAAATGAAGTTCAAATTTCTTTTATGTATTATTATTTTAGTTTTGCAATATACTGCTCTATATCTATATATCAGGGGTGGGACAACTCTCGCCTCTCGTCTCTCGCCTCTCGCCAACTCTCGCCATTTTTGGCACTCTCGCCTCTCGCCTCTCGTCTCTCGTTTTTTGCGACGAGAGGCGAGAGTTGAAAATACACCCCTAAAGATTGAACTTTTGAGCAGCCAGAAAAATTTTCAAATTTACGCCAATAAACATCATAAATCTCTTTCTCTGCTTCCTTAATATTTTAAATTAGAGAACAATTTTCTTTAAATAGATCAAATTCAAATGTGGTCTTGTGGCTAAACCTTCTGCCTTTTATTATTTTCCGCTTGGGTTCAATTCCCCGACGGTAGGGAATTTTTTTAAAATTTTCTTTACATTATTTCAATTTAATTTAATTAATAAAAAATAGTTTAACTTAAAAATTATTATTTTTTCTTTTTTTTAAACAACCTAAAACCTTATATTTAACCAAAACTTTGATCATTTTTTGACAAATTCTGTTAACAAATCACACTCAAAATTTTTCTGGCGGCGCCTATCGGCACCGCCGGACCACGCACCCGCCCCCAATATTCCAAAAAAGTTTTTTGAAAAAAGCCCACAAAAAGAGCGATTAAAAAACAAAAATTAAAAAATTTCATTTTGAGCATTTTTATACAATTCTGTAAAATGCATTGGCTAAAAGCACAAGTTTTTGTCCTTTTTTGAATAAATCTGTTAACAGATCCGAAGTAAATTTTCAAATTTCTCCCGGCTGCGCCTACCGGCACCGCCGGACTCCAATTGCCCCCGAAGTTTTAAAAAAGCGCCAAAAAAAAAATATGGTTTTAATGGCAAAAAATGGACAAATAATAAACTTTGTTTGTAAAACAAATAATTTCATGAAAATATTTATTATACGGTTTAAAAACTAGGACCCTGACCCGGCTTTTCTGGACCCGGCAATACACGGACCCGTAACCCTAATTTAATATACGCTTTTGGTTTTTGAAGTAAAAAAAAAGGCTACAAAAAAATTGAAAAACTCTCGCCTCTCGTCCTCTCGCCTCTCGTCAACTCTCGTGATTTTTGGGACTCTCGCCTCTCGCCAAACTCTCGCTCTCGTCTTTTTGGGAACTCTCGCCTCTCGCCAAACTCTCGCTCTCGTCTTTTTTAGACAAGTCACACCCCTGCTATATATGTATGATATATCGTAGTTAAGAATTTATAGAACTAATAATATTCATTTACATTAAGATTGAATTGTCATTAGTTTTTTTTTCTAATAAATTCTTTTTAATCTTATATTATTTATATGATAGAGCTTTACGTGCAGTTTTAAAATAGTTTAATTGAAGTATAAAACGAATTCAATTAGTTTAAAAAAGATAAAATGATTCTTTTTATCCAATTCCAATTGCGAAATTAGAAGACATAAATTACAAAATTGCAAAAAATATGCTTGTCAAGAACAATATAAATGTAAGAAAAGCAAAAGATCTTGAATTTCATTTTTTAACTTGCTAATTTATTTGTTTTTTATAGAACAAAATATTTGTTCGCCTATGTTTTACGCTAGTATACGTTTCTGCATGTTAAACCCACACCAAATTTTGAATATCTATAAAGAAAAAAATTCTGCATTTTTGGTGGGTAAATTGATCTAAACTTGTTTTTTTCATTTATTTTCCGTAAAACATTATTAAATTAATGTTTTATAAAAACGAATATTTATTTTTTACATTTTGATATTTTTGTTTATTTATTAAAATTGAATTCGAACCCGTGATCCCTTTTCGGTAACCAATCATGACCACTGAGACAAAACATCTATCAGTTTTTGAACTGTGAGCCCATAATTGGGCCGCTGTGTATATTCATTTGCTCAAATATTGTTTAGCAAATTCTTAGTCACATCAGCCGAGTTTTCTAATGATAAAAGCTTGTCAATTTATTATGGTGGTGCTTACAAATATATGCAATAAAAAAGTCTATTTGATGCAATTAGAACCATAAAGGTGGGATTTTAAAAAAACCGACCGAGAAAATTTTGAGTTTTTCAGGTTTTTTCAGTTTTTAACCGAAACCGACCGACCGAAATAATTTAAACAAAAAGATATGTTAAAATAATATGAGTCTGAAACTTCTTTATCTTTGTAAAAACCAATAAAAATAAATATAACCTTCTGTGTTAATAAAATCTTATTAATCAAAAATCAGTGCATATAAAAGTTTGAAATTATGTTATAAATAAATATAAATGAAAATTGGTCGAATTCACGTGTTAAAACAATTAACAACAAAAACCGACAAAGTGACATGAGATTGTAATTGACTCAATAAAATAGAAATCGCAGAATTGCAAAAATAATACAAAATTAAGGAAAATTAACCAAATAAAAAATGACATGTAAATTAAAAAATATTGCATAGTTATGGGAATTATTAAAATTTAATAAGATCCATCCTGTAGTAACAATACTTCGCCTACAACGTAATTTAAATTTTAAATATAAATAAAATTAAAATAATATTGAATTATTAAATGAAATTTTAGAATATTTTTAAAAATAATTAAGAAATATTTGAGGATATAGAATTTATAAATCTATGAAAAATTAAATAAATAATAAAAATAAAAATAAAAAGTATTTATAAAATTTTTCTGATATAACACTTGACTAACTTTTCAAATAGGATTTAGTTCTGAGTAAAAGCTCATTACTTTTAAATTTGAATTATTATATAAACGGATACTATAAAACAAATTATACCGAAAAATATTTTATTATATGTTATTTAACAATATCCTCTTATAATATTTTTTACTAAATGATCAGATTCTAATATAATGCTGCTAAATATTATTTACCGTTTTTTTAACAGATTGGTACGGGATAATAAGATAGAAACAATACATCTTTTGCGAACAATTAATAATGAATATAATTTTAACAAATAAATGTCAATATTTAATTGCAAATATTTAAATATATAAAGAAAAATATGGATTAAAGTAAAATAACCAAAAAAAATATTTTTTTAAACATGCCAGAAAATTCTTTAAGATTGCATAATTGAATTATTTGGTTTTAATTTCATTTATTTATTTTGTTTTTAAATCAAAAAATTAATAGATCTAGCCTAAATTTTAACAATACTCTCTTAATAATATTTATTTTTTTACAAATTTGCTTATCTTTTTTAATTAATAATAATATAAAAAGTGAATAAAATATAAAATAAAAATTAATAAAAAATTATAAAAATAAACCAAAATACTAATTTAAATGTTTAACATTAAATTTTTATACTTATTCCAGAGGAAAACCGACCCGTTTTTCTATACGAGTTCTACGAGTAAAAATAGCTATTATAAATAAAGTATATAAACATTAAATCAAATAAAAAAAAAATTTTTTTGACAAATTAGCAGATTCTTCATTTACCATTAATTTCTTTGAAATTAAAAGACAAAAATAATATGGCTTTTAGTTTTAATAAAATAATCATATAAAATAAAACAAAAAATATTTATGACTCGCACCTTTTGTGCATTAACAAATAGAATAAAGAAAAAAGGTTAATAATCGAATTCCTTCATTCATTCATTAAGTTGTGCTTGGGAATTGGAAGATTTATAAATATACTTATACATATAATTAATGGTAGAAAATGATAAAAGATTGAATGCCCCTCTGTTTCTAATCAATCTAAAAATGTTTATTTTTTCTCAAAATTATAGATTATTATTTTATAAAGTATTGTTAGTTTTATTTAATTATACAATATTACTTTCTGAGAATAGAGTCACGTGGCTCATATTCATTTTGTAATTGTTTTAATAATTAAATTTAGCCATAATTAAAAATATATTACATCTTCATTTTATTTTATTTTAAATTTATTCAATAATTTTTTGCCAATGTTAGATATAAGTTACCTTTGCAATATGCTTTTTTTTAATTCTTACATTAGCTGTAATAATATTAAAATTCATAAAAACAAAATAAATGATAATTTTTTAGTCATTTAAATATTAATATTTTGAGTTGATTGCTTTAAATCCTTTTATTATTGTTTCATCTAGAAATATTTTCTAATGAAAGTTTATTTTTTATTTATAAATAATATTATAATTTTTTAATTGTTTATTTTTATACAACTTTTATT
>SIJG01000019.1:1913076-2012953 GCA_023374025.1 Heterodera schachtii
TTAGAGACCGGATTTTTATGTGCTAAAAATCCTGAAATATGTAATAAAATATGTGCTAAAAAGGCTGAAATATGTAATAAAATATGTGCTAAAAAGGCTGAAATATGTGCTAAAAACTAAAAAAATGCCAAAATAAGTGCGAAATATGAACTTAAAATTTGAAAAATCAAATCTATTTTTGCATAAAAATCCCAAAAAATCTCAATCTTTATCATTTTCACCCGCACAATTGCAAAACAAATACATTTCAAGGTCTTCGAAGGTAAAAATATGTAAAAACATAATAATTCCAGCTCTACGCATATGATTTTAAAAATTTGGATGGTCAAAATAACGAATAACTTTATTTTCTCCCATTTGCCCTTGAAAAGGCTTTTGCTTTATTTATAATGATAAAAATAAAATTTTCATTTATTTTTTTTAATTGTGTATGTCCTCAAGTGTCTGGTTCTCAAATATCAAATCCTCAAATGTCGGCTAGCCATATTTACCAATGGAAACTAAACTTCTTAAATAAAATCGGTTTATTACATACGATGATTAAAAAGCGGTAACAAAGAAAAAATCAAAAATAACAAACATTAAGTAATTATTAGTTTGAATTCTTTCTCTAATATTCCATTATCTCGCTCCGATTAAATAATTCCATTCGTTACTTAATTGCTGTTCAATAGCTTTTTCATATTTAATAAACTTGGTTCTTAATGTTTTAATTAGGTATAATTATTTTTAAAAAATAAATTGTAATTTTTTAATAAAAATAAATTAGATTTATATAAAATTCTGTATTTTATTACCTCAAAAAAGTAAAAAATTACTTTTTAGACTTCCATTAAAAAACATTTTGCGGGTTTAATTCAAATATAGTAAAGAAACTTTTAATAGTTTAAGTGTAATAAAAAAAATTTTAACAAGAAAATAATAATTTTTAAAATTAAAAAAAGTAAACTTAAATAATTAATTCTTAAAATTAAGGGAGATAATGAGCAGATTTTTTCAATTTTTCCGAAAACCATTATTAAAATTTTTCATAAACCTAAACTCGAATGACATCAACTAATTATGTGATACGAGATAAGAAATTAAAAACTCTAACTTCATTAAAATGATTTTCTAAATATTAAAACATAAGAAAACAAAACAAACGCTGCATATTTCATATATCGAAAAAAATAACATTCCGTTTTTTGAACAGTATATTAAAAGGCACCAGTACAGCACAACCTGTTTTTTCTGACAACCCTACTCGTGATAAAATTTAAATAATACCAACAAAATCATATAATGTTGTCAAAATTTACATAAAATTAAGAGTATAACAATTATAATTAAAACAAAAATATTTATAAACAATTAGATATATTTAAAATGTTCTGTTATAAAACGAACCATTAACAATGACATAATACATTTTACGGAAATAAAATTCATCGAAACGTGAATTATAAAATAATTCAATTAAATATAATAACACTGAAAAAAGATGAGATAAAATAACAATTAGAATAACGTAAAAATTCGTAATAAGAATAAATTATACAAAAATTTTTGATACAAATAATTTAACATTAACAGGTAAAATGATATTCGCAGACAAACTTTAATTGTTTGTAAAATTTTAATAAAAAATTTAAAGCAAGATATAAATTAACGATTGAAATTGACCAAAAATTTTTAAAAAATTATATTATTAACCTCAATCGGAATGGAATGCGTAGTATAAGTGTTATTTCTTAGTTTATTAAAATAATTTTGTTTTATTTTTAGGAAATTCTTTTATTTTTGTTATTCTCTTTTTAGAATCAATTTCAGAGAATATTTTATATCTGCTAAAAAATTGCAAATAAAAGCTAAAAAATTAATAATATTGGGTTTAAAAGTTTTCCATTTACGATTTATACCAAAAGAATATTTATTTTTTGTATATTTCTTTCTACAGAAAATTATGTTTCTTCCTAAATAAATATAATATAATTCGTAAACATACTTTCTTTGAAAAACTACTAAAATAATAATTTGTAAATTCAAACTTAAATTGGGATCAATGTGAATCTGAAGTTTGTTTGAGATTTTTAAAATTTTTTTTAATTATCATACA
Organism: Heterodera schachtii; assembly: GCA_023374025.1. Classification (NCBI taxonomy): domain Eukaryota; kingdom Metazoa; phylum Nematoda; class Chromadorea; order Rhabditida; family Heteroderidae; genus Heterodera; species Heterodera schachtii. The sequence goes on from SIJG01000019.1 coordinate 1,915,175, forward strand.
AAGGTGTGTTCTGAAGTGATGGTGGAATTTCCAAATGAAACTTTGTAGGTGGGTAGACCACCTCTGGGTCGTATTTCAAAATATTTTCTAGCTATGGAATAAGCATCTATGCTGAAATATGTCATGCAAAAGTTGTCAAAATTTGTATAATAAAAAAGTAGCCAATACAATTTTTTTTGTATGTTTTTGTACCAATTAAGGTTACATATATTTAAATATTAAAATTGAAAGGTCACAAAATAATATGATTAATTATGATCATTATTGCACGAATTCAACCCATTAAATGGAACGGTAGAACAGCTAATAAAGTGGCAGAGCGCATAGGTTGATTTATGTCGTGTAGGCAATTTAGCGCTCTCGACTGTTCCGGGTCATTCAAAATTTATTTAACAAATTTTTTATTTATTGTTTCAATTATTTTTTACTTTTCTTTATTTTAAAATCAAATAAATTTGAAACACTTTATATTCATTGATATATTTATGTTGATAAATTTAAAATCTGTTTTCTTAAATGACAATATTTCATCATCTGTTAATCAATTATATTATATATTTATTTATTATCTATTTATATTTTAAATTTGATTGATAGATTGAATTTTACTATGGCATTTTTTGCCTCCGGTTTAAAGTAATACAACAGACAGTTTTTTCATTTTTCGATTGGGTTGATTTACGTATACTAAAGGTTTGAATAAAATTCTAATTTACATGGTTTATTTGTTTTATGAGTTTGGCGTTAGTGTTAGTTTATTTGATGTTTTAATTTGCTTCTTATCGACTACTTTTAGGTAATTTTATTTAAGGTAAATATATTTTTCTGTCCTTTTCTGTACTATTTATTCAACATTGCCGTGGTCCGTGCGAAATTATTTTTAATTTAAATTAATTCTCAATTCTCTGGCTTTTCATTGTGACTTTTAGGACTGGGACGAAAAAAATGTCAAAATTTACAAATTTTAAGCAGATTTTCATCAAATTTGTGATTTGTGGATTTAAGAAAAATAACAAATTTTTTTGAAACGGGTGAAGGTTTAGCCATTTCTTTAATCTCATCAGTTCATCTTAAATTTCTTATTGCTGACTATTTTTAAGTGGAAAAATTGCGTCTAACGGATCAACTCTAGTCAAGGAAGATTTTGTGTTGATAATTATTTTAAATCATTATTATGTTCGGATTTAAAAAATCGACTTAAATATTTTGTTATTAATTTTCTTGGTAACATTTTTTCATGACACTTAATGTCCTAAAGTGTCTATGGTAATGTTCAGTGGCGATAGAATTGTTTTATTGTAAATTAATAAACTTTAAGCAATTTTGAATATTTGTTCAATTTTAATTTATTTTTACCACATAAATTGATAATCCCGAAGAAATCCCCGTACTTTATGGGCAAATTATCGATTGAATACATCAGTTATATATAAAAAATTAATTTTTTGATTACTTTTAATGAGATTTTATTAGTTGATATATTTTCATTGCAATGATTTTTTGTTGTAAATTTAGAATATTTTTCAAATTCATCTGCGATAAAATTAATTATTTCTCAACGTTTACATTTGAAATTTTATATTTATTTATTTATTCAGAAAAAATAAAAATATCCAACGAAGGGGTGACCACTTACACGTTAGATTTTAGTAAGTAATATCAAGTCCAAGGAGCTCTTTTACAGACTAAATTTTTGTTTAACTCAATCCATTTATTTATTCGTTTTTTGAAACTGTCAACAGATGGAGCATCTGTTATATCTTTGTTGAGTTTGGACCATATTAAGGCCGTTCTATTGATAAAAGAATTTGAAGTTTTACTGGATTGTGGTTTTAACACAACTTTACGTCTAAGATTGTAAGGGATGTGACCGGAAAATTGGGGAAATATGTCTTTTTTAAGATGAGTAAGACCATTGATGATTTTGAATGCCTGAACTAAGTCAATTGTTTTTCTCCTTTCTTCTAAAGTTTGAAGTTTGAATAAATCAAGTCTTTGTTCGTAAGGTATATACGGAAGCCTACATTTAAATAAAGCAATTTTTGTAAAATATTTTTGGCATCTTTCCAATTTATTTATATCTTTTTTGTATGTCGGATTCCAAATTTGGGGCGCATATTCTAAAAGAGGACGAATGTATGTCTTGAATACTTTGGTCCAAATACGTATAGAGCGGGTTTTTAAAATTTTGGCAATATTGCGAATCCTTAAATAAGCAGCTTTAATGATTTTAGTATAATGATTTGAAAATCTTAATTTATTATCAATTAAAATGCCTAAGTCACTAATAGATTCAACCTCATTAATAATATTGCTGAATAATTTATATTGTTGTTTCGAATTATTTTTGCCGAGAAATAATATAAATGTTTTATTTTGGGAGATGTTTAAACCAAATGCATTAGCCCATTTTCCAATATTGTCTAAAGCAACATTTAATTTGCTTCTTTCATCACGAGTTTTGTAAGAAACATAAATTTTGACATCATCAGCAAAAAGCTTGATGCTAACTCCCGGAGGGATTACCTGCGGGAGGTCATTAATGTATATTAAAAATAACAGAGGGCCAAGAACAGAACCCTGTGGAACACCAGACTGAATCGGATATAGATTAGAAAATTTGTTGTTAATTTTAACTCTGTAAAATCTATCCTTTAAAAATTCAGATAGCCAACTTAGCAGTTTTCCCTTAATGCCAATGTTATGAAGTTTATTTATTAAAATATTAATAGGAAGGGAATCGAAAGCTTTCCGAAAGTCCACATAGATACAGTCAATATTTTTCTTACCGTATATGCTGTCGTACCAATCTTCTAATACTGTAATTAGTTGAGTATTAGTAGATCGGTGTTTAACAAAACCGAACTGATGTTCGGATATTAAATTATTCAGATGAAGGAAGTTATAAATGCTTTTTGCAATTATTTTTTCCATAACTCTACATAGACAGCAAGTAAGAGAAATGGGTCTGTAATTATGTGGATCATTTCGGTCACCTTTTTTAAAGAGAGGTATAACAATAGAATTTTTCCAAATTTCAGGAGTTATGCCTGTGTCCATTGATATTCTGAAAAGTTCGGAAATTACAGGAGAAAGAGTAAGGTGGCAATTACGTAAGATTTTAAAGGAAATTTCATCGGGGGATGTGGATTCTCGATTCGGTAAATTTTTTAAAATTTTAGAAATTTCATCGGCATTAAATTCAACATCAGAAATAGAGGGTCCATTGGGATTGGAAGGACAACTGCTAATTTGTGGAACATCTGAATTTGAAAAGGATTCTTGGAAAATTTTTGCAAAAGTTTCTGCTTTTAAATAATCATCAAAAATAATTTGGTTTTCGTAACTAAGAGAGTGGATTTGTTCAAAATTTTTTGTAAATTTATTTATATATTTGTAGATAGCATTTTTTCCTTTATTAAGAAAATTATTTTCATTTTTAGTAACAAAGTTATTTATTTGAATTTTTATATGTAATGAAATGCTATCATACAAATGCCTATATTTATCACGGTTTATTTTTTGTAGTTTATAAAGTCTGGCTTTTTCCTTAATTGACAGTTTAAGACTCAATGGGTAGTTAGGCTTTCTGGATTTTTGACCGACAGTGATTTTAGGCAAGTATAATTCTACATATTCTCTAAAAAGAAGGTAAAAATGATTAAACTTATCTTCAATGGTAAATTTTTGTAGTAATTTGTAGGGTAAAATTGAAGATAAGTTTAAATTTAGTAGATTAAGTTTTGTAGAATTATAATTGCGTACTGTAAATGTATTTGCCTTACTCTTATTCTGAGGAAAAGACAATGAAAAATTAGTGGAAAGATGATCAGAACTAAAAATGTCCTCAATTAAAACATTATTAACAAAATCAGGATTAGAGGAGAGAATCAGATCAAGCCAAGCACTACCTCGAGTGGGTCCGTTAGTCATAAGGAATAAGCCATACTTATTAAAAAATTCACAAAAAATGTTTCCTTTTTCCGATTTAGCATAAGGCGTTCCACTGGTCCAAGTTATGTCCTTTGCATTTAGGTTAAAATCTCCCATAATGATAAAATTTTCTTCTAAATAATTACCAATGAGGTTTAGAATCTTTTTAGTGAGACTAGCAGAAGTGTTAGGTGGTCTATAAAGTAAAGCTATTCTTAATTTTTTTGCTCCATTTATCTGAATAATTTGTATTTCGCAATTGAATTTAGAGCAGGACAAAATAGAGAAAGAATTTATGTTCGTTTTAATCAAAATCATTACTCCACCACCATTTTTTCCGCTTCTGCTAGCTTCGTATATTTTGTAATTGTTAGTAATAAAAGGTTGGAAAGGTATTTTTTCTTTGGCCCAAGTTTCAGTTACTAAAACTAATTCAAAATCTTTTAGGGCTATAAGCGCAGAAAATTCATTCAGCTTATTATTTAGGGATCGCATATTAATCAATGTTGAGTGTAAAAAACTTTGTTTTTTGTTTAAGGTAATTTTTGAATTTTTTATGGGGGGTTCATATTTTCTATTAGTTTGTAAAAGAGCTTGTTTTTTAAAAGATTTCGTGTTACAGTGGTCACCAATTACACATTAAGAGTCATCAACATTATGCACATGACAAATACATTTAAAAGAATCGGGGTTGGATTTGTAACGGGAAATGTCAGAGGCAGACATAACATGACCGGCATAAATGACAGAGTTCGAATTGGGGTTGTTTATGTGGTCATTTTTGCAAATGCCAATGAGACGGGATCGCTCAAAGAGTTGTTGTTTGGACAGGGACGGACGGACCAAGACATTGTTAAATTTATTGTGATTTTTGAGTTTTGTCTTGCTCCGCAGAAAATTTTGGGCGTGTTTTTTGGTGGGGAATTCGATTTTCATGAGACGGGGGCGGTCGGACTTCTTTCCCATTCGGTAAACCTGACATGGCCGGCATTCAATGTCACAAGTGTCGAGCATTGATTGAGCATTCACAAAATCGGAGTTGACACGGGCAGAGGGCACAGTTTCTTCACTTTCCGGCAAGTTAACGACCACAACAGAGTGGAGTCGGCGTTCTTCCTCCAAAGTCTCGCGCGTGTCCATGTTGTCGTTCTGCTGCACTTTGACCATGGAGAGAAGCTCACGGCAGATTCCCACCATCTCAGCACAGAAGCCAAGGAGGGAGTTGGCCCATTGCGGTGCACCGTCCGACTGTCCAGGTTGAAGCCCGCCGAGGATTGTTTGTGCTGCCTCCAGCTTGTCAGAGAGATGTTGTTTTTTGGTCTGTGGCGGAGTGATGTTGGCAATTTTTTATTTATTGTTTCAATTATTTTTTACTTTTCTTTATTTTAAAATCAAATAAATTTGAAACACTTTATATTCATTGATATATTTATGTTGATAAATTTAAAATCTGTTTTCTTAAATGACAATATTTCATCATCTGTTAATCAATTATATTATATATTTATTTATTATCTATTTATATTTTAAATTTGATTGATAGATTGAATTTTACTATGGCATTTTTTGCCTCCGGTTTAAAGTAATACAACAGACAGTTTTTTCATTTTTCGATTGGGTTGATTTACGTATACTAAAGGTTTGAATAAAATTCTAATTTACATGGTTTATTTGTTTTATGAGTTTGGCGTTAGTGTTAGTTTATTTGATGTTTTAATTTGCTTCTTATCGACTACTTTTAGGTAATTTTATTTAAGGTAAATATATTTTTCTGTCCTTTTCTGTACTATTTATTCAACATTGCCGTGGTCCGTGCGAAATTATTTTTAATTTAAATTAATTCTCAATTCTCTGGCTTTTCATTGTGACTTTTAGGACTGGGACGAAAAAAATGTCAAAATTTACAAATTTTAAGCAGATTTTCATCAAATTTGTGATTTGTGGATTTAAGAAAAATAACAAATTTTTTTGAAACGGGTGAAGGTTTAGCCATTTCTTTAATCTCATCAGTTCATCTTAAATTTCTTATTGCTGACTATTTTTAAGTGGAAAAATTGCGTCTAACGGATCAACTCTAGTCAAGGAAGATTTTGTGTTGATAATTATTTTAAATCATTATTATGTTCGGATTTAAAAAATCGACTTAAATATTTTGTAATTAATTTTCTTGGTAACATTTTTTCATGACACTTAATGTCCTAAAGTGTCTATGGTAATGTTCAGTGGCGATAGAATTATTTTATTGTAAATTAATAAACTTTAAGCAATTTTGAATATTTGTTCAATTTTAATTTATTTTTACCACATAAATTGATAATCCCGAAGAAATCCCCGTACTTTATGGGCAAATTATCGATTGAATACATCAGTTATATATAAAAAATTAATTTTTTGATTAGTTTTAATGAGATTTTATTAGTTGATATATTTTCATTGCAATGATTTTTTGTTGTAAATTTAGAATATTTTTCAAATTCATTTGCGATAAAATTAATTATTTCTCAACGTTTACATTTGAAATTTTATAAACATATTGATCAATTTTTCTTCATTAGTTTAAATATATAAAAGGCAAAAAAAAAAATGCATGAAATTTTTAGATACTTCTTTGATGGTTATGAAACTTTTTTAGATATTTATATGTTAAACGTTATTTTCAATCTCAATTTATTATAATATCAATAAATTCAAAGTATTAAATAACTTATTAATATTATATAACCACCGTGCTGATTTACCGAATTTTGTTGTACTAACTTGGGCTCTGCGGTAGTTATTTAGAAAATTTTTTTTGTTATTTCATTAAAAAAAGTTAGAATTGTATAAATTAATTTAAAACTTAAAAATTGATGGCATAAAATAAAATAGCCTTATTTAAGAGTTTTATTTCATTCTGTACATTCATTTTTGTTTTTATTCCAAAAATATTATATTTTTGTTTTTTATTATAATTATTAAAGTGAATATTTTATTTGATATGTGATTTTGTTAATTTTTTATTCGTGACTGATTTTTTAATAATAAGAAAACGGAAATTAAGCCTTTTATATTTTTTTGCTTTTTCCCTCTACTTATTTTTAGCAGAGATATTTTGAATAAAAAAAACAAGAAATGCGAAAATAAAATATGGGATTATGAGTTGGGCACTACCGACAGTCTCGACCGAGATATTGTTAAACGGTTTGCGCCCAAAAAAGTCAATGTGAATATTTAGCAAATCTCGTTTTTACAAGAAAAATAAATATGCAAAATTTTTATTGTTTTCAAATAAGCAAATTTTTAAAATTTTTAAACATTCACAAAATAAGAAGGATATTTTTATTAATTAATTTTTTTCTTAAAAAAAAGTATTACTTTCTACCATTTTCTCTCAGACACCCCATTTCTTACCAGTGCTTAATTTGAGTTGAAGACTTTTTTAGTCATTATATAGCTTATATTTTTTAATTTAATTTAACATTTACCTATTATTATTTTATTTATTTTATAATAAACCTAAGCTTATTGTGAAAAATTTGATTATCTAAAACCAATAGTATCAAATCCCTCTTGTTCGTATCTTAAATTTTTAAAGTCTTTTTTAAATGATTTCTTAAACTATTGTAATAAAGATTTTAATGAAGAAATGTCTTTATTATAAAGTATATAATGATGTTATAAAAACGTATTTGCAGAAAGTTGAAATAAATATTGTCTTAAATTATAAATAAATTTAACACCTTTCTAAATTTTGATTATTATTTTCTTTTGCAAATAAATTAAGTTGAGGAAAATCTGTTTTGCATAAACATTCAATATTGAAGATTTATTATTATCTTAAATTGATTTTCAAAAATATCGGCTTATCTTAATCAAATGTTGATACATAACACCGTGTTAAAATTGCAGCATATTTTATAATTAGAGCATTTTAATAATTTTTAAATTTTCTGGAAATAAAGCATTATGCATTTTAATTAATAATAAAAAAAATTCCCAAAAAGATTAGAAGCTAAACTGAATTTGATATATTTTTTATTATAGGTTACAACATCGAACATGTTTTAGGGATTTTCAATTTTCCTATTCTTAGGAGTTAATAAATTTTGCTTCTCTAAGCGGCACTTTTTTATTTTGGGAAAATATTATGCTAATCACCTTTATATTGTTTTCAGCTCTATGAATAAGTAATTTACATACAAATTAGCATTTACTCATTTATTTCTTATATTATTATTTTTTGATTGTTTATTCTTTCTTAAAAATATAAGATTGAGATAAGTATGTCACTTGCTAAGGCTGCCAATAAATTTTTTAAGACGCTGAATTTGTTTTTGTAGGTGAATATTTAGAACATTCATAAATGCTATTCTTACTGGGTCTCTGAAACTATTATAAAATAACATTATCAAGTGAATCTTATGATGATTAATTAATATACAATCGTATTTATAATGAAAATTCAGTTTATATTTAAAATCTTTGTAATTTAAATAATTATTCAGTTATAACTAGAAAAGGCAAAAACATTTTTCTCTTAGCGAACATTGTTTTAATAAATGTCAAAATTGACGTTGATATTAATTTAATATCAACATAATTTATGCCATCAACATTAATGGCAACGCTATTTTTTAAACTTAAATAGAACGACAAACTCTGTTGAATCTTGGCATCATCAAATTCAGTCAAAATTTTCTTCTCCTCACCCAAACATTTTCACATTTATTGATGGAATCCGAAGCGAAAATGTCCGCGTTAATGCAATTTGCGTGAAGTTGGATTGTGGCCACGAAGTCCCATTGTACAGCCGTTTAGAATATCGCCAATTACCGAATAATATATATCTTCATAATAATTAAAGAATTATGTTGGCATCTTTCCCAAAAATGATTTGTGGGTCTTTTGTCTGTGGGTCTTTTGTCAGCGTGGGTCTTTTGTCTGTGGGTCTTTTGAGAGTGGGTCTTTTGTGAGTGGGTCTTTTGTCTGTGGGTCTTTTGCGTTGACACCGTGACTAAGTAAGATGCAAAAAAATGAAATAAAAATAGAGAACTGGAGAAAGAGAGAAAACTTAAAAAATAGTGAGATAATAAGACAGACATAAGATAGCGAGAGAAAGAGAAGAGAGGAATGAGAGAGCAAAGGAAGAAGGTAGAGAGTGAGAGAGTCGAGGAGAAAAAGAGTGCGTTTGAGTTTATGATGTACATACATATTTTGGTGTGAATTTTTGGCAAAAAAAAATAATAATAAATAATTCATAAAAATTCGTGCGTTTTAGGCTATAGGGAGGGAGCTAAGAAAAAAATAGTGAAAAAACTATAAATTGGAGTCCTAGCCTATAATTTTCTTTTATTTTATTTTGCGTAATTTGTGAAATTAAAAAATATGCTTTTATTCCAATAGCATTTTGTTCATCAAATATACCTACCTTTTAATCAATTATGGCTTAGAGTCAATTTCGTAGCGTTAAATAAATTTCAATATTTCATTATTATCTTCCAAACTGGAATTCAATTTATCCTTTTCTTTTTGGTAATAATTTTAAATTTTTATATCCTCATCTAACTTTATATACTCGCTATTATTTTATTTTATTCAAAAATATCACAATTTTCTCCTTGTAAGCATATGCTGATTATCATTGAGTAAATATTTTTTATTCTATGAAATTTTTTCATTTTATTTGTCTATTAAAACATTTAATTTTAATTTTATACAATTGGCAAGCTTCGCGAAGTCGACCGTTGTTGTCAGAATCTAATTTTATTTTTGATCTGCTTTTTTCAACCAATAATAGCGATTGATGAATTAGTTTTTAATTAAACATAAATAAGAATAATATTTTTGTTATAATTAAATTTTGTGTAATGTTAATATAATAATTATTTAGTTTTTTATGCATATTTTAATGAAATTAGTGTTTTTTCTTTTACAATAATAAGAAATAAAAAATATAATGGGTAGCCTGTTGGTTATATGTCATTTTGTTATTATTTAAAAATTGATAAATAATCAATTAACATTAAAAATCTATTGAATTGAAATGTGTCATGGATTTCTTCTTCAAACCTATCTTTTATTTTAAATAATTAATGCATATACTTCAAGACATTTATTTTTAAGTTTACATTGTTGGGTTTTTTACCAAATAAACTTCCTTCAATTTATAAATCAGTATTTATTAAAAGTTAATTGATCGCCCTTTTTTATTCTTTCTGAACAAAAATAATAATTCATAATTGTTTTTTGATCAGATTGAAAATTGTTCTTCTCAATTATATAAAGGATATTTTTTTATTATACAATTAAATTATTTATAAAATCCCTTTATTGACATTTTTGACAAATCTCCATTTTATTATCTTTATTTGACTTATTATAAATTTGTATTCTAATGGTTTTTTAAATTGAATTAAAAATTCTGTTTTTGTCATTATCTAGTTGAATTAATTACTAATAAATATTTTCCAGCAATAATATTTTTTTAATTAAATAACTATTTCTATTTATCTTCTTTCTTGACGCCAAATTTCTTTGAGAGAATGTAAGGTCGGCGCTTTTCTGATTCCATATTAGTTCCCGCGGCTACATTATGAATAAAATTTTTGCTGAGCAAAATTGAGACCAAAACGGCATCAAACTTCTTCACATCATTGGTAATTAATCCAAATAAATAAACTTTCGTACATTTGCTTACCAGTTTTAATTTTCAAAAATATTTTATCCAAATTTATATTAAATTCATAAATTTTTACAATCATAAATGTGCAAATTTTAAGTTTAAAGTTTTTTTATTTCTTTTATTCTAAATTCCTTAAAATTGGTGAAACAAGTTCAACCAGAAAACGATTTTTTATTAAATTTACGAGCCATGCCCTTTTATCTTGCTTCTTCAATTTTGACTTAAATATTTTTTTATTAGAATTAATATATTAAAAAAGGGTTTTAAATCGACTTTAATAATTTTTTTGTGAATTCATTTTAATTTTCATTCTATCTTTAATTTTATTTGATTTTTGATTATTAAATACGAATTTTGCGTTCAAAGTACGCCCCAAATTCGCTTTTAATTAAAAATCGTTTTTGTTCTTTTTGCCATTTTTCTTTTGATTTCGATTTTTCTATTATTATTTATTTTATTTTATTTTACGGAATTACCATTTGTAGTTTAGGATCATTCACATTAATTAATTTGTCGTTCCCTCCACATTCTTTGGACACGTTCTATTATTTCTTTTACAAACAATTTCCCTTTTTTTGAAATAATTAATTTAATCAATTTTGAATTATTTTATTTTGAATTTGGTAATATTGTAAAGGTTTATCCTTTTAATTGCTTTCATGTTTCAGAAGCTTTCAACTTGCTTTTAAAATCTTTTCTTTTTAGTTATATTTTATGATTATTAATTGTAAAAATGTTTTTTGAGAGTTTTTCTTTTGGTTTAGTAAATAAATAATAATTAATTGATGAAATAAATCATTTTTATGATACCATTTTCACGGAGCAATAATCTCAGAATTTACAAAGTTTTTAACCTTCTCATATTATTTTTTATATTCTTCAAAAATTTCTTTTTTGTTTGAAATAGCATATTAATTCCGGTCTCTAATTGAAACACATATTTTAAAAATTTAATTTCTTATCAATAAATAAATAAATTTTGGAGAAAAAATTTTAGAAAAAATTTTATTTTTTTCTCAAATGGCAAATAAGAAAATTTCTATACTTTTTCTTTTTATATTACAATTTGATGTAATTATCTTCGATTAAATATAATTATTATATTTTTACAAATAAAAATGTTAGTATATTTGAATTATTTAAATCAGAAATACTTGTTATTCTAATTTTTTAACCGGATTCTGTATTAAAACTTCTTTGGATAAAGTTTGGAGATATATTTGAATTGATAAACTGCTTCCCAAAGTTATTCGTTATCTTGGAACTGTCTTCCCCTCAATTTATGTTTGATGTACGCCCAACTGCGTGCAATCGGGTTTTCCAAAATATAGTATTATTTTTTATTTTGAATTGCTCTACATCATGCATTAAATAAATTTTTATAATAATCAACCTTAAATTATTTAAAAATTTATATAGTAAATCATTTAAATATAGCGAAATAACATATTTGTGTCTACTGTTGATAAATCAGAATTGTCTGAAAAGGCAATTTGAACATTGAAGCCAATGACACGTGGAATATAAAATCTTTCATAAATTCTTTATATAAAACAAAATTATTATTTATTAAAGCGAAAAAAGTAAATAAAATTTAAATATTTTAAAACAATTATACATGAAAGAAATTAGCGAGAAAGAGTAAAATACAAAATTATCTGACAACTCAAAAGGAAGAAAGGAAAGATGAAGAACAATTTTCAATAAATCAAAGCACAGAAAATTTACACATAATAAAATATATGAAATGATATTGATATTCATTAAAGAGAGATTTTTAAACAAATGATTTTTTTTATAAATAATGAAGAATTTAAATATAATAAAAAGAAGATAAAATGTTATTTTAAGGTAAAAATCAAGTTTCCATAAAAAAAACATTTTTCGATGAAATAAATAATTTTTATTTAAATTTATTCAGTAATCTAATAATGCACCATAATATATATAAAATTATACCTTGCGATTAAAATGCCGGATGATTCGCCAAATAACTTGACTTTCTGACATGCAAACATTTCAACAAATGTAATTCGCGAACTGATTAATTTGTTTTAACATTTTTGTTTAAAATTAGTCTTTCTCGTCAATCTCTGCTCACATACTTTTTAATTTTATATTTATACTATTCATCAATACTACATTAAAAAACAATTAAACGATTTGTTTTAAGTTTATTTCTTTTAATTTTACTGTAAATCTATTTATTAAATAAAATTATTTTTCAAAACATAATATTCTTCATCAATGATAAAAAATGAAAAATAGACAATGGAATATTTTTTATAACCCATTCATTTTGATAATTTTTAATAATAAATTTTCTTAAGCATTCTTTTATTTAATTTTAATTTTATTGTCTTTTTTAATTGTGATTTCTTTTAATTGATTCTAATTTTATTATTACTTTTTTAAGTTCTCTTCTTCGAGCATGTCGACAATGTTTTGTGTTTCATTTCAATTGCATTTTGTTGTATTATAACCAGAAATAATAATTTTATTTAAATTTATAATTTATATAATCAGCAATTTTGTTGCTGTCTAAATTATAATTTAATTAAATAAAAAATTTCTCACAAAATTATTTAATGCTTTTCTTTTGATTTATAATTCTTCATTTCTCTAAATAATAAATAGATTATTAATTCGAAAACTTTTAATTTAAATTGAAAAGTCATTTTCACTTCCATTATTTTTTTCTTATTTTTGGTATAAATTTAAAATAATAATTTTGTTTATTATTTAATTTTTGTTAATAAAATAAAATATTAATTTGTTTATTATTTTTTTAGCATAAAAATTCATCTTATTACAATTAGAGCCCGGAGCAGGACCGGATCCTGCGCAGGATTTTGCAGGATCCCAATCCGCAATCCTGCATTTTTGGAAAATGCAGGATTGCAGGATTTGCAGGAATCCGGCAGGATTTCATTGATTTTTTGAAAATTTTGAAGAACAGAATGTCAAATTTTTGAATAAAAAACAATCAAATTAGACCAAATTTTCATCTCAATTTTACCTAGAATTTGCAAAAAAAAAATTTCCCGGCTTTTACTTATTAATCCTGTAGAAATGAGTCAAAAAGTGCGACTTTTGGTCATTTTTGGACAAAATCAGTTAAGAAATTGATAAAATTCAAAAAAAAAATGCCGACGGCACATATCAGCACGGCCGGACCCCTTTGTTCTTAGTTTTTCAAAAAAATTGCGCCGAAAAAAAGCATTTTTGAAAAGCAAAAAATAGTCAAATTTATCGACCATTAACAGATTTTATTCCCGGTCTTTTTTAACCGTCTGACCCATTCGAAAAAATCTTAGTCACACCTTTTAATGCATCCCGCCAGCCCCTAAAAATTTATTTTCAAAATGTCAGGTATTTTAGCTTTTTGGAAATTTTTTGAAATTTAATTGAAATTTTTTCAAAATTTCCAAAAATCCGCAATCCTGCGCGGGATCCTGCAAATTTTAAATGCAGGATTTGCAGGATTGCCGGATTTGCAGGATTAATCCGGCCGGATCCGGTCCGGCAAAAAATTTTGAATTCCAATCCTGCAATAGGATCCGCAAGATATGTAACTTTTTCTATATGGTAAGAAAAAATCTGAAAAAATTCATATAAGCATAACTTTTCATGCTGATCAAAAAAAATCAACAGCAGCAAAGTAATCAGAACACTCCTTCTAGGTGATCTGAAAACCGTAAAATGGCTTGAAACCGGGAAAGAGTTGTTTACGTTGAGAATTTACTTGTTCAATTTTGAAACGTAAAAAAGTACTGCAATTTCAAAGTTTTGAGTTTATAATTTTGGGACGCCTAATTTGGTAACATTTTCGGAAAAAAATCGTATCAAAATTTTTTTTTACTCTTTGTGTGGTTCATCATATTTATGGGGAAGTATGCTTTGTAAAAATTTTGGCTTGATTTGTGGACGGGAAGTAGTTGAAATGGCAAAAGAATTCTTGAGTTTTTAATTTTGGAACGGAGCATACATCAATGGCTACTTTTTACCGTGACAAGGAGTATTACGACCACAAATTTCTCGACTATTTCTTTATTAACATTTTCAAAGTTAAATTAATAAATATTCTATTTTTCGATATAAAATAACCATATTTTTTCAAATTTTCATCGGTATTGTTTATAAATACTTTAATCATCTCTCACAAAATAATAAAATTATATGGTTAAACTTTAAAATGAAATAATTTAAAAAAATAAATAATTTAAAGAATGTTTTAAAAAATTTAATAATTGTAATTTGATAACATATACAAGAAATTAAAATTAGTGTGTTTTAAATATAGCTTTTAATATGTTAAAAAAAAATTAATTAATACTCCTTTTAAAGTGAAAAATAATTATCATAAAAAATAAATTTTCACCCTCGACTATTATTGAGATGTTTATTTAATATTTAAATTGCTAATGTTTTGATTATATGGAACGTTCATATTAATTATCTCTAAAGGCGGCCAACAACCGGCTGAGATATGTGCAACTCTTTGATGAAATCACCAATCACACCACGTGCTAGGAAGAAATTTAAAAAATATATTTGTGATTATGTAATAATGTATTACAATGACCTAAATTAAAATTTATTAATTAATGAATACTCACATTTCGAAATAAAATTTTTCTTAGAATTAAAAAATATTTTTATTTCACCTATAAAAATAAATAGTTCGACAAGTACTTTTGTTTAACAGATGAAATGAAGCATTCTACAATTAATTATATAATTATATTACGAGAACTTGAAAAAAAAATATCATATAGATTTAATCATTTTGAAGAAAGAATGTCATTTAAAATGCCAAAAACCTATTTAAAATATTTTTAAACTATACTTTCCTTGCTTGGACCAAACTAAAAAATTTTTAAACAGGAAAAAAATCAAATTAATTTCAATGAAAGATTTCGAAATCAACCAACAATAAGATTTATTAAAACTTTAATTCTTAGAATTTCCATTAAAATTTATGAATAAAAAATAGCCGAAAACATTTTAGAAGAAGCTCTTAAAAATTAACAACAATAAAAAATAACTTATGAAATAAGGCAAAATAAAGTGTATTGTTAGACAAAAATTAAAAAATAAAATGAAAACTATTTTCACAAGATTGCAATTTTAGGAGATTGTGCATGAAAAATACAATGAAATTGTAAAATTTTAATTCAGAGAAATATAACTTCAAAAAAACGTGTGATCTAATCATAAAAAGTTGCTTATAACCCTCATTTGTCAGTGGAACAATTAATAAATTTAATTAAAAAAATAATACCACATTGAAGAGTAAACTTTTCATAAACAACAGAAAAATAATCTACATTAAATATACTTTAAAATAATTTTGAATTATCTATATATATGATACTGATTCTAAATAAAGCAAATTCTTGATTTTCATCAATATTTTATGAAACTAGTTCGCGCTTCAATTTTTGATGGGACAATGACTTGTATATAAAAATTTATTTGCTGATATTTTTCCCTCTACATTTAAACAATTTTTAATTAAATTAGGATTTAAAATTAATTTTTATAGTCTGTATTCTTACATATAACTTTCATTTACTTCTGTTCGTGTGGTTAACCCCAAAAGATGAAGGAACACATTTGCATTAATTTCCCTTTGCATTTGTCTTTTTCTTTTCCTCTCCATTTCCTCCACTCTCTTATTATTGTGTATTCCCTTATTTATGTAAGACACTATTGATTAATATTGTCCATTGCATGTCCATTCCCCATTTTACTTCGCCTAAAATATTATTGTTCTCCTCCATTATTTATTCGCGCCACCGACTTCAACATTTATTTAAATTGTTTTGTTTTACAAATAAACATTTTTTTGTGCGGCTTCAAGACCGAACAATTGGCGACGCCCGTCTTAAAATCGAAGCTCAACGTCGGAGATTTTGGCAATTTCGGACAGACTCCGAATTGCTATTCAACAATTCTTCAAAAAAGCAATAGACCCGATAAGGGTGAACTTCCGCCAGGTGCAGTTTATTCATCGTAAAAAACCAAGATACCCAGGTGGTTGCGGTTTCCGCCAGGTGCGGTTTATCAACAAATAAGCAAATTCACCGAGAGTTGATCAACAAAATGGCGCAAATCCGACAATCGACCAGCTAGTGAAAATGCTGGCGGATCAACAGAAAATGGTGCAGGACGAATTGCAGCAAATTGCTCAATTGATTGTGATCCAACAAAACGCACTAAATGCGGCGGCACAGCCCAATCAAGGAGCAAATTCAGTGCCATTATTGCCGGACATTTCACCATTCGAGCCAACGGACGACAAGAGCCGAATTTCGGAATGGATTGGCGATTCAAATTCGCGTTGGATTGCACAGCACCAACGGCGGACGACGAAGTCAAGGTTAAATGTCTAATGAATAAGCTGAGCGATTCGGCATTCAGCGAGTACAGCAGATCGGTTCTGCCGTCGTCTGTCACCGATTTCAATTTTAAAGTGACGACTGGCGCTCAAGGCACCGAACGAAGCTGCATTGAGGCAGCGAATTTTGACAAAATTGTCAGCAGATGGTGCCAACATCAGCTATGATGGAGTGGTGGAAGACTTAATCAGTTTCCAGTGCACAATTTCAGAAGCAAAGGCAACCGAAGCGACAAGTTCTTCGAGGCCGGTGAATGCGATTCGACATCAAAATTCACCGAACAAATTCGTCAAGGAAAGTCCAAAGACAAACAATTCGCTGAACAAATTCTTCAATGAAAGGCCAAACAATCAGGCAACCACGACATGTTGGCGATGTGGCTTCGGCGTGCATCGACCTGACGAATCCGAAAGTGTGAGTTTGTTGGCCATTTGGATCGGCAGTGCGAACGTGTCCAAGAGTGGCGCAAAAGCCAAAATGCCAAAAAGAAAGGCAAAAACAGTGTTGGCCACCTTCGTATTGGAATAACCGCGCATGCCGTAAATTCCATTTCACTGACAAAGACAGATGTTTTGTTCAACGAGAAACCCGTCGAATTCCATCTCGACACGGGGTCAGACATTTTCGTCATTGATGAATTGACGCACGAGAATGTTGGACGACCATCGATCGAAAAATGCAACGTAATTGGCAAGGCATTCGACGGCACAAAAATTTCCTTTATTGAAAAAGTTTCGCCACTTTCAAACTCGGCAAAATTAAAGTGAAGCAAACATTTTACGTTGCAAAAGCAGGCTCACTAAATTTGCTGAGCTGCAAAATGCTGGACTTATTTGGTTTGCTGGACGAATTAAAGCTGAAAATCAGCAATCCTGCAGTAAATGCATGCCTCACCAATGGCAAAAAGGCTGAAAATTTTATCCTGAATGAAGCAACGCAGGCCAAAATTATAAGTGCAAATCTTGTAACTATACGACGTGAGCGGAGAAAATAAATTGAAAAAATTAAAATACCAACTTCAACAATAATTATAATTCCTATTATAAAAACAAATACCTGGCGATAAAAAAGGTTTATCATTTAAGAAACAAATTGACAAAAATTAAACAAAATATTCTTAAAGCTTATTAAAAGCGTAATATACTATGGGTATTATTATTTATATTCTAAAAAAATCCGCGAAAACATGAAATAAAGTTCGGAGAGGAGCCACTCTTATTTGATGAATATAACATAAATTAAAAAAAAGTCATTTAAAATGAAATTTTAAAAATTATTTGGTAAAAATAATATAAATATATAAAAACAAATCATTTTAATTAAACTATAAAGAAAATGTAAACAAATAATAGATCAAGAGATTAATATGCCCTTAGCGCAATTATAAAAACAATAAGATTTAATATTCCAATTGAACTAAAGATACATTCACTTAAGAAGACAATCACAAGAATAATCATTCGATTAATAAAATATATCCAAATAGTTTCACCTATTTATTCATTACCATATACGTTATTTGATTTTTTCAAATTATAGGAGGCACATTCATCTCCCTGAAAATTTTTATTTTTAATTGTTTAAAAGAATGTTTTCTTCAAAAAGCTAAGATAGAAAATGGATTCAGGAAATAAATAATTTTAAATGTAAATTCTTTAATTTGATAATTGACATTTTTTTTCAAGTTGCAGCAAAGGGGTTCTTGAAATTTGATCAGTGTAAGATTTGAAATAATCTCATAAGGTAAATTAGTTTAAGTTCAATTTTGAATTTTAGAATTCTAATCTAAAATAGCCACTATAATAGTTTAATGATTTCAATTTATAAGTAGGAAATACAAAAATTAATAAAGAATTTTATTGAACAAATATTTGCTTACTATAAAGAAAATTTCAACAAATTCAATTAGTCGTTTTAAACGTTAATGAGAAAAAATTTTGCAAAAAGGAAATTATTCTAAACTTTTTCTGATTTAACGAAAACAAAATACTACTTGAGAAAGAATAATATAATTTTTTTTTAAATAAAGACAGAAAGGTTATTAATTTAATGTATATAAATGCTAAAAAAGTTCTTATAAAAATACAAAATACATAAAAAATATTAAGTAATAATAAATTTAAAACTTTATCTTATAATCATAAAATTCTCTGAAAGTTAAAATTCTATTTGAAATGAGATAATTAATTAATTTTTTTTTGGCCTCGAGTTGTCATCCATCTCATACAAGATTTTTTCAAGAGTGTCGAAATCATGTAAAAGCAATTTTTCGTTTTTTAAATCTTATATTAAAAAACTCAATTACCAATTATGAAAACAAAAAATGCCACATTATTTAAATAAATAAAAAATTTTATATAAAATGTTTAATTAAAATTTTTTTAAATAAATATGACAAAAAAATTAATAGATTTAAAAATTCTCATTATGTTTATGTGTGTGACATAAAGATGAAAATTTAAGCAAATTAATAAATTTTAGTTTTCACATATTCTAATTTTGGCATCCCGTTATAAGAGAGATCAGTTAATCTACAAAGAAATAAATATAAAAGAAACTATTTTTTTTTATCGAAAAAACAGCAAAATAATATATGTGATTTCACCAAATTTCCTTTTCAGTGAGGGAAAATTGAATTTGTTAGCCTCTATAATTTATACGAACATTTTTAGAAAATACAGAATAAAAAATTTTAAAATAGCAAATCAGAATTAGATTGTATTAGTTATAAATAATTTCATAATAAAAAAGAAAATAATACAATCTAAAATTGGATTAAAACTGGAACTCATATAAATATAAAGTCAAACATTTTGGTTTTACACCATGAAATTAATAAATTAAAATATGCAGAAAAGAAAATTTTACTTAATGTTTTTACTAATAAGAAACTAATAAATTACAATACAAATATAATTAAGTTAAAATGACACGAAAACAAATAATAATATTTAAAGTATTTTTATATCTATCCTATTTATTATTCTTATTTATTAATAAATTCTTTTTCTGAATCAAAAATTAAAATCGACCCCGTCCAATTGTTTTAATATGAATTTCTGCTGCATTATACAATTCTTAAAACTTTCAATTACTTTTTTGTAATGAGCCTAATGAAAAATTTAAAATTTTCATTTTATTTTCATTAATAACAATTCTTTAAGTTTTTAATTTATAATTGTTAATGAGGTGATTTATTAAAAAATATAATTAATTATATAGAAATCACATTGTACTGTATTCAATTTTAACTTTTTTTTTGCCCAATCTCATAGAATTCAATTTGTATGTATTGTTTCGAATTAACTGGTTTAAAGTTTTTGAATGTTTTCAAAAAAAATAATTAAAATATAGAAAATACTAACAAATAAATTTTCTTATTAAATATAATATTTATTTATTAATTTTAAGCAAAAAATAATAATTAAATGTTACATTGTTTAAAACTTGAATTGATAGTCTATTTCATTATTAGACTTTTTCCTCTATGTGTACTAACGGTACTTCTTATGGGAACTACACTCGAATATTAATAAAAATTTATATATTTGTTGCTTAAAACATTGTATAAATTTTATAGAGGAAAAAACAATTATTAACTATTACATTTTTCAAAATTTAAATTAATCTCATATTATATTGAAGTAAAAATAATAGATTAATTCTATTGAAAATTCAAGAAAATGAATTTTAATTACGTCTATTTACCGAAAACAAAAAAATATAGTGACAAAGTTAGTCGAAAAAACATAAAAACATACAATATCCAAACAGTTTTTCAACAACAAACTCCCATGAGATATAAATTTTAGTAAGAAGGAAACTAAAATATATGATATACAAAATCTCATAATTTATATAATTTGAAAAACCAAAATTAAAAACAAAAACATGTTCTATTATTATTTATTTCAGTATAGAAGCCTATGGAGCACATCATCCGAAAAAAAATTTTTTGGTTTTTATTGAATTTTTTCAATTTAATAATTATTTAACTCCTTTAGGTTTGGTTAGGTATAACAGTTTTTGAAATATAGAACATTTTTAAATTCTTTCTTAAATTGTTTTATTAATTTTTCGAATACGCCGCTAACTGAATTGATTTTTTCATTCCTTATGACTGATTCTTAGGTTATGATTAAATAATCGTATTGTTTTTACCTTTTTTATTTTATTATTTTTGAATAAGTTTATGTAACATTTATTGTACATAGCTTTTTTAAATTATATTTCTCATTTTTCTTTTCAAGAAATTAATATTATTGTTTGTTTTTAGATATTTATTTCTTCTTGGGCAAATCAGATTCTACGGTAGCGTCTCGGATTGTTACCCGTCCGTTCGGACAATCCTTTCTATTATTATTTTTGAGTAACTTTATATTAATATATAAGGTAAATTAAGATGATTTTCAGTTTTTTTTACTTTTTAATTAAATGCATTTTGCTCAGTTCTCTATCTGATAAAATTATAATTTATATTCTAAAATAATTATATAATGAATTTTATTTTTTCATTTTAATGTCGGCTATTAAAAAGTTATTCAAAAAAAAGAGTTGATTATTTAATAAAAATTTATATTATCTTTTTTATGTAAAACTTTATTTTTTTTTGTTTATTGTTCTAATTTTTGGCTTATTTTAATTTTTCAAGTATCATCTGTTCCATGTAAGGTAAAATAATATTGGTTCTGATGATTAGGCAGGTTTTTTAAAGCTTTTTAGCAAATTAGATTCGCCAAAAAACTATAAAATTGAATCTTTTATATTTTCTTGTTGATTAAAACATCATAGATTATTTAATTTTCTTTTGCAAAGCTTCAATAAAATTATTAATCTGCCTTTCAGTCATCTTTTGTTTATTATAATAAAATTTTACAATTAATGCAAATCTTTTAAATTAAATCCAAGTTAAGCGATTCTTTGGTACTTGAAAAGTTTATTTTTAAAAAATTTTAACTTATCAAACAAAGAATAATTTTTTGAATATTAATAATCAATTTTTTATAATAAACGATTTTCAAATTTATTTTGTATTTAATAATTTCTCTTTATATTTGCATTTAAAAATTATTATTTATTTTCAATAATTCATTTTTTTTATTCTCCCTTAGATGGACAAAAGTGATTCCATCGGCGATAGAAAAAATGACTTTTTATATTATTTTTAAACTAGAATTATTATATTTATGTTTGCCTACAGTAAAATAATTTTTATAATTTGCTTTTGTTTCAATTATTATAACTATCCTCTTGGCTGGCAGATTGTCATTTGGATTCAAGTTAGTGGCGTAAGCATATTATTGCATCACTATATATGGATTTCCATTATAATATTTCAACGAGTACTTCATATAAAAAATTTATGCAATTTTTTTGATTTATGCATTTTTTTCACCGGATTTTAATTTATT
The DNA here is from genome assembly GCA_023374025.1 of Heterodera schachtii. Taxonomy (NCBI): domain Eukaryota; kingdom Metazoa; phylum Nematoda; class Chromadorea; order Rhabditida; family Heteroderidae; genus Heterodera; species Heterodera schachtii. Next base: position 1,937,584 of record SIJG01000019.1, read on the forward strand.
TATTCAATGGTATGTGAATCTCCAAAATATAATTTTTCTTAATAACAATATTTTTTATATGTATAAGGTTTTAATTTTGTTTTGGTATGTAGAGAATTTCATTGCAGAATTTTGCAATACTTTAATCAAACACTGTTGATCAAAAAATTAAATATTCTAAAAAATATTTCATTTTATTGTTTTCCTTTCCATTTAATACCCAAGACTTCTAAATAAAAAACCCCGAAAGTATCATTTGCTGCGACGAGAGCAAGCACGGAAATAAATGCTATAAAAGTAAAAATTTCATAAACAATTATTATGATGATTGGTTGCATAAAGTTGGCTTTAAGCATATTTTGTTATATTCAAAAGTAGAGATCGGACCGGTCGGTTTTTTTTTCGATATTTTTCAGTTAAATTAGATTAAATCAATTACTTCAGGTTTTTGTATTAATTTTATTTTCATTTTGTATATTTACGGCCCCATCAGTTAAATTTGCTTTTTGACCCTTAAAGACTGGAAGATTTCTAAAAAAGTCATTTTTTAGTAAAAATTTTCGAAAATATTGATAAAATTTAAATTTCTAAATTTGGTAATTCGTGTGAAAAATAAGCAAAAAAAAAAGAACAAATTTCGCTTTTTGGGTTAATTTTTCTCCAAAAATTAGTTAATCTTAGCTTTATCATGTTGTTTTATCGGTGCTGGTGCGTTTCTTAAATTCCTGCCAATGGGTTTAAAAACAAAAAATGGGTAATATATATAACATTGGCTATATTTTTGCAATTGTCATAAATATATAATTACAAACATTTAAAATTTATAAGTGTTTAAAATGCAATTGTCGCAAAATTATTTTATGTATTCGATAGACCTAAAAATTCTTTATTTACCTCTACAATTTCAGAAAATTTCATTGAGTTTCAAAAATGTTCTGGGCAAAAAATTCTGATTTAAGATTTTTTGAAATTTTATGACATAGCTTTTTTTATATTTAAGTAAAAAAATTTTAGAAATTATTTACTGATAGAAAACACCTCGAACTATTGAATGGTTCCGTGAAATATTAATTGATTGAATTTAAGCGAAGTTATGAATTTATTTGTGTTACCCATTTTCGTTTTCAAACCCATTGGCGGGTTTAAGAAACACGCCAGCACGGTTTTTATCTAAAATGATTTTTAATACCATATTTGGGCATTTTCGAAAGTTTTACCTTACATTTTTAATTTTATAAAATTACCTTTATAAAGAATTTTTAATTTTCTATTGAGAATTTATTTATGTTTCATCTATAAGCCGAATATAATTCATCAATACAATACTTTTCTTTCATTCTTTATCTTTTAATGTTATGATTTAATACATATTTAATTGGTATTAGCTAGTCGATGAAACGCCAGAAGGTATGTTTTCGTTTCCAAGAATGTGAATGTTTTTCATAAAAAAAATTATTGATTGCTTTTTAGACTTTACACTATCTTTTAATTTAAGTAATATTATCCACATGGCTCTTATTTATAGAATAAATAATAATTTTAAAAAGTAAATTTATTTCAGTATTTAATTACATTTACTTACATATGTAAAAAATTTCATAGCATTGAATAATTATTTGTCCGAGATCAATGCATGAAATTGGTAAAACCTATTATAATTCAATATGATATAATTAGACGTATACAGTATTTTGCAATTTCATGTTGTACATTTATATTTTTAACTATTAAAGTATAGGAATTTTAATGGATTTATTTTAATAAAATTTTTTTTTAATATTTAGATAAACAATCATTTAAACATTATGAAAATTCACATGAATGAGCACATGTCAGATTATATTGTCGATGTTTTCAAATTTTTGTCAATTATTATTCACTTAATCGCATGCACCGATTAAAGCGTAGCCTCTTACTTTATTAGAGCCTTAAATCGAAAGTTATCCAAAGCCTAATGGTTGTGGCACCCGGAATGAAAATGGCACAAAGCTTAACAGGCTGGGCTCTCGGTGAGAAGGATTGGTTTAGAACCGGGTAAACTGTGATTGTCGAAACGGTTCAATTAATGAGGCCTAATTTATGGAAAGTCAATGCTATTTATACACTGCCAATCAATTGCCCATTTGGCCAAGCAAATGATTGGAAAGCCTATCAGTTTGGATAAGCTGGAGGAGGACATTCAGCGGTTTACCTTCACTGCTGAACCTCAAGTCGAATATAAAGCGGAAGCCGACACTGCCTTAATCACCATTCGGCACCATTTGAACAACAAGCAGGAAATGGTCGACATGTCGAGAATGTGGATTTATGACCAACCAATCACGCACGTGTGGCAGCCAAAGGAGCCAAACCATGTGCCACCGGCTTCATCATGAGTGTTGAACGACATGAAACAGGAAACTGGACTCAGAATAATCGCCAAATTTTTTCTGGCGTACCAAGAAGCAAAAACTACGATAGTGAGGAAGCCTGGGAAAGAATAATGGACTGGGAATTGGCCGAAATTGAGCCTTTGCATTCTAGATGTTTGAAGAGCTGAAAGATGATCAGAAACGCACAGTGTTCCGCTACATTAAGGCCTGTGAGACGTCACCAAGATCAGCGAATGAGGAAAAGTAGGCAATCCCTTTGAGCAACGACGGATCATTTTCTGCACTCTTTCCTTGGCGGAACAGATTGGCACACTCTTTGATGACACCGACACGATCATCGTGGACGAGAGTGGGCAAGCTTAATACGTCCAACTGTTATCCATGCTCACCTATTTTTCGTTGAAATATATTTAATTTGCAATTGTGCTGGCGAAATGAATAAAGAATGAGACTTACAAGGATTTTTTGCTAAATACACTAGGTTTTTCCAATTTTAAAAAACTATTTTCGCAACTATTTTGGCCTTTTTGGGGGTTTTTTGCAACTATTTTTCACTTTTTTGACAACTATTTTAGCAACTATTTAGATTTTTTATCAACTAAAAACCAGGTCACTATTAATAAATATCATTTGAAATTAGTTATCAGTAATTAAATACAAATAAAAGTGTTTAAAATAGCTAAAAATAGCGTTTGCGTTTTACAGCCAATATAACCATTTAGTACTTCTTATTTCAGTTTGTTTTTCTGCTTAAAAAATTCAATTAAGAGATTGAGCTTGGAATGAATTGTCGTTACAGTTCTAATTGGTCATTTTCTCCATTTTATCGCTGCAATCAGCTTTGGCGCTAATTTAATTTTAATTTCATTTTTAGGTATTTATATTTAATAATAGAAATTATTACATCATTACATTTTAATTAATACATGAAAATAATATGAATTATACAAAACTATTTTGTTTGTTAATTTATCTTGTTTTCATCTTTATTTTGTACATATTATGTAATAAAATAAATATATAATAAATAGTTTGATTAATAATAATATCAATTTCTTTATCTGTTTATATTTCTCTCATGTGTAATTATATATATTTTTAATCTAACTCATGCATTGCCTTATAAATCTGAAAGTTTTTATTATTAGTCCAAATATATGAGGTGACTTATGTTTATTCTAATGGTTAGAAGCGGATGTAGTTGATAGTGGCTTGTGTTTAGTTTATGATTTTCAATGGACAACTTATTAAAATAATTTTGTTTTTGTTATAGTATTAAAGTTTATTGTAATTATAGCTAATGTATTTTTTATTATTTTTCTTAACTCATTATCTTGCGTTTTAAATTCTAATTGTTTTTTTAATTTATCCGCCGCAATTAGCTTTGACGCCTACTCAATTTAGTTTTAATTTCAATATACAGTTTACTTTTAGGTATTCATTTCTGTAAAATAAATTTATCTTATTCTCTTTTCTTTAACAACACATTTATTTGCTTTTTTAAAGAAATAAACAAAAAATTTTAATTTTAAAACGCAAATATTTCGGTTTTTAATTCTTTAAAATAAAACATTTTAAGCTTCTTTATTTTAGGTTTAGTTAGCTTAATATTTAATTTAATTTTTATATTTGGTAATATTCTTATTTTTTCTATAATTTTTTAAATTTATTTACATTCCATTTTTTGTATAAATACTCCTAAATTCAAATCTTCACCTAAATAAGTTTTTCTGTATGGGCCGTTCAAAAATAATTATGAAATGCTTCAGACCAAATTTTTCGTTAAAAGTATTTTTTTAATTTTAATTAGATTTTCAGTAAACTTATTAAAGTTTAACTATTTTATGTTAAAATAAATAAGTAAGCAATTTTTCACTTTTAAATTATAAATGTTTCTAATTAATAAATTTTAAGGATAGCCTCGCTCATTTATATTTATGGGCATTGTTATCGGCATTAATTATTATTATTTAAACATTTATTGGTAATTGTGGGTTAAAAACAAAAGCAAATAAATATTTAAAAGGATCTTACCTTGCTGATAAATGTTTCTTAATAATTTTAAGTATTTCTATTTTCTATGATGACAGTCAAATTTATCACGTCATAAATCGATCATTCTGAATCTCATTAATGTGTGGTCTTGGAATCGTAAATTTATTTATTTATTTCTTATTGTTATAGACAATTTAATAGAATAATAATAAAAGTACATCTATTTTAAAATTTGTTTTTATTATCTGTCTTTTTTTCAATTTTAATAAATTTTTGAGATTTAAAAATGCATTCTCAAAATTAAGTTTACTTAAATTTCTTTCACTTAAGTAACTTTGGTTTAATTCCGGTGCTTGCGGCTGTAACAATTTGCTCTTCTATATATTTTAACAAAAACTAATTATTATTTTGGTTTAAATAATTTGCGCTGTAAAACTTCGTCATCACTATCAATTTTAATGTTGCATACTAGGTCTTCAATTACCGTACTTCTATGTATGCCAAAATACCGAAATTTTTAATGATATTAATTAAAAATGTTATTTTTTTCATTTTCTGCGAAGAAATTTGAGCAATTTTTTTAGAAATATCTACCAAATTTTCATTTAAAATTCTATTAATACCTAATTGTTTACTTTCAAATTTTTTATAAAAAACAACAATCATTTTATCAGTACTTAATTATGGACGCAGTAAAAACCGTGTCCGAATCATCGACTCAAAAAGTACTTCTACCTATTAAAAAATTCTCATCAACATTATCTTAAGGTTTGCTGCTACTGCAAGAATCCTTGTTCGCGTACAAAACATAATCATCAACTTCATATTATATATTCAACAACTCATAAACAAAAATAAGTAAATGAGAAATTTTTTTTCAAACTTGAGAAATTTTCAGCTACACACATGTCTACGCGGCGGACGAAACTGCGGTTTGGCTTGACCCTGGTGGCGGGACATGTGTTGCTGAGAAGGGCTCGAAGACCGTCACTGTCCTCAACACGGCACATGGAAAAGCGCGTGTTACCGTCCTCCTCACGGCGCGCTCAGATGGAACGAAGATGCGACCGTTTGTGCTGCTCCCGAGAAAGCGACCCGTACCAAACATCATCGACCGCTTCAGAAAAACACTTGTTTTGTCATGGTGTGGCAGAACATGGATAGACAACGACTTGACGACGGAGTACTTGGAAAAGGTGCAGAAGAATAACAAAGTTATTTATAACTTTTAAAAAACACTTCGTCGCTTGGCCCTTCACTCTGCGGTCATCCCGGGTGGCACCACCAAATACATTCAGGTCAACCCCAAAATTTTGTTTATTGATACAGATATTTTTAGGCGCCAGATGTCTGTTGGAACGCGCCCTTCAAAGAAGCGATTCGGAAGCTGTACAACGATTGGATGGCCCATGGCGAAAAGGCTACGACATCAGGCGGAAATCTGAAGGCCCCGCAAATGGAGGTCTACCTGGAATGGATTGCCAACGCATGGGACTCGCTTCCAAAGCAAATGATTGCCGACTCTTTTTTGACGTGTGGGATTAGTAAGGAAGAAAAAGGCCGACACGACGACAAAATTCACGTTTTTAAGGTGCTCATGAATGCTAACATTTTTTGAAATTCTTATTTTTAGCCGGACGGAGCAATTCCTAATGGGCTCGCTCTTTTGAAGCAACACCGACAGGAAGAAGAAATACTGAAAATGGTGGAAGAAATCGATTTAGGCAAAGATAAAAGCGACGATGAAATTGATGTTGAAGTTTCCTAATATTTTTTTGTTAATGTTTTATTGAAATAAATTGTTTTCAATAGTTTTTTGCACTTTTCTGACTTTAATAAATTATAGAAAAAAAAAATTTTTTTTGGGGGGGGGGCTATAATCGAGAGGGGGGATCTAATCGAGGGGGGGATATAATCGAAGAAATACGGTAATGAATTTTCATACAAAAGTTCAAATTTACTAAAGGCATTAAATTAGCTCGGTTTTCGCTTCATGTTCTTTGATTTATTGTATATATTAAACTATTTTACTTAAATACTGTTTGTTTTTGCAATTAATTAAGCATAAAAAACATGGATTGTTACGTTTTAGTAGTATTTATACTAATGATTTAAAAAATTCAAATCGATAAATATAATTTAAAATTAGTTCAACTTAGAGTTTTATTTAATGAATATATTATTTGGAATAATTAGTGAAATACTATTCCGCAATTAATTTACAATAAAAAATTTAATCTAAAAATTATAGATGTTGTGGTCAGTGTACATATGCCTTTAAATTTTTTAGAAAAAAATTTAAGATATTATCATTTTATCAAATTGCTAACATATGCTTTTAGTTTTAATACTAATCGAAAATAAAAATATATTTTTTAATATTTTATTGAAATATATATGTATATATATATATTAAAATTATTTTCTCCTAGACATTTATTTAAGAATATCATTACTGTTCAAGTTTATATTTCATTAAAAGTATCTTTCCTAAATAGTTTATTTTTTGTTAAAATATAGTTTATCTAATTTATTCATAAATAAAAAATTTTTCTTATTTTCTTTTACCTAATATTAAAAAATTTGATTGAAATTTACATTAATCATAAAAAAATTAAAGAAAAATCATGTCCATTTAAATTTATATCAGGTTACTTCCAAGAAACAATTCATTATTTATTCTAGCTTTAAAAAAATTATCTTTTTTCCTAAATTTATGATTAATTTAAATAATTCATTATCATTATTGTAAATTTTGAAATTTTTCAATTTGAATATCTTATACTTTAAAAACTCGACGCGGTAATATTGTTTCAAGCTCAGGCGGAGATTGGAATTTACATTAATTATTTAAATTAAGATTTTGTTAAAATAAAATGAAAATATTAATTTTGAGAAGCTCCCTTCATTCGTCAAAACAAATTTTAATAATATATGTTTACTAGGTTTCGTTTATTATGTTTGCTTTAAAATGTATATTTGTTTAAATAAATTTCAGATGGTCGCAAAATTTCTAGAATTAATTTAGTTTTTTTTTGTTTGTTTTTAATATTTTATTTTCTCGAGCTCGCGACTTCGATGAGATGAAAAAAGTATTTAAATTTTTCCTTTTTTGAGCATACCTCAATGTCTAATGCATCCAAAATGTCCGTCACAGATGCCTTGTTTTCTTGCGGTGTGGTAATTCATTTGAATTGGTCAAATAATTTGCGGGTATAAGTAAGGCACGGCTGTTCTAATTTTTGTTAGTCAATTTTCCTGTAGCCGTTTCAATCTTATTTATCTTTAAAAATATTATATTTCTTATTGTAATAATTGTTTTTTCTTAGTAACAAAATTATATCTTTATATAAAAAATAGTGTTGTTGAGTAGAACAGTATTATAAAGAAAAAAGAAAATATGTAAAAAAAAATTTGTTTATTTTTAATAAATGTTTAACGTTTTAAGATTTTTATTAAATTTGAGCATTCTAATTTTTACTAATTCCTTACTCCTTTTGAAAAAGTATTTCAAAAAATGTATTTTTTTAGTATTTTAATATTATTCAGTGATTTTAATGATAACTAAGTAAAATTTATAATTTTTACTTATTTTTTCATATTTTTGATATTTTCTGTGTCCAGTATTTCGCGTTTAAAAACTGTGTGACGAAAATTTTTTATCATATAAATTTAAATTTAAAAGAAAGTAATTTTACTAATAATGTTATTTTTGATAAATTCTTTTATCATTATGGCAGGGTGGCCAAGTGTCCTTATTTGTAAGATTGGTCCTTATTTGGAGGTGCCAAATCTTAGAAATTAAAAATGTCCTTATTTGTAAGATTTGTCCTTATTTTGGCACGACCTCCTTGCTTTGTGCTTATTCATGGATTTGAAAATAAAAATGCAAAAATTGAATAATTTTTTGAATTACCTATTGTTTTTTATTGAAGCGAATATTTGAATTAATTCGTTTTTGTAAAAAATTTCATTTTTATTTTTCGTTAGTGTAAATTCGTTAATTTTAAATGCCCAAAATGCCCCCAAAACGTAAAAATATCTATTTGGAGAGCTACGAAAAAGAATTCCGGCACATAAAGAAGAGTCGAAAAGGCGAAGAATTTGCCCTATGTGTCGTTTGCAACGATGATATTAACCTCCTTTCCATTGGGAAAGCTGCCATTTCTCATCATCAAAAAACTGGAAAACACCAGAAAGCGGCAAAAGCAGCAAACCGATCAATTCCATTGCAGGAATTTTTGCCAAATACTTCGGCTCCATCAACTGAAGACCGTAAAGTTCTGGCTGCCGAAGGTTAACAGGCTTATTTTTGATCAAAAATTTTATAATTAATAGGCACTATTGCGTATCACACTGCACAACATTGCCAATCTTTTCGCTCGGTGGACTGTTTGTCATCTGACGGATTGTTGCGCACAATTTTTCCTGATTCAACCATTGCGAAAAAAATAAGTTGCGGAAAAACAAAAACGGCAAAAATTCTAACTGGTATCGCATAAATACAAAACTTTTTTCAATTATTGTTAAGGCGTGTTGGCTCCATATTCCGTGAAAAAAATCGTTGAACGACTGGCTGACAAGCCATTCTCTTTATCGATCGATGCGTCAAACTTTGGGAATCAAAAACTTTTTCCTCTTGTTGTTCGGTTTTTTACAAAAGAGAATGGTATTGAAACCCGTGTGATTGACTTGGAGTCACTTCCGGGCGAAACGTCATTTGAAGTGAGATCAATTTTTTGCATTTTTAATTGCAATAAAAGGTGCACCAATGGATCAACAAAATAATGGAAAAATACGATTTGAATGTATCAAATTTGACGGCACTTTCGGCGGACAACACAAAAGCCAATTTCGGTGGAGAAGAGCGCGCAGGAGAGAACAATGTATTTTTCCGTCTAAGACAACAAAATGAACGATTGATTGGTGTGGGATGTGTGTGCCATGTTTTGCATAACGCGGCAAAAAAGGCAACGGATAATTTGAGAATTGAAGGGAGAGCAATGGACATTGAGGCAGTGATTTTTAAAATGGCCGGACATTTTAAAAATTCAACCAAACGAATTGAGGAGCTGAAAGGATTTTGTGAGGAATTGGAGGTGCGGAATTAAGGAATGAAAATTCTAAGCTGTTAATTTAGGTTGAATTTGAACGCTTGAATCGACATGGGCCGACAAGATGGACATCAATGAACAGCGTGTTGGGCAAAATTATTCGGATGGAATCTGTCTTAATCGCCTACTTTTCAAAACCTGACAAATGTCCGGCACTTCTTTACGACTTTTTTTTCGTTTTTTCTGAACAATCATTTGCGATCATTCATTTTTTACACCACGTGCTAGGCCTATTTAACAAGACAATTGACTTTTTTCAGGTTGTTTTACTAATTTTAAATGAAAACTCGTTCATAAATTTAGAAAGAAAAAGCCATTTTGCCCGAACTTTTGCTGGAAATGGACAAATTTAGAGCGAAAATTGAGCAACGAAAACAAGAACGGTTTTATGGTGCCGATTTGGCAATGGAAAAAGTCGGGGAGAGCACACGCGAAGTGTTGGAGGAACAATTTCAAGTAAAAATTACTCGGTTTTTATTAAATTTCCAAATTTTCCAGTCTTTTTACACCTCGGTTTTGGCATATTTGGACAAATGGCATCGCATTGACCGATTTCCGGAAAAGTTGGAATGGGTTGCTCTGGTATCCCGCAAAATTCCCCACGACGATGCGTTGTCTCTCGCACGACAAATTGCGCCCGAGTTAACAAATGATTTGTTTGACGATGTTAGCGAAGCAAATCAAATATTGAATTCTTTCCCAAATGATGAATTTCAAAAATTAACCCCCGAACAGAAGTGGAAGAAGCTGTTTGAGGCAAATTTGCCTAATCTGCTAAAGCTGGTCAGCATTGTTCTTTCCGTTCCTGTCTCGAATGCATTTGTCGAGAGAGTGTTTTCTCTTTGCGGCTCACAATGGACTGACACGCGGAATTTGTTGCAAGTCGAAACAGTCAAGGCGTTGGTCCAAACGAAAGCCAATTTTGATCTTTCTTGCCCACAAATGTACCAAATGCTAATTTCCAATCACAAATTGTTGGAGAAAATCGGCGGATGGGAAAAATACTTTTGATAATCTCTTTCAATTGTTTTTGCGCTAATAAAATGTTGTTTTAAGTCGATTTTTCATGTTTTTATTGCGTTTCCTTCACGCTACAATTAGTTTTAGAAAAAATCTTATTTTTGGGGTCCGAATCTTAGTTTTAGACTCGTTTGTCCTTATTTTGAAAAAAAAAACTTGGCCACCCTGCATTATGGAGAAGCATTCAGACAAATTATATGAGTAATCATAATTAATTTGAGTTTTTCTTATTTTTAATAAATGTTAAGTAATTTTTGTCAGTTTTTTTTAATATATTCATTTATTAAGACATTATTTTAAATAATTTATATGATTATTAATGGTGAATTTAGTTTTAAATCTTTTACATTTTTTTAATATTTAAATTAAATATAAAAATTTTGCGCAATTTATTAATACGCTTGAAATTAATCCCAAAATATTAAGATTTGCTATGATTTATAATATTCGACTATCGTGTATAAATTATATAAATTATTTTTATTGTAATAATTTATCATTAAGTCATATATTGTTACTTAATAAATCTTTATTAAATATAAAGCACTGTTATACCTTTATCATTGTATAAATTATTGATTGTTTTATTTCACGGCGCGTTTCAATTCAGATACGAAGAAGCACTTGTTCTCTTTTATATTAAAGAAACTAATAGTGTACATTTCTAAAATTGATCAAATTTTAAGAATCTTTATTTTATTAATTTATTCTATTTTCAAAATATTTATGGTCTATTTAGTGCCAAATAATTATATTTAATAATTCCTTATAATTTTTTGCATTCATAAAGTTTGCATTTTAATTGATTACATTCAATTTGTTAATATTTACTTTTAAGTGATTATTTCGTAAATTCTAATTTTTATTTATTTTATTTATAATTTTCATTCGAAGATTGCCTGGACCAAATTGATACGAATTACAAAATTTTACTACAAAATTTTTTCAATTTTGTTGACTTGCATTTATTTAATAATTTTATTTAAAAGAAACGTAGAAATGCTCAGATTAATGATTTAGACAAAAGAAATATTATTGATAAAAACAGAAATTCTATAATTTATTTTTTGAAAAAGATAATTAAATAAAAAAAATTTACTTAATTTTGTTTTTGCAATGTATTAAACATAAATTATAATTTTAAATAATCAACTCTTTTTTAAAATAACTTTTTTAATAGCCGACTATTAAAATGAAAAAATAAAATTCATATATTATATATTATAATTTTATCAGATGGAGAACTAAGCAAAATGCATTTAATTAAAAAGTAAAAACACTGAAAATTATATTAATTTACCTATATATTAATAAAAAGTTACTCAAAAGTACTAATAGAAAAGATTGTCCGAATAAACAATCCGTGACGCTAGCGTAGAATCTGATATCCCTAAGAAGAAATAAATATCTAAAATAAACAATAATATTAATTTCTTGAAAAAGAAAAATGAAGAAATATAATTTAAAAAGCTATGTAAAATAAATGTTACATAAACTTATTCAAAAATAATAAAATAAAAAAGGTAAAAACAATGATTATTTAATCATAACCTAAGAATCAGTCATAAGGAATGAAAAAATCAATTCATTTAGCGCCGTATTCGAAAAATTAATAAAACAATTTATGAAAGAATTTAAAGTCTAAAGATTATTATTTTTTTGCCTTTTTTCAGCGACACCATTTTTTGACAGCATATTATTAATTATTTAAATTAAAAACTATGATTTAAAGTATTGTATTTTAAATTAATTGTATTCTTTAAAATTTCTATCCTCTAACTCTAAAAATCACTTATAAGAAAGTTGAAATTTTAAAATTTATTTATTTACATTTCTTAAACAAAGTTTAATTGATTTTTTTTTAATTGAAACCATACAATTGCCAAATTATTTTGGCATAATTTTAATTCTACAAAAAATTCATTTAATAAAAATAAATTATAATTAGAATAATATTAATAAAAAATATATAAACATATTTATAAAAAGAAAATTAGTTAAATAATTTTTTTTGAAATGTTTTAAAGTTTAGAAAATATAGAAATAAAAATTAAATATTTATTAAAGGTTAAAACCAACTGATTGTTACGATATACGCTACTGAAATGAGGCTGTTTAAATGTGAAATAATAGATTATTAATTGGATCATAGAAATTAGTTAAGTGATTTTAATAATAAAAAAAATGAATAAATGTTTATTTTTGTGGTGGAGTGCGACGAATTAATCTATCCAAAGGAAATGAGTTTTCGTTATAAAATTAATTTAAAAAATAGGATTCTATTCCGTATCATAAACAATATTTAATATATAAAGTCTTTATTAGGGTAAAATAAAATGATAAACAGCAGTATTTCAAATTTTAAAAATAAAATCATAGAATATAATGAAAATATTTTTCTTTGTAAAACAACATAAAACATTTTTATGTTTTTACTATAATAAAAAAACAAATTACGCACTGATATTTCAAGTTTAATGTCTTAAGAGATTTACTTTGAGAAATGATATGGTAATAGATTATTGAAGATAAAAAGTAAAATTAAAAATAACCTTCTTAAATATAAAAATATTTTATCAAATTAATAATTGAACAAACGGCACGTAAAATTATAAAATCACATGGTTTGTTTTTAAGGAAACATGATGATCATCGAGCACAAATATAACAAATTTATTTTCAAAACAAGGTTTAATATTTCATGAAATTTTAAAAGGATTTAGAAATATAAATGAAAAAAGGAAACCCAAAATTCTGAATCAATAAAATTAAAAATTGAAAGAATATAATTAAGAAAAACATAATTCCTATGACAAAAAAAGAATGCAGAATGTGATTTAAATCAAGAAAAATTTTAAAGCTTTTTAGGTAGCTAAACAAGTAAAACTTTATTTCCATTACAAAAGTTAAGTAGATGAATATAACAAAGTTTACAAAACCATGAGGGACATTATACCAGTTATTTGATTGTTATTTATACTTTGGTCAGAACATAAAGGTTACCATGCCACAAGTAATTGAGAAATTTGAAATTTCTGCATTGAATTAAAAAATATTTAATTTATTTAAGTTTTTTGGTAAATTGCACTTCAATTGTTAACAAATGGAAATACATAGAAACAATTTTTTTTAATTTCGCTTTCGAGAGATATCTTGCCGATTGTTAAGTTCCGCCAGAAATGGAAGAAGAAAACAAAAATTCGCAACAAGATTTATTATAAAAACTTATAGAAAGTGAAAACAATAAGCACAATATTTAAAAAACGCAAGATTTTCATAGAATAAAATATAAAATACGAAGAAATTATTAAGAAATCAAATTAAAAATAATTTTTAATTATGAATAAAAAATATCTTGTTTTGCGATTATTTCATAAAAACTATATTATAACGATATTTGCATATCAAAAACTTGAGAATTAACGTGATTTATGATAACATTTTTAATTAGAAAATAATAAAACACAATAAAGGTACAATTTTTATATGAAATATTAAGTGACATTAATCATTTCAAATATTCATTAAATTCCAATTTCTAAAATTTATTAATAATATCCATTAAAAATTTACAATGTTTTCTAATACAAAATCATTCAACTCATTTGGGTTAAACATAAATTCGACTTCCAGAGTCTTGTATGTAATTATTTAATATATTTTATAAAAAAAAATACATTAAAAAAGTAATTCATAAAGGATTTCCTTTAAATTCAATTTAATAAACGTAAAAGATACTTTTGCTGTTATATTGTGTGTTACTGCCATTTAAATGAAAATTACAGGGAGGATTATAAAAATTGAAATTAGCTAAACTCGGAGTGACAGCCAATAATGTTCGTAAATTTCGTAATCTTTGCGAAGAATGAGAAAAGTAAAGTGATGAGCAAATAAAAATGAAAATTGTATAATGCAAATTGGATAAATCGTCTTGGACCAGATGAATGGGTGATAATGTAAAGTGGTGAGCTAATGGAGAGAAAAGATGGCTATGAAAATGGCCAAATCGATTATATTGGTTTGAAAGACCCTTCCTTCTTAGCCAATTGAATTTATGTAGTTCAATATTTTAATGGATTTTGTGTGTTTCTCCTTTTTTTCTTTTAATTTGTGTTTCTAAAAATTTTGTTAATTAAAACTAAGTAATATCAAATTATATTGGTATATCCACAATAAAATGATAAAAAGAAACATAATTAATTAATATACATTGAACACAGAAATAGATTCACAATACAAATTATGCAATAATATTTTTTTACACAACTATTGTGCTTAATACATGCGATTTCGCGAATTCATGTTGCGTTGCAATGAAATATAGGCTGACTTGTGCTTTTTTCAGCCAGGTGTAATTTTAATGTAACAGGATCGTTGCGTATTATTTAATAAGTCATTAGTGAAGGAGGAATGAAAAAAATTAATTTTTTTAAATTTAAATTATAAATAAAAAACCTAAAATTTTAATCGTTAATTTATCCTATATTTGTATCTCTTTTCATTAAATAAATTCATAGTTAACTAATAAAATTATGAAAGGTAAACTAAATTTTTTTTTATAAATTAGAATTAAAGATTATTTTAATTGATACTGATCGACGAAAAAATTTATAAATTATAATAAGCTAAGCATACTTCAATTTATTTAATTTAAAAAAATTGAGTCTTTTTTGCACCAAATTGGGTTTTGACCCAAACCAAAATAATTGCTTATTTTCGTCAAGTTTCATTTCCATTTAATTCCGTTTATTATTTTCCATTGAATTTTATTGAATGAATAATTCATCAGCCGAACTTAAATTAATAATATAAATTTTTATTTCGATTTATAATTTATCAAGTTAACTTTTTTTTTTAAATCCGACACTCATAACAATCTAATAAAATTTTAAAAAATTTATTTTAAGGTTTATAAAAAATAAATTATCGAAATATGGGATAAATGAATTAATTAAAATGCTTTTGGATTTTTATAAAATTTTTCTAGCCTCATTTCGTTCGAACTCACAAATGTGTACAAAAGTTCTCTTCTATATCAAATCCAAATTTAATGGAACATAGAAATAACAGTCTAAACAATTATTTAGGCGATAAAAATATTTTTCTATTCCTATTAACTCTAATAAAAATCTAAATTTGACAATTTAATTAGCAGGAGAAGTCTCAGTTTAAATTAAAATAAAATTATTAAATTTAAGAGAGTTAATAAAAAAAATAAAAAAATGAATTATGAGACCAATAGTTTGAATCCACACCATAATAATCGACACAAATCATTTATTATTCGCCACTACAAATCTGTTTATAAACAAAAAAATGCACATTGCAATTTTAGTATATAAAATAGGCATCCGAGAAGCCAAGATAAGTTTATTGATTAAACTATTAAATTTAAAAAATATTTTTTGCCCTTAATCAAAATTTTTTAGTGAGTGCATTATAAAAAGTTTACTACATGTTTAATGTTTATTAATTAAGTCGGTACATGTAAATAATCGGACGAAAATTTTGAACAGCATTCACTATTGCTGCTAATTCACCATGGGTTGCGTGTAAATTGCCGTCAATTAATAATAATTAAGATCATAATTTCATTTTAATAATTTAATTTCCAAAGATTGTACAAATAAAAATTTTGTTAGAAAATACGAAATATAGTAAAAATCATTAGACACAATCGATCATAAATTCATCAATTTATTAAATCATATTAAAAATTAAAAATTTATTAAATGACTATTTAAAATTAAAAAATGATAAACTTAAAAATACTAAAAGTATTTGGAAGTGATAATTTAAGAAGTAAAAATGGAAACTTATTTTTATATTAAAATATAATGATTTTAATTGGATGAATGCATTTTTTTATTACTATTGTCGATTCTGTTTAAAAATTCATTCATCCAATTTTGAGAAATTATACACTTAATTTCGAAAAATTTATGTCCATATTTTTGCCATATATTTTGCGATTTTATATCCATTTTTTCTATGCCCTACTTATTAGATAAATGAACCTAAGATTTTTATTTTAAAGGAAAAGATAAAGATAAAAATAAAATAAAATAAATTATTTGGGTTATAAAAGTTTCTTTTGAATAAGTGATAAGCATTTCGATTTTATCGCAAAAACGACAAATCTGAATTAGCAACATGCAAATATAAACTTAAAAAACAAAAAAAAACATTCATAAATGTGAAAATCAACTTAAATTAAAATGCCACGATGGCCAAACTCAGTTGAAAAATAATGAACTGTGCAAGTATTCAACAAGTATTCAAAACAAAACAATTTCACCGAAAAATATAGTTTGTTAAAAATAGCCATAAGAAAATGATTTCGCGAATTTTACTGTAAAAATATCGAAATGCAAATTAAATAACTAGCAAAGAATATGATTTTTTAATAGTAAAAATAATGAAAAAGCAATCTTTTAAAATAAAGAAATTAACACCTAACTCTTCTTTAGTTAAATCTTTAATGTTAAAGTTATTGAAATTAAAAATTTGATAATATTTAAAAGACCAACAAATCTACCAAACAGAAAACTTCCAAAAATGATTCTTGCTTTGAGTTCATTATATTACATGTAGTTTTTGAGAAATGTAAAGTCATAATCAGGACTAAATAATATTTAAAAAATTATAAGAAATGAAATATAAAAAACAAAAATATAAATTGAAAGGTTAATTCCAAATAGTAAAGGACTATAAATCACCAAATAATAAATCAAACAGCAAAATTTTCTTACAACTAACACAAAAAAACAAAGAAACCCTAGTATTGTAATATAAATTGAATTATAATTACATATTTAAATTATAAATGCCCTATAAAAATAATATCTTTAATGTTTTGACGGTAATTTGAATTCTAATATAATTATGAAAAATATAGTCCAAATCCGCAAACGATTTCAACAGTGGTCAGAACAGCGCGACTCGCGATAGTGCGCAAAAGTTTATAACATTAAAAATGAAAACAAAATTAAATATTTTAAAATGGTTAAATAAGATTAAATAAAACAAACAACGACAGTCAATTTAAAAATTTGCAAAGAATGAAAATTCAGTTCTCAAAACCAAAAAAAAAGGAAAAGAAATACAATAGATTTCAATATAATAAAATTTAGAAATAAAACGGTAAATATAAAATCAGGGTTTAAAACATTAAAAAGGTATTGAAACCTTAAGGTAAAAACAAAGAATTAAAAACCATCAAAAACAAGAAAATCTATAATTATATAAAAAATAATTTTTCTCTCAATCAAATTAAATTTATCATATTGAAAATTAACTAATAATTAAATAATGATAAATTAACAATTACGGATCAAACCAGAATTTCTTGACAAAATATTCTCCTTTCGCATTGTGTTCTTCTCTTGAAAGTCATATTTCTACAATTCGATCGAAGAAAAATTAATAATCTATCACATTCATAGAGAACAGTTAAATAAAATGAATAAATAACGTGTATAAATTTTAATAATAAAATTTATGGAGCCAAAAGTTTGTCTTTAAAAAGGAACAAATAATTAATTGATAAATATAAGTTTATACAATCGAAAAAATTATGGTTAATTAATCTATTGAAATAAATAATACATATAATAGAAACTTCATTAATAAAAAAAATGGATAATTAAATTACGAATATAATAATTCCTTGGCAAACATAATTAAGCAAATTATTTAAATGAAAATTATTTTAAAATTGGAAATTTATTATTAAAATTACAAAATTAAATGAATAAATCATGGACTTAGTATTATAATTAATATTTGAAAAAATAATGAGAAAAGAAATTATTTAAAAAAAAATTATATCATTTGAGAAAAAAATACATAGAGGGAGACAATGTTCTTGAAAAATTAAAAAAAAATTAATGTTAAAATAAAACTAAAAGAATTATATTAGAAATTATGAAAGTAGAATTAAAATAAAAGGTTGTCATAGTATTTAAAAATTTCTGGATAATAGAAGAAAAAGTAAGTAAACATTTAAATAAAAAACGGAATGATTCGACTATTCACTCTAGAGATGACTTAACAATCAACTAAACTAAGATGAATGCTAATTTAAATACAAACAAAAATTGAAAATTTTTAATCAAATACGCTATTTTTGTTATAATTGATCAATTATGGCATATTATAAATGAAACTAATATAGCCAGCTTATTTAATTGGATAATAAAATCGCTAAAAATAAATTTATTTGAATTAGTTTTATCCAATTGAAAATAATTTAATATAATAAAGATAATTTTCTTTTAAATTTCATTTAGATGCTTGAATATTCATTTTCAATTGCACTTTTAGTTACATATTATTTTCTTTAATTTTATTTTTAATTTAAAACACAATTTTTAATTATATAATATAGGAATAAATTTAATATTTAATTAAGTTTTCATGTTGTTGTTTTTGGTTTGGAATTAAAATATATTTTTGATTAATTTTCTGGTTTTATTATATTTTATAATTTAAAATCATTTTTTATTTGGATTTACATTTATATTTTTAAATTTAACGAAAATGTAATCTGTGTTTATTGTTTTTAATTAATTTTAATGATTAATATAAATTTTTGAAGTGTTTTAATTTTTTGTTTTTGAAATTTTAATAAATTTGTTCAAATGAAATATTATTTTCTCTTTTAAATATTTCTATCAATTTTATTAATTGTGTTAGTGATTTATTAAGTTGTCATGTGGAGCTTGATTTGTTTTTTAAAGACGCAACAATGGACGTCCAGTATTATGTTTTCTTTTATTTGTTGTTTTTGTTTTTGTTTTTATCATTTCTTTTAAAAACAAATAATTTATTAAGAAATAATTCTTATTTGGTTTTGTTTCAAAATAATTAATTATTATTTATTAAAAGTCAGATTAAAATCTCTGATTTATCTTACAGAATGTATTAATTAACTTTATTATGAGTTTATTACCTTTTTTGTTATCATTATTTTTTTTGCGAATTCCTTTTAGTTTTATTTTCTGATTACCCCCCCCCCCCCTCCCCGTAAACAACTGACACCCATTCACAGAGAAATGTATCTTTTAATTTTTATACGAATTATTATTTTTTTTCAGATTATTATAAAAATTATCTCCAAAATAAATGCATATGTATCTTCTTTGATAATTTGTTTAAACGATTTTGAATTATGTATAGAGAGTATGTGTGAATTTAATTATATTCTATGGCTAAATTACAATCTTGTTTTGGGCCTTGTTCTTTCTCAAGACCTCCAAGAACCATCCAGTGTTGTTTGTCTCGCTTTTAATGGTTTTTAATTTGTGCGCCTTTGCGCTGTTTAACAATTTTTTGCTTGTTCTTTTAATGAAAACAGCTCTATTCTTAGCAAATGCCTTTTTGTCTTGCTTATCTTATAGTTTTGTAATTTTTATAAATTGTTTTTTTTTATTATTTTAATCTTTGTTTATCTTTTATATTTAAAAAAATATTGTTTATTATTTCGTTGGCAAAATTTGCTTTTCTTTGCAATAAGATTTTTCGAATTTTAAAATTATAAATAATTATTATATTTTTTTAAGAGTCTATTTAAATAATTTATAAAATTTTTATAAGTTCATTGATATATTTTATATTGTATCCTAAATATATATTTAAGTAAATAATTTCGCTTCTTCCACTCCGCAGAAACTTTTTGGTAAAATAAGAAGAAGAATATTTTTAACTACTTTTATTTTTATTATTTAAACTATAGCTTTTTTCAAGTACAATCTCTTCGCAAATTTTGTGAAGAAAATGAGTATTTATATTAGTATGGTACGCTTTGTTTTTTATATTTTTCTGCAATTATCTAAAATTTCAAAAAAAAATTTCGATTATTAATTATTATAAATATCATAGGTTTATTCCGGAATTCGTTTTGTTTTGTTGTATGACCAGATGTATGTTATTTATCTAATTCAAAACATTTATTATACTAATCATGCATTACTATTTTTCTATTTCATTAAATTTCAAGAATTTATATATATTTTCTGTCTGTAAATATTAATTTTTATTTGCTTTGTGATATTTATCACAGATATAATTTAATTTAGATAACTGATTTAATCAACTTGACATGTTGAGACCTTATTTGTTCTTAAACTGATCCATTTATATTTAATAAATTCAGTAAACTTATGTCTTGACTGAGTTAAGTCTCGGAATGTAATGAATAAATAAATTTATTTAATTACCATTCTTTTAATTAACAAAATTGCATTGACAGAGGAATCTTCATTCCGGTTGTATGTTAATTAATTTTAAATTAATTAAGTCGCATCAACAGTGAATGTTTCCAGAGCTCCTACATCAATGTTCATTTATTAATAGAAAAAATAAAACATTTATGCATGAATTTTCCCGATATAATCTTTTGGAGCGGCTGACAATTTATTTTTGAAATTGTGAAACGAAGAAATTATATTGTATTATTATATCATTCCAATATCCATTAAATCCATAAAATCTTGATTGCATTTAAAATTATTTTTTCTTTTAATTTTCAGTAATGGTCTTAATTAAATGTTTTATAAATAGATATAATTTATTTTTCGTTTTTTATATGTTTTAGTTAAATTAAATTCACAATTACTGCGCCGATTAAAGAATTCCCAATCACTTTATATGTAGAATATAAAATACATGATATGATGATCATATTGAATGTCTTATTTGATTTTATTAAATGAGCTATATTATTTAACGGTTTTACTCAATTATCATAATATTTTTGAATTATAAATAATAATTAATTTCATAATAAAAATAAATAAATGCCAATTTATGTTTAGAAACATTTTAATAAATTTTAAATAATCTGTTTTTTGTTCAATTCAGATTTATAAACTTTTTTACAAGTTTTCGAAAAATAGTTACATCTCAATCAATATTTTTTTAATTATTTTAAAGTGAGACAGATTTATTCTCTTTTCCACAGACGATTGTATGTGAATATGATCTATGGCTATAGTTTAATAATATTTTGAAATTTATATATATATTTTTATATTGAAATCCTTTTAAACTTTTATTTGCTAATTTAAATAATTTTAAATTATTTATATAGTAATGCTAGTTTGTAGTTAAAAATTTTTTATAAGTCTTTCACGAGTGATAAGCACCCCAGTCATCAATTCATTTATATGGGTCTCTTTCCTGTTTATTAATAATTATAAAAATATAAATTATAATTATAATGAATGTTTATTGATTATTGAAATTCGAGCATTTCGTTAAAACAACACATTTTTTATTTTAATTCTTTAAATAATAATTTCACAATAAATAATTTATTTTTCTATTCTTTTTAGTAAAAAGTCGTTTATATAGGTAAATTTGATCAAATTTCACTTTAAGAATTCATGTATACATATTTAAATATTTTTAAGAGGAATATTATTTTCTCTTTAATTAAAATTTAATTAAATTTTTTATGTTTTCATTATTTTTAACATGTAAAAATTTGAGTAAAACATTGACATAAACTTTGAAGGTTAAATGCAATTTTGTTAGTCTATCTATTTGTTTAAAAAATTTTATTAATTGCAGTTGCTCTTTTCCATGACAGTGACGCAACAATTGATTTATTTTAAGTTTTGATTAAATTTTAAACAAGAACATTTATATTTTAATTATTCGTTTTTATAAACTCAGTCTGATGACTTTAATTATTAAAATAAATTAAATATGCTTATCTTTATTGTGATTGAATGTTTTTGACAATATATTGTTTCTAGAAGTTTTTTAATAATTATTTTTTGTAATCACATGTATTTATTGAATGCCATTTTTTTGGGGAAAACCCGACAAGCAACTCTGCAAATTTTGTTTGAGAAAAATATACATATTCAGCAACATTTTAAGAAATCTTTATAAAAACTTTAGTGTTTTCTAGAAAATTACCATAAAACTCGATTTAATAAAAAAAAAAAATTACGTTTGTACTTTTGAAAATATCAATTTATCAGTCATTATAAGAAAGAAATTTAATTCGGGCTGATTTTTGCCCTTATCTTTACAACTTTTGAAATTTTTTCCCACTATTTAAGATTTATTTTATTTGTATCATTTTAGTAATTTATTTAAGTATTATTAATTTTTAAATTTGAAACATAAAAGCTTCCATTTTATTAAGCTCTTAATTAATAATTTCTTTTACAAATTCTTTTTAAATCACTAAAAAGTCATTCATACTTTTTTATAGCTTTTTCTTTTAAAGGTTTCCATTACTTATAACGGCTCTTTTTAGAATGTAATATGTAAGCAAATATTTTTTAATATTAATAAGTTTTTGTTTATTTGACTCAGTTCATTTATTTATGTGGAATTATTTCATTAAAAATTTTAATTCAGCACACTTTAAATTTGGCTCAAAACATATTTATTGTCGAATTTTTTAAAATTAAGGGCTCTTTTAACTATCAAGTTATTCTTTGATATTTTTTAAATACTTTTTGTATTCTTATTGGGTTCCTTATTTAATTAATTTTTTAATAAAAATAAATGAATCATTATCACGTGTGAATGCAATTACATATTACCTAAATATGAATTGATATTATTTTATGATTGCATTTTATTGAGAGTTTGCAATATTTTTAATCTTTTTAAAAAAAAATTCATTTTTGTGTATATGTGAAAATGATTATTTGAGTTTCGGTTATTAGGTGATTAATTCTTTAAATAATCTTCAATTGTTCATTATTTTTTGTTTGAAACAATTGAACTATTTTATTATACCATATTTTAAATAATTTATGTATTTTTTGCCAACTTTTTTTTTAATATTGGAAGCTATACTAAGGTAACGCGTCCTGATAAAAATAAAATAGAAGAAAAAAGAAATCATTCAGATTGAAAATAATATAAAAATTAAATGAATCTAAACACAAAATAAATCATTTAATTTTTTATAAGAAAATTGAAATTTTACAAATCTAGCAAAAAAAATTTTGTATAAAATTAATATTTAACATCGAATAGTAATTAGACTACATTAAAATAATCACTTTTAAAAAAGGAATTTATCGAATGTTAAATTGTAAATATATAAATGATAGCTATAGAAATAAATTAAATATGTAAATAGCAAAATCTCTAATTTTAAACACTTTTTTAGAACAAAATTGGTTTTAGACAGCGACAAAGATACATTTATGCTGAGAAAGATAATAAAATTTGAAAAATAAATAACTTATAAAATGATAAATATCTTATTTGTAAAAACATCAAATGCAGATAAAAACTGAGAAATTGTAATAATATAAGTATTAATATAAATATTACATTCTCGAATTTCGCTTAATCGGTATAACCTTTTTTCACATCAAATCTCGCGCGAGCGCGAAAAATAATATTAATTTATGTGAATAAAATATTTAATGGGAAAACTGAATCCACTGAAAATCATGGCCTCACACAACTAGAAGAAAAAAATTCAATTAAAAATATCGTTTTACGAATAAAAATTAAAATAAACATGCTAAGAAAATGCCGTCAATATGAAAATAATTAAGAAAACCTTTGTAATATAAACTTGAAAAATTAAATATAAAATTCCGAATAATAATGATGCAAATATTTAATTTTGTAAATTGACTAAATAATTTTTTATGCTTAATAAATTTAAACAACTAAATATCATGCAATCAATTAAATAAAATATTAAAGTTAATTGTATTATGATTGATTGAGAACATTTTAATTTAAGAACGCTCAAGAATCTAACTTTTTGAATTTATGGATAAAAGAAATTGAACTAAATTATTTAATCAATAAATTTCGCAATAAAAGCTAAACGTTTGAAGTCAATTTCCAAAAATATTTTTAATACAAGTAATATTACTTAATAGCTTAAAATTAAACGCTAATGAATTATCTAAATAATATTTCAATGAAACCGTAAAACATTTATTTTTTAATTTTGTAGAAAATACGTCGAGATCTTGGAAGAGAATTGTCTCCTCTGAAACATTGGCGCCAGGAAATTATTAAAAGATAAGCCAGTTTATTGCAATCATAAATAAAACAAATATTGCAGCTACAATCTTAACTTAAAAATCACATACTTAAAATAATCAATTAATAAAACTTCTTTTCATATTTGGAATAAATCTAAATACAATATTCAAAAGGAATAAAATTGCGCTATCACTGATAAATAAACCGACATTAATTAAAATGCCAAATAAATATCCTCGTATAAAAAATTAGTAATCATTTTTAGCGAATTAATGAAAAATCTTATTTAATTGAGAAAACAGAGAAGACTGCAATAAAAAGCATTCATTACAAAAAATAAAATAATTAAAAATAGAATCCTGTAAATATTAATTACTAATTGTATGTAAGAAAAGATCCATTTTTGTATTTTTATCGCTTCCAAGTACAAATACTGCTAACTTCAATGTAACAAAAAGTATACAAAAGCATTAGAATATTAATGAAAAAAAGTAAATCAAAGATAAGTAATAAAGTTTTATTTTATTAAGCTAATTTATTTATATTTTAAAATAATCAAATATAGTCAGCGATTTTCAAGCAAATTTGAACCAATGTGATAAGAAAATTATGCTAAATAAGAAGTTAATATATTAAAAATCTAATTCCGAAATTAATATTGGTATGAAAGATATAATTATTTACGAAAAAATTTTACTTATAATAAACTATTCAAATATGATGAAAATATAACTGAAAGTATACATTTATCGAATATACGAATGATCATAAAACGAAAATAATAAGAAAATTGACAACGACCTTACAAACAGTCTGAAAGACGATAACATGATAATAATAAGAAATCAGTTTTAAAGTATACATAATAATTGTAGAAATAAAATAAACTAATAACAAATTAATAAATCTAAATAGTAAAACTAGAAGTGATAGTCATAAAAATAAATTAAATATGAGAAAATCAAAAATATATCGTTTAAAAAATTTAGAAGTGAAATAATAGTTAAGAGAATTTGACAACAGAACAAATCTTACTGAATATGATTTTAAATTAAAAAAATAATAAAATTAAATTAATAAAATCAAAAATAATTCTTAAACTTTATTTAAAAGGTCAACTAATAAAAGAAATAGTATGTATTTTACAATACTGATAAGCTTGCTAACAAAAAGGTTTCAGCCATAATATTAAACTGGTCCAAAGAAGGTGTGTTGCATCAAAAAATAATTAAAAAATAATACAACAACAATAATCACCTAAAATAATTATACCCATGCGATAAAACATTATAAATCTTAGATAATTCCAAATCTATTTAATTTGAGATGCGCAAAAAGATAATTAAATATTTTTATACAATGTAAATAATTACCAAAATTAGAATATTTCTTGAAAAGTTATCAAATAAATAATATCTAAAAGTGCATTTTTCTCACAAAATGCTATATTACCGACGAATGTGTGAAACTGACCAAGTCCGTGAGATGCTATGGAAGAATGAGATAATTGAAATAATTGAATAATAAGAAAATTCAAAAAATTCAAAAATTATAACGATAAAAAGAAAAAATAAAATGAATAATGAATTGATTATTTACTTTATTTTCAGTTGTTTTTAATGAAATCAAAAACAAGTAGCTAAATTAGTTTTAAAAAATCATGCCTTAAAAAGATGTAATAATAAACCATGTTTAGTGCTAAACGAGCTAAATTAATATGAAAGAATTTAAGAAATGTTTAATTAAAATCAATTTAAAAAATATTTTATCAAATAAAGAACTTAGGAAATTGAAAAAAAATCGAAAGGTAAAAAAATAATTTGAAACAAAAGATGAAATGATATTAATTAATATTAAATTTTTTGAATCACTTAGATTATTTTAACTAAACTCAAAATCTATAAAAAAAAGTTTCTAAAATAATGGATATAAGTTAAAAGTTAAAAATATTTTCAATGCTAGCATCTAAATATTGATTATATAAGAAACTCATAATTAAATCAATTTTTAAAAATATTAATTGGATAATGCTAGAATACTTTGAATTAACAAAATAAATTAGAAATAATAAATTTTCTAGCTAGAAAATGTAATTAAATAATCCATTAATAAGTTTGCGAATATCAAAGTTCAATTTATGAATAATTATTAAATAAATTAAAATTGATGAAGAATTTAACAATTAATTAAATACAAATGCTCATAAAAAACACATTCGTAATAACTTTGAAGATCGCCTGACGAAGCTCAGAATCAAAAGGAAACAAATCTATATCATTGAAAACCACAGAGGTTTTATTAGACTTCTCCCAATTTCCACAATGAATAATCTAAACCATTTTGTGTTGTATGATTTAAAGATTTAAATAAATAATTTTATTAATAAAATAATATTTTATTCATTTATTAAATAAAGAATCTGGCAAAATGCATTCATTTAAAGCAAATATACCGAAAAATTTAAGAATTTACGAAAATCCTTTCTAAAACAATTACACTTAATATTAGAGTTTATTGAGAAACATTAAGAAATTCGTAATTATAGCAAATAATAAAATATTTGAATTCATTTATATTTTAATCAAATAAATATTAAAAAAAAATAGACAAATGCGCTTTTATAATTATTTAAGAAAAACAAAATCTAATTATATATAAATAATTAAAAGATTTGATTGGAATCAACCAAAATTAATTGTATTATGCTTCTCAGCCTAAGTATGTCCAATTTTTAAAATCCAACCTCTATTTATTGTAAAAAAAAAAATAGAAAAAAAAGAAAGTGATAAAATGGTAGTATAATTATATTGTTTATTGTTAATTGTCATATTTTTAATAAAAAATTGAGCCAAGTGCGAATGAAAAAAAAGGGTTAAATATTGGTAATTTAAATTACGAATAACAATATTTATGACAAAACTCAGTCAAGAGAAATAATTTTAATGAATTTAATGGATATGTTGTAATTATAATACCAAATTTTAAAATTAATAAAATGGAGCTATTACAAATTTCCCGCTTTTAAATTTATTAAAAAAGAAGGGTCCTTTTTGTTCCAAAAACTCACAATCTGACACAGATTTTAATTAATTCCGAATTTCAAAAACAACTGAAATACTAAATTTTGAATCTTTGACTTTTCTTTGAATTTGGTTAAGGATTAGGGATCGTTTAAAATTGAGATCTGACTCATAATCAGCTAATCAGAAAATAAAACAAAAATTAGAGACCAAAAAATCCAAAAAACAATTCATTGTGTAATAATTATTTTTTTACAATTCTATTTTATGTAAAATAATTTCAGAATATGAATATGACTAATAAAATGCTTTTCAGCTAAAGTAAATTTTCAGATTTTTCTATACATAAACAAATAAATAAACGTTGGTTTATTACATATTAACAATATTAAAACGAAATGGCAAGGAAAAATACTAATAATTTGGATCAATAAAGTATTTATAAAAATAAGCTAAAGCGTCAATTAAATGTTCAAATGAAAGTTGAAAAACAATTAAAAACTAAAATTAAAGCATAAAAATAATTATTAATTATACATTGAGCAACAGAAATAGATGCTTACAAAGCTAAAATAACAAAATAAATATTTTGAAAAGAGATAAAGCCGACATAAATTTCTAATTTAAAGTTACAAAAAATGAAACATTTTGTTTGACATTGAGCGTCAGTATCGAACAAGAGAAAAATCAAACTATTCGGCTATTTATATAAAATTATATAAAAAGCATATATAAAAAGCAAAAATAAAAAACGAATTTATTTAATAAATCTTAATAAATATTGCAAATAAACATTTGCTGAAGCGACAAACTTCACTTATATTTAAAAATTGCGATTATTCTAATAACTAAACGTACAGATTAAACAAAGTCCAATATATTCTAAAACTTTTAATAGCTATTATAGATATTTTTAAAATGAAACCAAATTTTTTCAATTATCTAAATAAAGAATTAATGTTTAATGAATAAATAAAATTATTTTCACTGAAAAAGAGTTGTCAGATTACTTAAATAAAAATTAAATACAAACAATTCTCAAATAAAAAAGTCTTATATGAAATGAAAGCTTTACTAACAAATATAATAAATAATAAAGTTTTTAAAAGATTGTAATCCGTATTTAAAGTAAACAAAAATTATAAATATTATTATTATTATTTCGACAAATTAAAATTTTTGAAATGAAGTAGCAATTGTACAAGGTGAATTTTAATTGAATTATTAATTATAAAATTGCCAAGAAAGGCAGAAATAAACTAAACCCTTTAAATTAAGTTCTTGGCTATTTATTTGAAAAAAACTAAATAATACATTTACAGACGCGTTGGGAACGGTCAGCAGCAGCAGCAGGTTAATACTTCTGTGGACCCGGACTCAGTGTAATATAAATTCTCAATGTTGCAACAACAATTTTTAAATAATTGTTAAAAACTAATATAAAAAGTATAATTATTATTATTTAGCATAAATTATTTATTACCCGCATCAAAGTATCTAATTTTATGCGAGAAATAATTTTAAAGAAACTCGAGTAACAATTATTTTTAAATTCAGGTTTTCTTCATTATAAAGATCAAAGAAGAAAAATTTCTAAAAGACATTATTTTAAATATATTTTATTGAACGAAATTTCGATCCTCGACATGAAAGAAATAGAAAAGAAATATTATTATTCTAAATTTAAAAAATAAATAAAATAAAAAAATAAATTAAATATAAATCTTAATCAAAAAATACAATACAACTGCATATGAATAAAATTATCAAAGATATTTAATTATGTATTTAATAAAGTTATAATTGATGCAAAAAATATAATTCTCAGTAATTGAATAAATTCAAATATTCAAAATAAAAAATACATTTTTAAATTTTGATTGAAAACAACACAAATATTTGATAAAATAATTATTATTATAGTGTCAAATAGTGTCAATTAAATTTATATAAATTGAAATCAGAAAGCTAAGAATTTTTTATTACAATAATACGCCTTTATAATTGTACTGCTAGTAAAAAACCAAAATATAAGAAACAATAATTTCTTAAAATAAATTGTTGCAATAAAAAAGATGCCAATAAATTATTCTGAGAATCTTAATTACAATTGAAATAAAAAAAGGTTTCATTAAGTTTAATGACTGGAATTAAAAATTTATTTCAACATGTACATGGACTGGTTTATAGAAATAAAATCATGGTCAAGGAATTTATTAAATAATTTTTTGAGAATAAAATGATTTGTATTAATAATTAATGAAAACAAT
Source organism: Heterodera schachtii (assembly GCA_023374025.1). NCBI lineage: Eukaryota > Metazoa > Nematoda > Chromadorea > Rhabditida > Heteroderidae > Heterodera > Heterodera schachtii. Next base: position 1,967,340 of record SIJG01000019.1, read on the forward strand.
GGAAAATCGTATAATAAAAGTTAATCAAAGAATAACAAAAATAAAATAGAATGCATTAATTGTATAAAAGACAAATAAATTATGAATTTAAAATTCAAAAAATATTACACAAAAAAATAAATAATAAATTAAAATGCATTTGGTTTATCCAATATAATAAAAAAATAAATTCTATAAAAAAATGACGAATTTTTAGATAATATGCGCAATGAAAAAAGAGAAAAAGCAGAATTTCGGGGTCAATTAAGCCTCGCAATTTATTTGAAAAATGTTTTTAATAAACAATTCTGTTGACATTTTGAAAGAAAAAATATATAACAAATTTGAAATTTGTAAACTTTTGTTGTAATAAAGAAAAGATGACTGAAAGAAGATTAATAATTTTATTAAAGCTTTGCAAAAAGAAAATTAAAGTTTGAAATTTATCACGCACTCGAAAGGAGAGGATAGAACTAGTTTAATTATTATAATTAAAACAATTTAATGGTTAAAAAAATCAAATACTCATAATATACATAAAATTGAATTTAAATTAATTTTCTAAAATGTAAAAAGAGAAAAGAAAAATTCAAATAGGAAAAAATATATACAGCCATTTGTTTTAATAGAATAAATAAATATTTTTGAAATCTTTTACCAAATGAAAAACCTATCCAAATATATTAATTTAAATGCAGTAATACCGATAACGAAGTTATTTACTCATATAAAAATGAAATTTTAGTCAAAAGTGATAAGTTAATGCAATGCTCTAAAATATTGCAATGGTGCGAGTTGCTTTAAAAGATATAAATAAATATACCAAAAAACAAAAACAAGGAAAAAACTATCTTTGTTAAAGAAATTTTAAAAATATTACGTATAGTTTAATATAATTATAGAGAAAAAAGGGTAAATTAAAAAAAGGTTGTGCATACATTTTATTTAAAAACTGAATAATTTAAAAATAGTTTAATTAATAAAAATTAATTATTATGCTAGAATTCCAAATTACAACCGTGCTAAAGAACCAAAAATGTGATAGTTCTGATAATAAAAACACAGTATTGAATTGAATAAACAACAAAGAAATACTAAAGTATAGATATTTTGCTGGTAAGAACATAAAAATTAAACATTATTTTCTATAATAAATAGATAAATACTAAAAAAACACTAACTTGAAATATACTGAACATTTCGTGCCAAAAACTAATAAAGATACGGAAACCTTGCGCTAGAAGAATATAGCAAGAAATATCCAGGAGATAAAAAAAAAAATTAAAAATTTTTTTATTCCTAATTTAATTAATTTGAGAATATTTAAGTGATTTAAAAATTTAAAGCAATATTATTTAGAATAAAAATATCGAAAAAAATATTGGTAAATAAAATATTAATTTAATATTACTGTACAATTTTTTTTTAAGAATTCAACAAATAATTACCTAGACAGAATGGAAGCCAATGCTATTGCATATACTTCATGAAATAAAAATTTAAAATTATATTAAAAATTAATGAAAAAGAAAAATTTATATTAATAATTATTAACAGATTAATGGTAAATGAAAATGTTTGTAAAAAGCGCCTTGAAGAAAATTTATTTAACAGGCTTAGTGATTTCAACTTAACAATTAAATTTTTAATTTATTAATAAAATTATAAATCAATAGATATTTAATATTTAAAAAATCTTCTAAAACACCACTTGGCAAAAATAATTAGTAATGAAAATAAATCCAAAATATTTGAAAAATAAGTTAAATTATTATGATCTATTATTATGAAAGAAAATCCTAAAATATAAAATAATCCTTCTTAGTTGTATAAAAAATTAAGTAAGTGAATAGCAATTAATTTCTTAATAAAAATATTTAACAAATTATTAGATGTGTGATAAAAATACAGAAAACTTTCGTTTTAAATTAATAATAATTAAAAACGATCAATATATATTGATAAAAGCAATGTATTTCTATGAAAACATACTGGTTAAGGCGTCAATGTTTATTTATTTCATCGAAAACCAAAAATCCAAACTATATTATTTAATGGGTTACTATTAAAAATAAAAAATAGATAACCAATATTATATACATTATGAACAAATATAGAGAAAAATAAATAATGGCTTAGAATACATTTAAACAAAAAGGAAATATAATCAAAAATTCTAAAACTAAACTAAAAAACTAAATTGTAAAGAATTAAGTTCTCACAAATCTACTAAGTGTTTTGAATTCTAAAGTTAACGTAAGAATTTAAAAAATGATATAAAGAAAACAAAAATAAATTTTGAATTTTGGTACTACAAATATGATACAGAACCAAGAACTAGATTTAAATATAAAATAATTAATCATTCATTTGATTAGGACGGTTCTTTGATTTATGAATTTCACATATGTGGAAAAGCAAATGATTTATAGTTAAAATTATTATACTACTAAAAGAAAAGCTTTTTTATTAGGATAATTCAATTCAAAAAAATGAATAATATTTAAAAAAATATATATATATATATATATATATATATATATATATATATATACAAAAACAATTTGCCAAACTTTTGAATTATAACAAAAGAATATTCTGCATAAAAACAAATAATTTATGAATTTATAAATAAAAATAATTATTGCAAAAAATTATATGGTAATGTGCTTAAATGCCACTCCAAATCTTCGATAAAATGATAAAATCACTAACAATGGCTTTTCAAACATTTAGTGACTTTTACTGGAGTGGATGCCGGACATGGTCATGAAGTGAGTTGTTAACGAGTCACAACAAATTTTTAATGATTTATTCATTCATTTCAAATTTTGCAAATCATCAAATATTAATCAATTTTCGGTGGGATGCCATCTCTAAAAAATAAAATAATAATTACAAGAATTGAATAAAAATTATTCGATCCGATCTATGCAAAAAAGTACACTTAAATCAATAATAAACTTAAATAATTATTAATCATTATTTAAATAAAAAATAAATTTAATTATATTTCTACAAAGAATAACAATTCAAAAAAAAATTGCTTTAAAGTTATGATAGGATTTAGTTCATCCCCTCCTCCTATCAACAATTAAAAGTATCCTATCAAATATAAAAAAATAAAATAAATAAAATCATTAAAAATGTTATTTGAATTATCTTGATTTGTTAGGTCTTTTCAAACTAAAAATTATTTTAGGGACTTTATGCTTATAACAATTATTTTTTTATTTAGGTATTTGCTAAAAATGATAAACATTATTAATATATAGAGACCAGATTTTTAGGTACTAAAAATCCTGAAATAAAAATATAAAAAAATTAGATTTAATTAATATGAAAATTCATTTAATATAGATATAATTTAAAGGATTTATAAATTAGCTAAATTTGGAATTTTTAATAATTGATATTTTCTGAATCGCCTTGTTTTACCAGTTAATTTCTTTGTATGTTTAGTTTAATTATTTTGGTGGTATCCCAAATATAAAATTAGGAATTTCGATACTGATAAAATATTTTATTGAGTGGCCTAGCGAGTTTTTTTTAAATAATATTTTTAAAAAACAATTCTTTCAAATTTTATTTCAAAAATTCAAAAAGCCTAATGAAGAAATAATAAAAAAATAAAATAAACAAGGAAAGAACTTTCCCATAACTTCGGTGATGAAATTAATTTATTATAATGATTATATAATTAAACAAAATTTTATGTTTTTTCTCGTCCAAAAAGGACGGAACGTGTGAGAAAGCTTTATGGATTGAGTAAAAAAAATTTTTTATGTAGAAAAATCGAATTATGTATAACAATTAAATATTTTCCTATTAAATGTCAAATTTCTTTTTTAAGATAAAATTTATTTTTATTTTTCGCACTCGCATTGTTTTTTCTTTTTTTAGTTATTTGGATTTCCATATATGTGAGCTCAGCTCTAAAGTTTTTCGCTTAGTTCTAATGCATTTAAATTTCATTATTGTTTGAATATTTAATCAGTTTGAGAAGCTTATATTTGTGTTTCACTTCAGAATATTTATAACTTATTATTAAATATTTTTACAAAAGAATAAAATGTGTAGATGTAAATTGTTCAAAATAATAAAATTTTCTCAACGTTCATATTTAAAATATTAGATTATAATAAATCTACACAGACGGAATTCTTTTATTTAAAAAATATAAAAAAGATGTTAGAAAAATACTCATTTAATAAAATTTTCTTATTACGGAAATATATTAATTCAATGAAGGTTATGATAGCAACAATAGTAAAAATTATTCTTTATAAATATGAGCATTAGAATATATATAAATAAATTAGGACATATTAATATTAATATAATTATATATAATATTTTTTGAATATTTTGCTTAGATTACTGAAATTATAAATCAAAAATATCGTAATTCTTGGCGAATTAAAAATAATTATTATTTCATAGAAAGTCTTTATTAGGATAATCATATTGCATATAATTTTAGTAATATTATCATATTTTAATTAAAAAACGAAGAATTTTAAACAAAAAACACAACCCTTGCTATTAAATCTTTTCATGGAATCAAAATTCGTCGTTTCTAGCAAATCAATTTTATTTGCAAATATATTTCCGAATCTGGCATAAATACATGGTAAAAGCATAAATTTAAAAAATCATATCAAAGAATTTATATATTATTTAAAATAACAAATAAATAAAAACTCATGTGGTAAAAATAATTAACAATAATTTTTTATTTATCCAAGAAGCATAAGTAGATAATATTCCCAATCAAATTATCGATTGATTTTCGATCGATAATTTGAGTGGCTTCTACTTTTTTTTCTCGGACATCCCCTTCCACAAACCTAAACCTATTGGATAGTTTCCACGAGAGAGAGAGAGTACATACATTCTATGTTTTCTCTGTCAAATGAAATCGATTTTAATTTAATTTATTTAAATTTATCAATCGATAATTTTATTTAACCCCCCCCCCCATGGCCAAACCTATTGTAAGGACTGTACATTCAATAAACCCAAGCCTATTACAAGTATCGTATCCAAAATTTTAAATAAATTAGCAAAAAACCTTTGCAACCGGTTGGATTCGAACCCATGCTAAATTACTGTACTACCCAATTGGCCATTTTTTGCTTCATTAAATTGTAAAAAAAATGACGCCACCATTGAAAGTAAAAAGACTCCGCCTCTTTTCTTGTTGGTAAAACCCATTGATTTTTGTTTATTGTTTTTATAAGAAGTTGACTCCGCCTTTTTGGCTTTTACTTTCATTGTCCCGCCCCTCAGTTTGCTATTTAATCACAGTTTTTCTACATAAAAATCACTCGTCCATTAAAAAAAATTCCATCCACATTCGATTTTTTTTCCAATCTTCCTGCAATGAATTCTCTTAAACGCTTTCAACTCCCGGAGCAAGGAACACGCCAGCAAGAAGAGTTGGATTCCGTTGAACCGAAAAGCATCAGCGATGTGGTCAACTTCAATTCGGCCGGCGTTTTTTATGTTTTGGGAAAAGTGACAAATATGCAGTACCGTGTTTACAAAGTCCAAATTAAGTTAATTAATTCAATTATTAATTTTCTGCTTTAGGCCTGTCCATTTCGATCCAAGGGGCTCATTTGCCGCCGAAAATTGTCCGATGACAACATGTGCGAGGCTTGTGGACAAAAAGCGATTGCTCCAATTCACACGGTGTTTGTTCGTCTTTTGCTGCAGGATGTTGAACAAGCAGACATTGCTCAACGTGTCACCATGTTTTCGAGTGTTGCCGAAGAGTTTTTGGGAATGAAAGCTGCTGAATTGCTCGCCAAGGAGAAGGAGCCGGAGAGCCTTGCGAAACATTTGGACGATTTGATTGCTGTGAAGCTGATTGCAAAAGTTAACATTAAGGTTTTCTTTTTTTTGCTATTTATTACATGTTTAACAAACCATAATATAGGCGAACAGTCAGACTTACACTGGATTTGATTGGATTGTCAATTTGTTCAAAAAGTGCCCCGGGAATGATGACAGTGACGTGCCAAAAGAAAAAAATGATGTTGATGAGATTGCAACCAAAAAGGCCAAGAAAAACTGAGACAGAGAGAAGGAGAAAGAGAAACGTTTCATTTTGTTGTGAATTTCAAAAAAGGATTTAACACGTCCTCTGCTTTTTTTAAAAAATTCGTTAAAAATGCATTTTATTGTTGAAGATGTTGAGACACAAACTCCAAAATTGTCTTGATGTGATTGCTATATCGTTTTTTCTTCGCGAATTCACCATGAGACAGGATTACACGTTGACAATTTTTCGCAATGAACACACTGAGATTTGCAGTTGGGTCTATCCGAGCGGTGGGTCGCCAACCCTCCTCATAACAATCGAATTAATGTTATTGGAAAAGCTTGGCCCATACGCGTTCGTCACGTAACCCTAATTTTTCAACAAGAAAAAAAACACGCCTTACATTTAGTTTTGGTTCTCATCAAGACTGAAAGGAGGATCAAGTGATAAAAAAAGAGAATTGTGTCACTTCTTTATTGATAAACTTGGAAAAATAATTGATGTATTTTTTGGTAATTGGAAATTTCGCAAATCATCCATCATCTCACTAGCATCGTGCTGAGAAATATGTCCTCTTCTCTTAAGAAAGTTTATCAAAGAATACCAGCATAAAATGAACGGGAAAAGCAATGAGATAATGGGCAAGCAATAGAAGCTGTATGATGAAGTTAGGATGGTCGGTTTTGTTTTCAAATGTTAATACCTGTATCTCTGGCTTTAAACTAGCATTGGCTGTACTGTTTAAAAAGGCCATTTTATGGTGGCATTTTTTCGCATTATGCATCTTATTTATACAGTTAGTTAACTAAGCTTTGAATCGGAAACAATGTGACGGTTGTAGTCTATCATTATCATTTGGTCAAACTCACCCAAGACAATCATTTCAACTCCCCCCGCAGGAATTGCATTATTAAATGTTGCGCGAATGCTGGTTGTCCCACTTCTTAAGAGTTCATACCCAGTGCTATCGTCGAGCGTCGATGTGAGTGGAATTACGAAAAAGGTCCAGCCAGATTTGAATTGTTCTTTTGTGATGTCAAAAGAACGTTCTGAATTAGCCATGCTAAGTGCTTCATACATGTCAACAAAAGGACGGACAAAAATATCTTTGGCAAAGTCAAGCTTGTATGGAACAATTGGGTAAATCATGCCGCCAGCGTACACTGCAATGTCTCGAATGTCAAACGGTTTAAAATTAAATGGAGAGAGAGAATAATTTCCGTTAAATGCCCCGTTTGCGACAAGTGCGATTGTCATACGTCGAGGAATTGTTGCACTGAATACATTATAGTCAATTTCAAACCTACCTTCACTTATAAAGCATGATTTGATTTCAGTTTTTCGCACTGCATATGTGGCTGGTTGTTTTTCAAGCGTTTTGTAGATACTTAAATTCAAAGATGACTGAACATCAATCATTTTTGCATACAGTTTTACGTCATGGACTCTAACACGGTATCTGGTAGTATCGTTTGCTTTCAATGTCTGCATGATGAAAGTGTCACGAGCTTTGTAAATTGTAAATAAAAGATCCAAATTGTTCAACAAATAAAGTTCTTGGTTTCCCAGGTCAAAGTCCAAACGTGAGAGAAATTGGGCTCGCTTACCACCCTCAAAAATTTTACACCGAGCTTTAAAGCCCTCATCACTGTCGCTGTCGTGTTCGTGTGTCGCATAGTGACCAGTTGAAGCGAGGAAGCTTTTTTTGACGTTCATTGGAAACGAAAGTGTGTTCGTAATGTAAACCTTATAGGGGTACAAATTTCCGCTGTCGTAAATTTCAGTGTTTCCAACTGAAACTTTTAGTTGTTGAACAAAAGTCTGACCAATTCCCTGAATGGTACCGACTGGAGCATCGGCAGCTGTGATTGACACCCAGTTACCGTCCGCATCTGGTTTTTCTATTGAAAGGTCAAGGAAGAGATAAATCCGGGAAAGATCGGTCCAAAGATTGTCACTGTATAGGCGAAAAAGATATGGAGATTCTTGCGTTATTGTCACTAGGGGGAGGACTTCCCGAAAATATGAGCGCACAACTGACACATTTGTTGGAGGTACTGAAAAAATGTTCAAGGCACTATTGGTGGCAAGAGGACTACTTTCGCTAATTTTTTGTGAACAACTCATGATTATGCTCCGGGGGATTGTTTTATTAATAGGTTCCAAGTATATCGGTACGAAGGCGTTTGACCGATTTCTTTTTGGTGTGTTTTTTCTTCCGACCTGCTGGGGTGTTTGCTGGTAGGAAATCGTGTGGCCCCAACCTGGATTGTAGTTTATTTATACCCTTTTTCGCTTTACCAATTGCACCACCTTCTTGCGCATCATTTTTCTTTGTGTATCGTTTAAAGTCGAATCCTTGCCCTTTTTGGGCATTTATGTTGTTAGCTGCTTTTTCGAGCAAATTTTTAAGCCCCGATTTTCCCTCACTGACAAGTGACTCTTTGAGGTCCCTTCCCTCTAACACATTGGATAGAACCCGATTTCCCGATTCAAGTCCTTGGCGCCCAATGGCTGTCCCTATTTCCTTCCCAATTGGCATTAGATAACGCAGTAGACTCCGAAAAACAGAACCGATGCCACTACCACGCTGGTAAGGAACTCCTCTGAACACATTATATCCTCCATATTGGACGACTATTTCAGGAGAAATTTGAGTCAATGCTGACCATTCAACCTTAAAAGGATCAAAATCAACGTGCATTTTTCCTTCGTTTTTTTTTGCGCTTTTTAAATTGCTTATTCTAGTTATTTATATTTGTTTTGAACACATCTTGTTGCATAAACTTATTTACAAAAAGATCTGGAGATATTTTTGCGCGTTTTAGAAGTTTCAAAATTGCCTCAAAGTGCATTCCCATGCATCGTACAATTATAAAGAAAATCACATGCTTTCCACACGAGTGTGAGTATGGTGCTTGGAGCGGTAGTTGGTGAAACTGAATTTGAGAAAATTTTTTTAAAAAGTTGTTAATGAAAGGGCTTAACGGTGGCCAAATTCCTGTAGAATCGTAGTATTCCACCCGGTTAGGTTGCTCACAGTACACGGCAACCCAATGTGAGCCAGGTGAGTCGGTCGGATCAACGTTCATTACCATTGAGTAAGGAACTGGTGTTGTTGCTCCTGCTGGAATTTGATCTGACGGAAAACACCCTAAAAAGGACGAACGCGTGACTGGGTTTCGAGAAAGAATTTTATTTATTTGGACACTGTTCATTTTCAAAAGTAGGAACTCTTTCTAAAGTGTAGCGTTAATGTACATGTACCGTATTGAAATGGCATTAAGTTACCACTGGAGGTTCGGATTTCGATGAAAATTTCACTTATCTCTTTGACTAGCACCCGATGGTATTGGGCGGAGAGAAACTGTTCTTCAATAATTTCGTCAGTTTTTCCCCTAATAGTTACGATACGCAAAACTGGGGCAATCACGTCTCCGATCATCATTGGTTCAATTAGATCAGGTGCATAAACATGGAAAGAAGCAACTCCTCCACTCATGTCAGGCATAAATTTTGCAATCGTTTCTTTTTCAGTGAATTCGGTTGAGTTAAAACCCAAAATGTAGGCTAATTGGTCGGAAATTTTTATTTTTTGCACATATCGATCGTCTAATTTCAACGAGAATCTGTTACTTGTATTGTCAAAATGCAGTAAGCATGCAGAGTACGCTGATTGGAAAATTTTTATCCATGCTGTCATGCCTAATTCTTTGGTCTGATCGAGAATTGTCCTTTCTTCGTCATCCATCAGTGCAATTTCCGCATTCAATTTTTCTGTTATCAGTCCCTCTAAGCGCTCTAAATTACGACCACGTAGGCGCAAAAAATACTTATCAAGTTTTTTCTGGTATTCCTCGTCAGTGTCATCCCAATTCTTCAGTGGGACCTTGCTTGTTGCTGCACGTTTTTCTCTCTCAAGTAGACCACCACTGGTTGCCCCATAAAGGTCCAGCAATGTGTCAACCCCAGCTAAAAGGGCGTTTAATAGTTGTTCTTCGTTTTTGTCATCATCATCATCATTAACATTTCTCTTGTCCCTTTGTTGTTGTTGTTTCTTGATGTACTCGGCTCGGCCCAATTGACGTGCTGTATTGGCCGCTTCAGTGAATTTTTTCTGTACGCCTTCCACTTTATTTGCTAACGGCTTGTTGCCTTCTTCAAGCAGTTTGTAAAGGCTTTTCCAAAGCTCTATTGGGTTTGTGACGTTAGAGGACGGAATTGGTATTTGAACATTCTTTCCAATCTTCCATTCAATTTCAACAAATTGATCCTCTGATGTACCGAGTGAGGGCCACGAATGGGGATATATGATCACGCCTAAGCCAACGTCCCATTCCGAATTAAATTGAAGTTTTCTTGGCAGACGAACTCGAAAAGAATTTGTGCGATTTCCTTCAACATTTGTGTTAGAGTGAACTATCACATAGAATGAATTTGATGAGGGGATTTTAATTTTTTTTTTTAAAAGCACCCCTTTATATATTTTTCCATATCATGGAGCTTGCAGGAATCCAACTGTTGTACCGCTGACTGTAGCCTTTCCATTTCACCAAAACGTATTCAACACCTTGCTTTTTCCTTTTTCGGACGATCTTTTCAATGTCGTACAGGGCATCGTCATCAGCATCATCGTTTTTGCTCTCTAGCACACGACAAAGATCGTTGGCATAGAAACGACCCTTTATCAGGGAATCGTCATCATCACGTATTCGTTACGTGACGGGAAGGCGGTCAGTGTGCACCTCTGCAACGGTGAATACTTCGTTGGTGAAGCGGCCAGTGTACCCCTTTTGGAACACGTGCTTGTACTTCTCAATGCGCACACGGTCACCCACCTGAAAACGTGGTGGTGGTTGTTTCCGTTTTGCTGCTGCTGCTGCTTCCGCTGTCCCACCAATAGCGTTCTGTTTTAGTTTTTTCCTGAGCTTTTCAGCATTCTCAAAATTCACATCAACTGGGCGCATTTTTATGCTTGAATTGTACGAGTGGTTTATTCCATGCACAATTTGCTGTATCACGTCAACCCATTTTTGGGTACCCCGTTCCGTGAAATAGCGATAAAGGCGCTCTTTGATGGTTCGGTTGGCCCGTTCTGCCATCCCTGCGTGAATTCGCGGTGAGGTGTACATAAAAAAGTTTTTCACATTCTTACTTTTGAAATATTCCTGAACCTCTTTTGCCTTAAATTCGAGACCTTGGTCGGTCAACAGTGTCCAAGGTATGTATTTGGAGCGTTTGAACAAGCGTTCAAACGCAGCAATCATGTCGGCGCTCTTTTTGCTTTTAACCGGCTCAACAAAGAGCTGTCTGCTCAGCGTATCGATGCAGACAAGAAGATACTTGTAACCGTGATTCTCTCGCGACAATTTGTCAAAGACAGACAGGTCTGCTTGCCACTCGGTGTGTAGTCCAGAAGCGAGTGTTGGTAGTTGTTTGTAGCGCCTCTTCGCTTGTCTATGAATAGTGTATGTGCGTTGTGTGGCCAGATAGTCCACAACATCCTTCCTTCTCATTTGATTGTTCACCTTTTTCGCATCGCGCAAAAGCGGTTCAACGCTGGTAAAGCTGACCGATGAGTTAACATCTTTGTACAGTTGGTCCAACAGCTGTTCTTTCTTCCGGTCGACTACCATAGTGTGGGTTTGAACCTGAAGACACTTTGCCCTCCTCCTTCGCACCTCTTTTTATGTGCTTTTCCATGCTTAAAGTCTGTGAGCCCCTTGCCAAACTGTAGGGCCTGTTCCGGAAACAAATACTTTTTCAGCAACGGATCCTCTCTAGCCTTTTCAGCAAATTCCTTATAGCCCACAGGGGGCCCCTTGAACTCGCTTCGCTTGTCCCTGTTCAACAAATGGATGACAATTGCCTCCACACTGCTCGTTTTAAACTCGGACCCATCTGCGCGCAAAATCTTTCCTTGATCACTGACTCCCAGACTGTTCCCCTTTTTTCGAATGTGTGTAATCAGTGCATTTTTGGTCATCTGGTAGTTGTGTTTGGTTTGATCAGACGTTTCTCCTCCTCTTCCGGCTCCCCGATCCCTTGTCCTGAGCATTATTTTTGCTGCACCTGTTGACGCTGTGGACGATGATGATTGTGCATCGTCCCACTGTTCACCATTATCATCTCCATCGCCCTCTTCTTTTTCAGTTTCTCCATTTTCACTCCTGTTTGTTGTTGTTGTTTCTGCTGCTCCTTTTTTCTTTTGTTCTTTTGGGCAGGCCTACGATTTGATGATGGCCCTGCCTTATTAGTGTAGTGGTGTCTTTGCCTCCTCAGTGGTGGTACAGTTTTTTTCTCCAATTTTTTTGGCGTTGAATGATGGATCGTTTGTGGCGGCGGCGGCGGCGGCGGCGTTGGTGACTTTTTTCTCTCCTTTTCGTTTTGAAGTCGAACATTGATCGGCTGCTCCTCCTGCTCGCGCACCAGTTTGTTGAGCCGCTTGAATTCCTGATGGTATTGGGCGGCCTTCTGCTCTTCGTTCAGCTCCCTGCTGCGCTCAATTTGTTGGATGCGCGAGCGCAAAAGCCCAATTGGTGTACCGTCTGCACTATCTGCTGCTGCTGCTCCCGCTGCTTTGGGTTGTACAAATACCGACTGAAAGACGTCCTCCGGGACAAGAAACATTCGCATTGCGTGACGCATTTTGCGCTCTCCTTCAATTAAATGAGTGCTCCTGCTGTTCGCTTTTATATATTTATTTACCCGTCAATTAGTTGTTTTTTTTTTTTGCAAAAAATTGTCCATTAACACTGGTAAGAGAACACTGGCCAACATACTGGCTACCATTGGGAATCCAGCACCGGTTTGTCGTTGATGATGATGATGGTGCCGATGATGATTCAGTAATAGCACCCTGCGCGCTGTTTTTGCGCAACGCGCGCGTGCTAAGCTCCTCAACTGGTGCTTCAGTTCACCCAACCGTTGAATTTGTCGCTTCCCTAACGGAACACGACCCTTCAACACATTAAAACACATCTCCACAAAACAGAGCAGCTGTTCATCCAAAGCGTTCTCAATCATTTGGCGCTGACTGCTTTTTGAGCGATATTTAGAGCGAAAGTGGCGTAAAAAGTCAGCATTTTTCAACATCAGCGGGCTAACATTCATATTATGTTTAACTGCTCGTCTTCTTCTTCCTTTGACATGCTTCATTTTGCAACATAAACCAATGGGGGAAGCCCACCCTGCTCTCCATATATATTCGTTTTTAGGCGCAACAATTCCGGACTCTCGGGGTGCATGTCAATCAATAGATAGCCAAACTGCTTTTCGGTTGCATCTCGGTATGCTTCCGTAAAATAGTTGTTTTTGGATGGAAATAGCTGTGAGGCGAGCGTGCGCACTTGAAGCGCGCCCGCCGGGTTACGCATCAGCACCAGATAGTGGGAGTTGTTGCGCGCAACACGTAGTTCTTTCGCGAACAAATGTTGAGTGACCAACACGACGCTGACCCCCCAATTGTGCGACCCCCGGGTGAACACAGTGTCAAGAAATTGTTGCCCCATACCAACCATGAGATCATCCAACACCATCAGCAGTTTTCCATCACTCTCTTTTGCGCGCCGATTAACCTGATCTTCGGTTGGTGTTCCAGCATGTACAATAACCCTACAACCGCCGATGTGTCCACTTTTCTGAAGCTGTATTACATTTGGGTTCAACTCCCCATAACAATAGAAAATCTCTGAGATGGGTTCCGAAACTAGCGCATTTACATTCCTCAGCATTCGCAACACCCATTCCGATTTTCCACTCCCCGTGCTCCCTGAGATTGTTAGCGTAAACGGGTGTCTGAGTTGTAAGTGTTTTTCATCAAATTTTTGAAAATTGTCTGCCATTTTTTTTTGGTTTTGCAAAACGGTTTATCTTATATTATTTATGTTTAAAATATTATATATACACAATTAAGCTGTTTATGTGTTACAGAAATAATAATAATAATATTCTCTTAACTATTAAACAAATGGACGCTATTCTTGCGACCGATTGGCTCCACAATGCGTACCCGGAGCAAAAGATGTCAACAGGAAATGAAGAAGAGAGAAAAAGCAACACAGGTGTTTTTTTAAGAAAATGTAAATAATAATTCTGTATTAGTAAAAGTAAAAAAATAAATTTTCAGGAAGGACAAATGAGCTGGCTTAAAATCATCGAGGAAGAGGAGGAGCGGGCGATGGAATTGCAAAATAACCAAATGGAACTGGAACAAGTGAAAGGTTTATTTAATTATTTTTAGACATTAAAAAACAGTTTTTTAAATTTAGACAACATTGAGTTGCCAAAACAGCCGCAACCACAAACCAAGTGTAGTTGTAACGAAAAGCAAAAGAGTGTCCCGCTGATTGACTTTCTCTGTCAACACTACAAATGCTCAATTAAAGAGCTTCACGTTCTGCTGCAGACACTGAACAAACGTCGCGAAGTTTCGGAAATGTTGCGCTCTCAGCTTCAGTTACGCACCAATCATCTGCGTCCTGCCTGGAAAAATTTTCGCGTCCATTGCAACGAACTGACAATTCATCCTGCTCAAACTGCATATGCCATGCGCGGTTATCTTGGCATTACGGTTTTTTAATTTCAATTTACCATCTCCTCAATTGTATAGATATACATATTTTTTAGGTCCGTATTTACTACTATGTGAAGCATGGCATAAAGCTCGTTTATCCTCAGCTTCCCTGTGTTCTTCAATTTGGCGGTGGCGACCATTGTTCTCTGTTTCCGCTTGAGTGTCTGAGTGTCATAAAAGATGCCTGAGCATCGGGTGTTTTTATATGCGAATATTTTTGCAGTGTTGTTGTTCTTGTTGTTGTTCTTTTATTTCTCTTAGATAAAAAATGTTAATTATTCAAAATTGTACCGTGGTGTTCAAACTACAGATGTTGCCTTTCACAAAAGAACAGTTTTTGAAAATTGCAAACAATGGCTTCAATTCCGAGTACGACCCCAAACGATTTCATGCAATCATCATCCGACTACGTCTCCCCAAAAAACGCACTCTTGCATGTCTTTTATTTCGATCAGCCCGTGCTGTGCTAACTGGTGTGCCTTGTCCAGACAGAGCGGTGCGCGAGGCACAAAAAATCAGAAGGAGGGTGCAGCATGCGTTGGACTCCCAGCTAGGAATCCACGAGTTACGTGTTACAAATGTTGTTGGTTCTTGCACTTTATCACATCGATTGTCCATGTTGCACTTTTTACCAACACTGGACCCACACAGGTTCCGCAACATCAAATATGATCCTACAATTTTCCCGCCATGCGTTGTAAAATAGTCATTGACGATGATCACACTTTGGTCACTTGTCTAGCCTATCATTCTGGAAAAATCATTTTAACAGGATCTAAAAAGCAGGACAATCTGTTCCACGCTTTGCATTCATTCTTAGCTGTCTTAAATAATTGATTTGTTCATCCAGTTGTAATAAAACATTTTTGCAACTGATTTTTTTATTGATTCCAAGTTGAACACCCGGGACGGTTCGAAATTAAAAAAGCATCATCATTATCATCACCATCATCAGCATTAAATTGCTGTAATTCTTGCCTTTGCTGATTCTGAACTGTTTGCGCTTCTCGAAATCCAAACGGGGTAGTCTTCATGCCGGGTCGAATACGCCCCTTCACATAATGAGGCTGATAGTCTTTGTGAGCTTCGTGGGTGTATAGGTCTGAACACGGAGTTCGACCAATTTGAGGAAATTTTATTCTTATTGACGCGCTGCTTCCCGGTACAACATGAACATCTTCCATGTTAAGCACATCGTCACTGTGGAATACAATGTTAGGGGATTATTTTGTGGAATTGTAAGAAAAAATAACATTTGTCCATCAATGTTGTAATGTTCCAAAACAATGCGCTTCATGGACTCGAAGTTTAGCAGTTGCTGGGCAGAATATGAAAGACGAAAACTTCGGACTTTCAGTTCAGCACGCTCATCTTCCCCACTTGCGCTATCACAATGACGAAAGCCATAATTTTTTGGGCCACCCGACACAAATTCATATATTCGCCTCGAACAATGTTCCCTCTTCATTTGTCCTAGCGCTTCGCCTTCAGGTACGGGTTGTGTTCCACTGCTTGCCACGTAATAGATTGAGTCGGTATCTTGAAAATGATAACAATGAGAAAACAGCGATTTTTTTTTTGTTTGAACTTACCACAATAAAGAAGCTTATGGCCCAATGTCAGCACCTGCTCCATATAGCTGTAAAGGTGTAGACGAGCATATGAAGTGACAAAAATTGCAATTGGCAGACAGTTGGTTGACGGCGCTTTCGCAAATTCGGCCTTTTTCCTCACAACAACTCGGTCCATATGAGGCGAGACGTGATGAAAATCAATAATGTCGATGGTATGATTTTCGAGCAGTGCATGAAATTCAGCTGGAGTCCGAGTATAGCGTACTTCCGTACCACCAACTCGTTGTGCAAGTTTCCCCCAGAGTGAGTTTGCCAGAATTTTCTGATTTTTTAAAAAATGCATTTGAACAAAAATCTTCACTCTAAATTAATATTTACCGCAACCATTCGAAGCCCGGGATTGTTTGAAATTTTGTTGGGGTCCAGCTGAATGCCCTCAATCCGCTTAAATTCATCAACATATGCTCTGCGCTGTTCATCGGAATCACAACCGGGTGGCCAGCCGCTTGCTTGTACTTTAAGGCCCACAAAAGTGTTAACGTATTCACGAAAAAGTTGATTGTCCCACTCTTCATAATGCCAAACCTATATTTAAAAAAGCTCGATTGCATTAAAATCAATTTTTTTTACCTCATATAAGTCAACTACTTTATAACCAAGCTGTAGGGCTTTATTCAATTCGACATGTGTGTATCTGGGGTCAAAAAAAAAAGTTTGGCGAGCCATAAAAAGTTCCAAAATTACGCGGAAACCCATGCCCTTGATGCATCATTGTGTTGACATGCCCGTTGTTGCCGGTTGTCAGCACACCGTGCGCAAAGCGGAAAAGTTAGGCGTCCGTCTGTGGTCCGGTACGGAAGCAAAGGGATTGTCAGCGGACGTATAACAGGATCGGGCGGAAGAACACGGACAAACAACAGGCCCAAGAATGAGTTAGCGTCGGGTGAGCACCAAGGAAGCGGTGACGTTGGTGGACTTAGTAGCGTCTCACGGGTGAGAACACGGGGGTTGCCAACAGGAAACGAGAATGCCTTCATCACATATGGATATAAGCTTACCTAAAAAATAAACAAATATAAAAGTTTTCGTTCAATATTTTAACTATATCAATGAGAATTATCTCCTCGTCCGAGCTGCATGTGTAATGAAGAACAAATGGTTCAGTGCGGCCACCACGCAGCGCATCCTCTCTTGGATCAAGTGGTCTTGGAACAAATGAGGCATTATACAGCCGCCGAAACTCTGGGTCTGCACGAAGTCGTCGCTTCACTTCACATCCCCAGACAACCTCCAACT
This sequence comes from Heterodera schachtii, assembly GCA_023374025.1. Classification (NCBI taxonomy): domain Eukaryota; kingdom Metazoa; phylum Nematoda; class Chromadorea; order Rhabditida; family Heteroderidae; genus Heterodera; species Heterodera schachtii. The sequence continues at coordinate 1,984,813 of SIJG01000019.1, forward strand.
CAAACCCATGCTGATACTCCAGTTCAAATAATCGCCTCTTTGTTCGTTCATACAAGTCTTCAGCTGTCTTACCACCCGCCAATTTTTGTTGTCTATCGTTTACGTAACACTTTGGGCAACCTTAACAGATTTATTAAAAAATTTTTTTAAAATAGAAAAAATATTTACCATGATAAAAACAGCCCATATATTCAATGGCAAGGTTCCGTTCAGGTGGATCTCGTGTGACTAATCCATCAAGGCGGTAGCCAGTGTCCTCAACGTTAGCTTCACCAATGGACCACTGAGCAGATTGAACATGCACCCCAGGATGGGCCATTTCATAATAACGAATGTAACGTGCCGATTCAGCAGATGCTCTCCTCCCTCTTAGATAGCCACCCTCTGGCGCATTAACCAGCTTATTCATTGGAAGAAAGCAGCGGCGCAGAGTTGCCAAAGCAAGGCCAGCTGCTGTGGATGCGATTTTGAATGGATCGAGACCTTTCGTATTTTCAGCAATAATTTGGCGAAATTGAAGCACACTTTCGCGCAGAATTGCCACATCATTCATACAGTACAGGATGAGTTGTTCGCGTAATTGAAAGCGTGAAGAGCGATTCTCGGCCTCCCACCATTGAAAAAAGGCATCTCTTTTTTGTGATTTCATGTGATCAGGTTGATAAAATTCTTTGGCCGGTAAACCACGCAGTCTTTGATGCAAATTTTCACGCCGAATGAACAGATAAGGAAAAAAAGGTTTTGTTGTCGCAACTTCGGTGTTCAATCCAAATGTGCGTGGCAGTGCATCCAATTCACAGAAAAAAAAGTTCAGCGAATCTTTGAAGACCACATGCCGTTGGTGGTTCCCATTCAAAGTCATCGAAAAAATTTTCAGCCCAGTTGTGCAAATACGCTTTGGTGGTAAATTGCGCCGGTGAAGTGTCTCCAGTATCAAGTGAATGTCGTATTTTCCACCATTATGAGACAAACAAATTGTTTTAACACCATGTGGACCAGTTCCCGTGAGAAAATTGATAAAGTCGTCCACTGGGTCATTGTTGGCATTGTCAAAACTATGGAAAAACAGTCTTCGTGGGTTGTAATTGACATAGGCGGGTAGAGCACTGTCATCTCCAGGCACATTAAAAAATGGAGGAGAACACCAGCGACGTCCCCTTGGTCCCACAGGGGGACTGCACACACATCCATTTGCGTATTGTCCAACACCAGCGTGAACCGTAATTCCTTCCTTTATGCACGCTTCGCAGGTTATTTCGGCAATAATGAGCAGCGGAACATGCTTCTGTACAACCTTGGTGCGAAGTTGAAGTGGTAAATCTTGGGAAGTTTCAGCATCAAAAAAGCAAAGCCTGACTGGCTTTTTTGACCCGTTTGCGTCATCCTCCTCTTCCTCCTCCTCCTCTTCAATGCCATCATCACCATCATCCTCATGGACTTCTCTATCGTTACCACCACCACCACCACCACCAACATCTTCATCATTATTATTAATATGATGATTTGGTTGTCGCCTTCTCTCTCTTCTTCTTCCGCTCGTAGGTTCATCTTTCAGAGGTTGTATAAAACATGGGTATCCAATTGGATGTGGTCCAGAACATCGTGGACAGCGCATCCATCCCGTTTGACTAATTAGGGCTGGACACTTATGCGGGTAGTTTACATATGTAATGGCACCACATTGTCTACATGCCCTTCTCCATTCACATATTGGACGAAAAGTTCGTCCCCCTCCTCCTGCTCCTTCCTGGTTATGCATAGCTGAAGGTGCTCGATTGCTCAGGTGATAGGCGTAGCAGTCGTCGTTGGGGAACACGAATTGACATTCACTGCAAAGACGATTGCTAGCTGTTCCATCTGCTCGTGAATGTTGTTTGCATGGGTACCCGGCACCGAAGCGTAAACACAGACGGCAAACGACTTTGCATTCCTGGGGGTGGTACCAGCGTGTCACGCGACGTTCACAATCAATGCAATATCCTTGCACACGAAATAATTGCTCAATTCGACCAACATAATTGAAGTGCTGATTTTCCAACAAAAGACATAAATTGAACTTGGCCGCCTCTCCTGATGCTGCCTTGAACACAATTCGGTACTCACGTTCCTTCTCAAAAACCGCAATTCGAATTTCTCCATGCCCATAATGCTGGTCAATCCAAGCTTGTAATTTTTGAACATCGTCAATTGTGTACATATGTTTGTTTCGTGGTATTCTTGCGCGCCGCAACAAGTTTCGTGCCTCAGGCCCGTGGGTATGCTGGCGATTCGCGTAACTTTTGAATGCGGCTATTCCACCGCCACCTGGTGTTCGCGAACGCCAATCATGCAAGCCAAGCAATACAGCTCTGGCCAAGCAAATGCGATCATTTGGATTTTTAATGCGAATCAACGAGCGAACAGTGTTCACCAATCGATGCTCATCCTCAAGACTGCATCGCCTATCAACAAAAAAAAAATTTAAACAAAAAAAAGATTAAACCTGATCTCCCCGTCGCTCTGATCCGCTTGCATTGCCAAACGCAAGTACTTTTGTGACAGTTGTGCCAGTGAGATCTATCCAGCGGCAGATTGATCGTTAAGTCTTTGAATTAATCAGGCAATTGCAGCGGGATTGTTTTGCTGGGTGGCGAAGCGGAAATGTAAATGGTTTTCAAGGTGGTATGGTATGATGGTTGTATGTTATGTTATGAAATGTATTAGATATTGGTACCAACTGTATTTAATATTAAGCAGCTATTTTATAACAGCCAATAATACAGAGTCCGTAGTGTTCATAATTGCTGTTCCTACCTATTAAATTCGCCGGGGGTCGCAAGAACCCATAGCATTAATTCAAAGCGTTAACCACTATGCTACGGCGCTCCCATTTGCTCTCCTCTTATTTTTCCTATATAACACAAAACTATTTTGCAAAAAAAGTCCAATCAAAGAATTTTTTTAAATAAATAATGCGCACTCCTTCAAAAATTTTTTGCATAAATAAATTGATTTAAGCATCAGAGTCAAGCACAAAACGGCGCATACAAATGGCACAACGATTTTGGTGCATAAGCCAATCTCTAGCGCATGACAAATGATAAAGATGTTTGCATGGGAGTTCCGTGGCGTTCAATGACCCTAAGTCAAATCCCATTTGGCAAATAACACATCGCTCATCATTTCGGACCATTGCCTCGTTCACTTCCAGATTGGGAAGTATATTATCGCACTGTTCGCGTGTTAAACCCTGACCATGTTGAAGCTCTGATGGAGAAAGTACTTGGACCGTTTGGGATTGAGAAGACAGAATTGATTCGCTTTGGTGCTGTTGACGAACATTCTCTTTTTTTAAATGGTATCAATAATTTACAATGTTATTATTATCATTTTATTATTATTATTTTCAAATCAGTTCATTCATTCATGCGTTTCTCACCGCTCTGTGTCTGGCTCCTCCTCCTCTTCCTCTTCCTCTTCCTCGACCACGTCCGGCATTGGTATTGTTTCGGCGCCGAGATGAAGATGCTGATGAAGAAATTTGTGGGTTCTAAAACAAAATGGAATATTAAAAATGGGCAAACCAAAATTTATTGCTAACCATATTGTTGTTGGTGTCATAGAAGTCTTATTAGATAATCTATTGAATTAATTTATTATATGATCATTTTTAATTAAAAAAATGACTTCTCAGCAAGAAATGATACATTTAAAATACCAGCATTAGATTAGGCGAAGAATTTTAAACAAAAAACACAACCCTTGCTATTAAATCTTTTCATGGATCAAAATTCGTCGTTTCTAGCAAATCAATTTTTTTGCAATATATTTCCGAATCTGGCATAATCATGGTAAAGCATAATTTTAAATCATATCAAAGAATTTATATATTCTTTAAAACAAATAATAAACTCATGTTACCAATAATTAACAATAATGTTTTATTTATTCCAAGAGCATAAGTAGATAATATTCCCAATCAAATTATCAATTGATTTTTCGATCGATATTTGAGTGGCTTCTACTTTTTTTTCTCGGACACCCCTTCCACAACCTAAACCTATTGGATGGTTACCACGAGAGAGAGAGAGAGTACATTCTATGTTTTCTCTGTCAAATGAAATCGATTTTAATTTAATTTTTTAAATTTATCAATCGATAATTTTATTTAACCCCCCCCCCCCCATGGCCAAACCTATTGTAAGGACTGTACACAAACAATCAATAAACCCAAGCCTATTGCAAGTATCGTATCCAAAATTTTAAATAAATTAGCAAAAAACCTTTGCAACCGGTTGGACTCGAACCCATGCCAAATTACTGTACTACCCAATTGGCCATTTTTTGCTTCATTAAATTGTAAAAAAAATGACGCCACCATTGAAAGTAAAAAGACTCCGCCTCTTTTCTTGTTAGTAATACCCATTGATTTTTCTTTTTGCTTTAATAAGAAGTTGACTCCGCCTTTTTGGCTTTTACTTTCATTGTCCCGCCCCTCATTTTGCTATTTAATCACAGTTTTTCTACATAAAAATCACTCGTCCATTAAAAAAAAATTCCATCCACATTCGATTTTTTTCCAATCTTCCTGCAATGAATTCTCTTAAACGCTTTCAACTCCCGGAGCAAGGAACACGCCAGCAAGAAGAGTTGGATTCCGTTGAACCGAAAAGCATCAGCGATGTGGTCAACTTCAATTCGGCCGGCGTTTTTTATGTTTTGGGAAAAGTGACAAATATGCAGTACCGTGTTTACAAAGTCAAAAATTAAGTTAATTAATTCAATTATTAATTTTCTGCTTTAGGCCTGTCCATTTCGTTCCAAGGGGCTCATTTGCCGCCGAAAATTGTCCGATGACAACATGTGCGAGGCTTGTGGACAAAAAGCGATTGCTCCAATTCACACGGTGTTTGTTCGTCTTTTGCTGCAGGATGTTGAACAAGCAGACATTGCTCAACGTGTCACCATGTTTTCGAGTGTTGCCGAAGAGTTTTTGGGAATGAAAGCTGCTGAATTGCTCGCCAAGGAGAAGGAGCCGGAGAGCCTTGCGAAACATTTGGACGATTTGATTGCTGTGAAGCTGATTGCAAAAGTTAACATTAAGGTTTATTTTTCTTGGTATTTATTACATGTTTAACAAACCATAATATAGGCGAACAGTCAGACTTACACTGGATTTGATTGGATTGTCAATTTGTTCAAGAAGTGCCCCGGGAATGATGACAGTGACGTGCCAAAAGAAAAAAATGATGTTGATGAGATTGCAACCAAAAAGGCCAAGAAAAACTGAGGCAGAGAGAGAGAGAGAAAGAGAAACGTTTCATTTTGTTGTGAATTTCAAAAACAAAGGATTTAACACGTCCTCTGCTTTTTTTTAAATTTGTTAAAAATGCATTTTATTGTTGAAGATGTTGAGACACAAACTCCAAAATGGTCTTGATGTGATTGCTATATCGTTTTTTCTTCGCGAATTCACCATGAGACAGGATTACACGTTGACAATTTTTCGCAATGAACACACTGAGATTTGCAGTTGGGTCTATCCGAGCGGTGGATCGCCAACCCTCCTCATAACAATCGAATTAATGTTATTGGAAAAGCTTGGCCCATACGCGTTCGTCACGTAACCCTAATTTTTCAACAAGAAAAAAAAACTCCTTAAATTTAGTTTTGGTCTTCATCAAGACTGAAAGAAGGATCAAGTGATTAAAAAAAAGAGAATTGTGTCACTTCTTTATTGATAAACTTGGAAAAATAATTGATGTATTTTTTGGTAATTGGAAATTTCGCAAATCATCCATCATCTCACTGGCATCACGCTGAGAAATATGTCCTCTTCTCTTAAGAAAGTTTATCAAAGAATACCAGCATAAAATGAAAACGGGAAAAGCAATGAGATAATGGGCAAGCAATAGAAGTTGTATGAGGAAGTTAGGATGGTCGGTTTTGTTTTCAAATGTTAATACCTGTATCTCTGGCTTTAAACTAGCATTGGCTGTACTGTTTAAAAAGGCCATTTTTATGGTGGCATTTTTTCGCATTATGCATCTTATTTATACAGTTAGTTAACTAAGCTTTGAATCGGAAACAATGTGACGGTTGTAGTCTATCATTATCATTTGGTCAAACTCACCCAAGACAATCATTTCAACTCCCCCCGCAGGAATTGCATTATTAAATGTTGCGCGAATGCTGGTTGTCCCACTTCTTAAGAGTTCATACCCAGTGCTATCGTCGAGTGTCGATGTGAGTGGAATTACGAAAAAGGTCCAGCCAGATTTGAATTGTTCTTTTGTGATGTCAAAAGAACGTTCTGAATTAGCCATGCTAAGTGCCTCATACATGTCAACAAAAGGACGGACAAAAATATCTTTGGCAAAGTCAAGCTTGTATGGAACAATTGGGTAAATCATGCCGCCAGCGTACACGGCAATGTCTCGAATGTCAAACGGTTTAAAATTAAATGGAGAGAGAGAATAATTTCCGTTAAATGCCCCGTTTGCGACAAGTGCGATTGTCATACGTCGAGGAATTGTTGCACTGAATACATTGTAGTCAATTTCAAACCTACCTTCACTTATAAAGCATGATTTGATTTCAGTTTTTCGCACTGCATATGTGGCTGGTTGTTTTTCAAGCGTTTTGTAGATACTTAAATTCAAAGATGACTGAACATCAATCATTTTTGCATACAGTTTTACGTCATGGACTCTAACACGGTATCTGGTAGTATCGTTTGCTTTCAATGTCTGCATGATGAAAGTGTCACGAGCTTTGTAAATTGTAAATAAAAGATCCAAATTGTTCAACAAATAAAGTTCTTGGTTTCCCAGGTCAAAGTCCAAACGTGAGAGAAATTGGGCTCGCTTACCACCCTCAAAAATTTTACACCGAGCTTTAAAGCCCTCATCACCGACGCTGTCGTGTTCGCGTGTCACATAGTGACCAGTTGAAGCGAGGAAGCTTTTTTTGACGTTCATTGGAAACGAAAGTGTGTTCGTAATGTAAACCTTATAGGGGTATAAATTTCCGCTGTCGTAAATTTCAGTGTTTCCAACTGAAACTTTTAGTTGTTGAACAAAAGTTTGACCAATTCCCTGAATGGTACCGACTGGAGCATCGGCAGCTGTGATTGACACCCAGTTACCGTCCGCATCTGGTTTTTCTATTGAAAGGTCAAGGAAGAGATAAATCCGGGAAAGATCGGTCCAAAGATTGTCACTGTATAGGCGAAAAAGATACGGAGATTCTTGCGTTATTGTCACTAGGGGGAGGACTTCCCGAAAATATGAGCGCACAACTGACACATTTGTTGGCGGTACTGAAAAAATGTTCAAGGCACTATTGGTGGCAAGAGGACTACTTTCGCTAATTTTTTGTGAACAACTCATGATTATGCTTCGGGGGATTGTTTTATTAATAGGTTCCAAGTATATCGGTACGAAGGCGTTTGACCGATTTCTTTTTGATGTGTTTTTTCTTCCGACCTGCTGGGGTGTTTGCTGGTAGGAAATCGTGTGGCCCCAACCTGGATTGTAGTTTATTTATACCCTTTTTCGCTTTACCAATTGCACCACCTTCTTGCGCATCATTTCTCTTTGTGTATCGTTTAAAGTCGAATCCTTGCCCTTTTTGGGCATTTATGTTGTTAGCTGCTTTTTCGAGCAAATTTTTAAGCCCCGATTTTCCCTCACTGACAAGTGACTCTTTGAGGTCCCTACCCTCTAACACATTGGATAGAACCCGATTTCCCGATTCAAGTCCTTGGCGCCCAATGGCTGTCCCTATTTCCTTCCCAATTGGCATTAGATAACGCAGTAGACTCCGAAAAACAGAACCGATGCCACTACCACGCTGGTAAGGAACTCCTCTGAACACATTATATCCTCCATATTGGACGACTATTTCAGGAGAAATTTGAGTCAATGCTGACCATTCGACTTTAAAAGGATCAAAATCAACGTGCATTTTTCCTTCGTTTTTTTTTGCGCTTTTTAAATTGAATTTTCTAGTTATTTATATTTGTTTTGAACACATTTTGTTGCATAAACTTATTTACAAAAAGATCTGGAGATATTTTTGCGCGTTTTAGAAGTTTCAAAATTGCCTCAAAGTGCATCCCCATGCACCGTACAATTATAAAGAAAATCACATGCTTTCCACACGAGTGTGAGTATGGTGCTTGGAGCGGTAGTTGGTGAAACTGAATTTGAGAAAATTTTTTTAAAAAGTTGTTAATGAAAGGGCTTAACGGTGGCCAAATTCCTGTAGAATCGTAGTATTCCACCCGGTTAGGTTGCTCACAGTACACGGCAACCCAATGTGAGCCAGGTGAGTCGGTCGGATCAACGTTAATTACCATTGAGTAAGGAACTGGTGTTGTTGCTCCTGCTGGAATTTGATCTGACGGAAAACACCCTAAAAAGGACGAACGCGTGACTGGGTTTCGAGAAAGAATTTTGTTTATTTGGACACTGTTCATTTTCAAAAGTAGGAACTCTTTCTAAAGTGTAGCGTTAATGTACATGTACCGTATTGAAATGGCATTAAGTTACCACTGGAGGTTCGGATTTCGATGAAAATTTCACTTATCTCTTTGACTAGCACCCGATGGTATTGGGCGGAGAGAAACTGTTCTTCAATAATTTCGTCAGTTTTTCCCCTAATAGTTACGATACGCAAAACTGGGGCAATCACGTCTCCGATCATCATTGGTTCAATTAGATCAGGTGCATAAACATGGAAAGAAGCAACTCCTCCACTCATGTCAGGCATAAATTTTGCAATCGTTTCTTTTTCAGTGAATTCGGTTGAGTTAAAACCCAAAATGTAGGCTAATTGGTCGGAAATTTTTATTTTTTGCACATATCGATCGTCTAATTTCAACGAGAATCTGTTACTTGTATTGTCAAAATGCAGTAAGCATGCAGAGTACGCTGATTGGAAAATTTTTATCCATGCTGTCATGCCTAATTCTTTGGTCTGATCGAGAATTGTCCTTTCTTCGTCATCCATCAGTGCAATTTCCGCATTCAATTTTTCTGTTATCAGTCCCTCTAAGCGCTCTAAATTACGACCACGTAGGCGCAAAAAATACTATCAAGTTTTTTCTGGTATTCCTCGTCAGTGTCAATCCCAATTCTTCAGTGGGACCTTGCTTGTTGCTGCACGTTTTTCTCTCTCAAGTAGACCACCACTGGTTGCCCCATAAAGGTCCAGCAATGTGTCAACCCCAGCTAAAAGGGCGTTTAATAGTTGTTCTTCGTTTTTGTCATCATCATCATCATCATTAACATTTCTCTTGTCCCTTTGTTGTTGTTGCTTCTTGATGTACTCGGCTCGGCCCAATTGACGTGCTGTATTGGCCGCTTCAGTGAATTTTTTCTGTACGCCTTCCACTTTATTTGCTAACGGCTTGTTGCCTTCTTCAAGCAGTTTGTAAAGGCTTTTCCAAAGCTCTATTGGGTTTGTGACGTTAGAGGACGGAATTGGTATTTGAACATTCTCTCCAATCTTCCATTCAATTTGAACAAATTGAGCCTCTGATGTACCGAGTGAGGGCCACGAATGGGGGTATATGATCACGCCTAGGCCAACGTCCCATTCCGAATTAAATTGAAGTTTTCTTGGCAGACGAACTCGAAAAGAATTTGTGCGATTTCCTTCAACATTTGTGTTAGAGGGAACTATCACATAGAATGAATTTGATGAGGGCATTTTAATTATTTTTTTTAAAAGCACCCCTTTATATATTTTTCCATGTCATGGAGCTTGCAGGAATCCAACTGTTGTACCGCTGACTGTAGCCTTTCCATTTCACCAAAACGTATTCAACACCTTGCTTTTTCCTTTTTCGGACGACCTTTTCAATGTCGTATAGGGCATCGTCATCAGCATCATCGTTTTTGCTCTCTAGCACACGACAAAGATCGTTGGCATAGAAACGACCCTTTATCAGGGAATCGTCATCATCACGTATTCGGTACGTGACGGGAAGGCGGTCAGTGTGCACCTCTGCAACGGTGAATACTTCGTTGGTGAAGCGGCCAGTGTACCCCTTTTGGAACACGTGCTTGTACTTCTCAATGCGCACACGGTCACCCACCTGAAAACGTGGTGGTGGTGGTTGTTTCCGTTTTGCTGCTGCTGCTGCTGCTTCCGCTGTCCCACCAATAGCGTTCTGTTTTAGTTTTTTCCTGAGCTTTTCAGCATTCTCAAAATTCACATCAACTGGGCGCATTTTTATGCTTGAATTGTACGAGTGGTTTATTCCATGCACAATTTGCTGTATCACGTCAACCCATTTTTGGGTACCCCGTTCCGTGAAATAGCGATAAAGGCGCTCTTTGATGGTTCGATTGGCCCGTTCTGCCATCCCTGCGTGAATTCGCGGTGAGGTGTACATAAAAAAGTTTTTCACATTCTTACTTTTGAAATATTCCTGAACCTCTTTTGCCTTAAATTCGAGACCTTGGTCGGTCAACAGTGTCCAAGGTATGTATTTGGAGCGTTTGAACAAGCGTTCAAAAGCAGCAATCATGTCGGCGCTCTTTTTGCTTTTAACCGGCTCAACAAAGAGCTGTCTGCTCAGCGTATCGATGCAGACAAGAAGGTACTTGTAACTGTGATTCTCTCGCGACAATTTGTCAAAGACAGACAGGTCTGCTTGCCACTCGGTGTGTAGTCCAGAAGCGAGTGTTGGTAGTTGTTTGTAGCGCCTCTTCGCTTGTCTATGAATAGTGTATGTGCGTTGTGTGGCCAGATAGTCCACAACATCCTTCCTTCTCATTTGATTGTTCACCTTTTTCGCATCGCGCAAAAGCGGTTCAACGCTGGTAAAGCTGACCGATGAGTTAACATCTTTGTACAGTTGGTCCAACAGCTGTTCTTTCTTCCGGTCGACTACCATAGTGTGGGTTTGAACCTGAAGACACTTTGCCCTCCTTCACACCTCTTTTTATGTGCTTTTCCATGCTTAAAGTCTGTTAGCCCCTTGCCAAATTGTAGGGCCTGTTCCGGAAACAAATACTTTTTCAGCAATGGATCCTCTCTAGCCTTTTCAGCAAATTCCTTATAGCCCACAGGCGGCCCCTTGAACTCGCTTCGCTTGTCCCTGTTCAACAAATGGATGACAATTGCCTCCACACTGCTCGTTTTAAACTCGGACCCATCTGCGCGCAAAATCTTTCCTTGATCACTGACTCCCAGACTGTTCCCCTTTTTTCGAATATGGGTAATCAGTGCATTTTTGGTCATCTGGTAGTTGTGTTTGGTTTGTTCAGACGTTTGGGAAAAAAAAAATAAAAACCATAAAATTATATTAATTTAAAAATTAAAAATATTTAATAAATAAAATTTTCCATACCCTTTCCCGTGGAAGCACATGAATTTAAATTAAACCTTATTAATAAATAATAAATTAAAATAAAATTTAAACAAAATTAACAATTAATTTAAATTTGTTACAAAAACGCGCATCGTCTCTCTTATTTTATAAAATGGTAAGGAAAACGAATCTTTCTTCGAAAAAAAAGTCTCATTCGAATAATTATTGTCACTCAGGTTCTAAATTCTGGTACCTTAACGTCTAAATTATAATTTTCATTCAATTTAAATCAAATGAAATTTGATTTGGAAATGTGTATAAAAATGCTTATAAAAAACTTAGAAAGCTTTGGAATAGATATTTAGGAAAATACTTACTTAAATATAAAAGAAAAAATAAACGATTAATAATGTATAAATAATTAATATAAAAAACAAAATCAAATTTAAAGTAAAAATATTTAAATTCTTAAAAAAGAATATCGAAGGGTAGATTTTTAAAAAGCAGCCACAAAAATTTAGAGTCATAATGAGAAAAATAAAATTGTAAAATAAATTTACATAAAAAAGTAATTATTTCTATCATGCTTTTTCAACTCACATTTCATTCTCATGTAAAATTGTTCACAACATGTGTGCCACGATCCGGAAACTACGGACATCCCACAAGTTTAAGACGAAATATCGAAAGCAGCAGGTGACGAAGTTGTTGAATATAGTAAAAGCAAAAGAAAAATAAATTAATTGACTATTTATTTATATATATTTCATGGTAAAAATAATTATTTAAATCACCAATACCTAATAATAAAAATTCTTAAAAAATGTCGGCCAATCACTTGGGCTATTTGGATAGAAGAAAAAATATTAATTAATTAATAAAAACCATAACGTTTAAATTCATAAATAATATACAAGTAGGAGTAAGAGATTATTAAAAATCTAAATATTTTTTAGCATTTTATTCATTCATATTTTATATATTAACAATCAGCAAATATATAATTTTTGTTAAATTTGAGTGCTACGATAAAAAAAATATTAATAAACATTAAATTAATTCAAAACTTACTAAAGCTAAAAAATTCGTCGGGAGGTGCCCCGCAATCCAAACTCAGATGAAACCAATCAACAAGGCTATTATATAAACATATATTAAAAAATTTAAATATACCATTTTATTATTATTTAAAATAAACATAAAATTTAATTTTTAAGCAAAAACAATTCTTTGAATACCAAAGCAAAAATTAAAAGCAAAATTTTTTGTTTAAATGCTATTTAATAAGAATTGTGTTTATTTATGTATAAAGCAATAAAAATCCAGTGAATTTCAAATTTATTTATAATTAGTTCAGGGTTCATATCCGTCCTTGAATGTTAAGGACGTCCTTGAAATTGGGCCCTCTTTCTTGAAAATAAAAAATGTCCTTGGATGCCAAGGACGTCCTTGAAAATGAGCATTTGGTAAATTTTTAAAAAATTCAAAGAAATTTGATTAATAATCAACAATATTTTATTAAATTATGGCACTATGTCAATAAAAAATGTAAATTTCTTCTCATGATTGAGAATTTTTGAAATTTTATGGCATAAAGTCACTGTTTTTCTAAAAAATAAGCCCAAAATTACAAATTTTGGTCATTTTTGGACAAAAATATGTAAATAAATCTTATTAAAAATTACAATTTTTTCCCGGCGGCGCCTATCGGCGCCGCCGAAGCCCCCCCCCCTGTCTCACAAAATTTTGGAAAAAGCACGCCACATAAAAACCTTTTATAAACAAAAAAAAGTCGTCACATGGCTTAAATTCGAAATAGGCAGTTTTTGATGAAAATCTGTAACAAATTGCATTCAATTTTTCAAAATTTTCCCCGGCGGCACCTGTCGGCACCGCCGGATCCCCCCCTGTTCCCCGGAAATTTTAAAAAAAAACGCGCCGTAAAAGAGGAATATGCGGTGAAATGAGGAAAAACCAATGAAAACAAAAAAAATTTAGAAAAAATTTTTCCGGTGAAAAATACAAACCATTTGAGTAAATATTAACCATTATTCATTGCATATAATAAAAACTTAAATGTCCTTGGATTTCATGAATTTTCCCCATTATGTCCTTGCAAATCGGCATACCCGTCCTTGGAAACGGATTATGGACGATACGAACCCTGAATTAGTTACAACAAAATTGCGACCTATACCAAAAGTATGAAAAAAATCTAAAACAAATAAATTCATAACTTGGCTCAATTTCAACCTATTTAATATTTCATAGTTCTCAACTGAGAAAAATTAATAGAATATTATACAAGTATTAAGTGACATTAATCAGTTCAAATGAATTCATTAATTCCAATTTCTAAAATTTATTAATGATATCCAATTAAAGATTTGCAATGTTTCTATATTCAAAAAAAATAAATAAGGACATTTAAAATAGAGATTTCTGTATTAATATTTAAAAAAATTAAATTCTAAAGACATTAATTGATTTTTACGAAGCCATACCAAAATCAAAAAGAGGTTGATGTCATTTTTATTGATTTTTCAAAAGCATAAAATTGAGGACCTTACTCTAAAAGCTATAATACTTATACAGAGGTATCACAAGGTAGCGTTTTGGGTCCATTATTATTCTTAATATTTATCAATGATTTACCGACAAATATACCTAAAAATGTAAAATAAAATGTATGCGGACGATGTTAAATTGTATATTTTCCATTTATACAAAAACATCTATTTTTAAAAGAAAAACATCATTAATCATAATATAATTTATTAAAATTTACGTAAAAATTAATTTCCTTATTTTTAATTTTGTTAAAAAATAATTCTTTATATCATTAATTTTTAACAAAACACAAACTATAAAATCAAAAAAGAAAAAATTTTGATTGCCCATAAAATTAAATGTCTTCAATAAAATAAAATTTTTCTGAAAATAACATACTAAAATATTAAATATAAATTAAAAAACCAAAATTAACAAATTTATTAAAATAAATGCAATAAAAAAATTTAAAAAATTAATTGGTACAAAATATTAAAACATTATTCAACTGAAAAATTTAAATAAACACAAAAATCGATAATCATTCGCTTGTGAAATCATTCAAAAATAAATTTTTGTTATAATTAATTACAATCAATAATCGAAACTATTAACGCCGGAACAAAAAGAAAAAACTGGGAATCGATTCATGGATTAGTTAATAATTTTTTAAGCACTGCGCAGATAAATGCAATCAAATTCTAAAAATTTAATTTACTTTAAAAATTCTGCGAAATTATTTAATTTTCATACCTCGCAAAATAATTTAAAAAAACTAATTATAATTATGTAAGAAAAATGGAAGATAAAAAGTTAACTTATACCTTTAATAAAAATTTATAATAAGCCTAAATTAGAATAGCCAAATTATAAAACAATTTGTCTCTTTAAAAAAATATTAAAAAATCTTATTAAAATACTATTATATTCTTTAAAAAGAAAAAAATATATTTCTGAATCAAATTAATATAACTTAAAAAAAGTGGAGAATTTAATATATATTTTTTTGTTTTGTGGTATTTTTATTTCAAAAATTATTTGTTTAAATTACTATTTTTTAAAATAAAATTTATTTGGTTTTTAAAATAAAAAATTAATTATTTCTTTTATGATATTGCGGAGTTTTCTCTTTTTTTTTTGCTTTCTGCTTCAAATAATAATAATTTAGCCAAGGAGTTATATTAATATGAACCTTATTTATTTAACAATTTTTTTTGTATTCTTAAACATTACATAAAACTGTTCGGGTTTCAGTTGTATAGCTAATAAGTTAGTCATTTCTTTCATCATAATTTCAATTTACTAATCTTATTAAATTTTACTTATCTTGTTGCTACACAGTCCGTGAAAAATATTATTAATTAAATATTAAAATTCTCAATTCTCTTGCATTTCATTTTTTAAATGATACTTTTTTCTTTTTTTTTTTTGTTTTGGTTTTCGCCCAATTTTATTTCAAACGCATTGATCATGATTCCCTCCGTTATAATCCCCAATCCAATCCTTAGACTTGTTGAAGTTGGGAAGATCATTTACCAGATTTTATATTTTATTTCAGAATTACAACAAGGTCATTTGGTTTTCAAGTTTATTTTCTCTCTTTAGCAAAATTATATTTAATATTTTAATAGCTTTTATAATATCTGTTGTTCAAATAAAGTGGCTAAAGGCTAAAAAGGAAATAAATATGAAGCAATTGATCATGAATTTCTTATTGTTGCATATTTCAAAGTGGAAGCATGAGATTAACATTTCATTTTTCGTGCTCATGAATATTTTTTAAACTTCTTTGATTGTATTAAATATCTAAATGTTTGAATGACATTCAATAAAGATTTTTGGATCCATTCATTATTTTTATAGTTCAATTAATATATTAAATGTTTGGCTGCATTAAGATAATTTTAATAAGCTTGTATTTCAGTTTTAAGTGTAATTCATTTTTTGATTTACTATAGGTGACTGACTAATTACTCAAATTTTATTATTTAAATTTAAATTTATTTCATCGATCAAAAACAATCATTATAATCATTAGATCAATTTATTAGTTTTATCTCATTGTTAAACTAATCATGATAAATTTTTATCCTTTTTTATCATTTATTTTGTACATAGTTTCTAAATCGTACAGTTAAATGTTTGTTGTATTATTTCGATATAAATAGTGAATAAAATGCATTTATAGAATATTCATTTTTAAATGACCAATTATTTCTCAGAATTTAAAAATAAAATTTAATTTTTTGAGTGGACATAAATATTATATTTTATACAATTCCTCGCACTTCTGCCTGAAATGTCGGACGATCTCGATCTTATTCTTAATTTGTGTTTAATTTTAATTATTTTCTGTTCAAGATATTTCAAGTCAATTATTATTTTCATTATTTATTTTAAAAATATTATCATGCATAATTCAGTATTATTTTTTTAATTTTATTGGACTAATAATATTTTTTTTCGCTATGATATTTTATTGTAAATTTGGAATATTTTTGAAATTCAATTTTTGGTAATTATTTATTTGTTCTTTAATTCAATCATTTTTATTTCAACATTTTAATTTTATTTAATTGCAATCTTATTTAATATAATTATTTTTCTTTTCATTGGCATTGGCATTGACAAAAGCATTATGATGTCATATATCATATTCAACTATTCCAGTTAACCCACACTCCTGTTCAACATTGAGAATTTCTGTAAATTTTTAATAGTGTGACTTTACTTTTTTTTTAAGTTTTTTAATTTGTCCAATTTTTTCCTTTAATAATTTATTATTTTTCAATTTAATTTATATTTTATCCTAAATAAAATTTGTATCACTTGTTCCCCGTATATTTTTAAATAATACTGACTTTTTGTACAAAAAATTAATGCATTAATTTCATTTAATATACAAAATATTTTTAATTTTAGTAATATAAAGTTTCTCTTTCTCTTTTGCATTTTGATATATTTTGAACAAAAAAAAATTTTGCTAACAAAATTTTTTGATATTTAATTAATCGTCAATTAAATTTATATTAACATTTTTTCTAATTTTTTGACAATGCTAGTTTATTTTTTAGACTAACTCTAGGCATTTTCTTACAGTTTTTGCTCAATGGGTGGCATTTTCATTTGGTAAAAAACATGACTTATTGCATTTAGGGCAGAATAAATAATATTTTTGAGAGTTTTTAAACGATAATTTAAAATATATAGGTTTTACAATGCTAAATTATGAATTGTATTATATTTTCTCGCGAATAAAAATTACTGAATATTAAATGAAAACAAAAACTTTTTAATTTTAAATATATTCATATAGTTTAAATTATTTTTCGTTGAATCTTAATTTAAAACATATCTTGCATCATCGAACAGTTTAGGCGAGGCTTTCTTTTAGTGTTCGATATAAAAGGTTTTATTCCATTTATCTTTTTTCAAAATTTTTCAATCAAGACACAAGTTATCATTTAGGTTTTATTTAATTTTATGTTTAAATTTACCAATAGACTATTTGAATTAATTTCTTAATAATTGCCTTGTAATTTAAATTATTTATTCTATTAAGAAATTATTAATCTTTTAAATGTATTTGTAATTTGGATGCAATGTCTTACAACGAATTTTCAGGTAATATACTCGGTTAAATTAAATTTATTTATATGATTAAGAAAATTAAACAAATAAATAAACAAAAATGAAAAATTGCATGTAAAATTTTAGCTTTTAACCTGTTTAGGCTTCATTAAAATTTTCTGAACGAGTTTTCATTAATTAAATTATTATTAATCATAATCTTTTACTTTTTAGGCACTTTACTCATATCTTATTTTATCCAAATAATTTTAAATTGAGTCAAAGTTATTAATAGGTTAATATTTCGTTAGGAATGCAATGTTCACCTATTCATTATTAAACTAAAATTATATTTTTACTTCTCGTCTTCCTGTTCGTCTACTTCTTTACTTTTTTACTTCTTAAAATAAATAAATATTGTTTGAATTTATTTTTATAAATTCTTTTTGTTGCTTTTATAATTTTTCAGTTTGTTTAATGATAATCAGGACATGCTAATTTTCTTAAATGTATTTATACTTTTTGAAAATTAATTCGATCATTGATAAGTCATTCAATAATATATAATGCAATTTGTAAATTAAGTTAAATTTCATACAATTATTGAATTTATTTATTGGTCATTTTCAAAGTCATTTAAATATTTCTAATTACAGGTTTTCAATATCTCATGTCATTTGCTGTCTTATTTTATTTTTAAAGTGCGAAACTCATATAATTAGTTTTTGTATCAAATATTAGTCTTTGCTATGTTTTTTGTTTTTTTACTTAAACTTTTCTTCTTTTGCTTTTTTTATGGCCGGATCTTATTATTTTAAATATATTTTTTATTAATTGTTAAATCTTCAAATATTTTTTTTATTTAAAAACCGCATGAATGAGCTCATGCTCATTGAGTGTATAAAGCAAATTAAAAATTGAGATGAATAAAAAATACTTACTTGAATATTAAAAATTTTAATTTGGGAGTATTATTGAATGATATTTTTGTTCTTTAAAATTTTTAAATAAATTTAGAATTTTTTATATTTAATTTCAAAATCTCTTCATTTAGATTGTGTATCCTGAATATATAAGATTACTTTGAAATATTAATTTAATTTGATTTATTAAAACCAAAGCGATAAAGGTTTTTTATTTAATTTTTTTGTTTTTGAGATCTTCTATAAAAATTTGTTCTATGTTGAAAAATTTTAAATAATGTTTTTGTTTCTATTTTATATTTCAGTAAGTAATTAACATTTTAATCGAATTTTCTAAGATTTCAATTATTTTTAAACTTACCCATTACTTTATTTTAAAAAATGTAAAATGGCTTATATTCGAGTTATTAACATAAAATATATATAAAAAATTTTTAATAGAATATTTTAGTAAATTTAATTGATTAGAAAAAAATAAATAAAAATCAAGAGAATTTCAATGTTTTTCTGTTTTAATTTGACATTTCAAACAAAATTTTTTCTTTTCACTTTTTTTCTTAATTAAAGCATTAATAAGAATATTTATAAGGTATCCAATCCATTTTATTTTGTTTAATGATTTTTCTTGTATTTTTCATAAATCAATTATATCATAAATATTTATTTATGTTGTATAATATTTTCATTTAAAAAAATTGTAATATTCACATCTGAATTATTATTTTATCATGGTAAGGGAAATTATAATGTTTTGTTGGATCTCATCCTTCCTCGTAGTCTCAGCGAACCCGATCTCACATCATAACCTAATAGACAGTATGACTTTTAATTATTTATATATTTTTCATAAATTTTTTTATTATCGCATTGCAATTAAATACTATTTCCTCAGGGTTGAAACAGGTTATTATATTAATCTCTTTGATAAAGTTATTAGCAACATTTTTTTAATATGCATATGTTATAATTTGATTTTCTTTCTACCATTTACTATCGTCCTCTTAGGTGCAGAACGTGATTTGGTTTCAAGACTGGTAAGCATTTTTTCTAGCGTCCTTTTAGAATTATCCTTTGGATAGTAATTAGTCTTTAAAATATATTAATTGCATTTCTTATTTGTTACGTATCAATGGATTAAATGTCTGGCTTAGACTGTGCACAAACAACATGGGTAAAATATTCGTTAATGTTAAAGCATTTCTTATAAAATGAATTTATTTATGTTCTTTTCTGATTGTTGATTCTGTACATATTTAACACATTCAAATAAATAAATTTGATGAGAAGTTTTTTACATATTAATTCACAAAAGGTTGCATCGGTGACCAAATCGGGTCGTAAATCGATAATGACTAATTTAAATTGTAAATGTTTCTTATTAACAATTTCCTCAATAATAATGTTTTAAATCGTAAATTGAGTGGTTTTAATTCGTTTTTTGATTAGTTAAAGATTTTACTTTTATTTTTGGAGTTTTTTAAATTTTAATTTTTTTAAAAGCAAATTTTTTTTCGAGTAATGTTTTAAATAAACATGTTAATTTGGGAAAAATATACAATTAAGTCACATAATAAAAGAAATAAATTTGACTCTTGCAAAAAAATTTTCTCGGTTTTTAACATCGTATTTAAAAATATATATATATTTTTGTTAGTTTTTTTTTATTAAAATTTTATTTTCTTGTTTAATGTTAATTGATTATTCTGCATTAATATAAACAATTTAAAGGTTAATTATTTTTGCTTAGCGTTTTTATTATTTCTGTTTATTTGTTTGCATATTATTTATAAGTCAAGTAAGCCACGGGCTGCTTTATATGCAGCAGTTGCGACGAAGTAACAAAAAATTAAAGCAACAAAGTTTATTGATAAAGCTTTTTACGAGTATAATATCAAAAATACATATTTTTTTAAATTTATGTGATATTTCAAACATTTAAAATCACATCATTTTAATAATATGCCAAATCATTTCATCGACGACTTCCTGGCAATCGAAAACGGGCACTATTATTATTAAAACTGCTATGTTGATTAATGTTTAAATTTAAATTTGTTTGCTTTGATTTTTTATTATTATTAATTATTACAAATTGAAAAATTTTCTAATAATTCAAAAAATGTTTTTTTTTCTGAAGAGTTTTCGAATTATATATTTATATTTAATGGCGCATTTTTACTTGGTGAACCTTATTTTAAATGTGTGTAAGTAGCTTCAGTAAGTTAGATTGATAATTTTTTTTGCTGGATTCTTTATTTTTCAAATAATAAATTGAAATAATTTTCAAAATATTGTTTTTTCATATTTAAATTATTTTATGTTTATTTGTAAGATGTTAATTCATTTTAGCTGTTGAAGAATGAGTCCTTGTTTTTCCGGTATTCAAATCGCAATAATCTTAATTTTTATTTTGTTGATCTTTTTATTAAATAAATTTTTCTGCTTATGCATTGAGCTAAAGATAAACGAAAGAATTGAAATTACTTTTAAACATTTTTTCATATATTCTCCCATTTTTTAATTAAAAAATAATCTGATCCGCTATTTCATTTCATGTATGAGAGTCAATTTTATTTTATTTTCTCTAATTTGATACCGATAAATTTACTTGAATCATTCAATATAGAAAAATCTGAAATTAAGGTCGTTTTTTTAATTAAAGTATATCTATTATGAATTTATTAATTTTGTCTTAATTTAATGAAAAGTTGTTTGTTTTTTTCGTAGTTATTGTCATAGAATTATTTTGTCTTGTGCAAAAGTTTCCTCATGTTCACAAACCCTTTCCATTTGACGAGAAAAAAAATGTTTTTCTTTAAAAAATTTTAATTGTTTTTTATGTTTTTTTTTGAGTATCCCATCTACTAATCTGCGAAGATTAATGCAAAATTATTATAATTTTTTCATTATTATTTTATTTTTAATCTTGCGTGATTATAGATATTTATAATTATCACTCTTTATTTATGAAATACTATAAATATGAATATAGCTCGGTTTTTGTTAAATACATAATCATTTAAAATTAGATCATTATATTTTGTTTAAATATTTATTTAACAGAATTTATTTTAATTTGGGCTAATTATAAATAACATTTAGCGCATTAATTGCTAAATTAGCAACACATTTTAATTTTGCATAGAGTGGATTAAATTATAAATTTTTTGACATTTCTAGATTCTACTCGTCGAGCTGAGTACAAAAAGATTGAATTGGTGCATTATTTATTATAGGGTTATAATTTTCAAGTATTTATTTAGTTTAATTTTACTTCAATAAAAGTATATTCTTTTAAAAATAAATAACATTCCCATAATTATATATTGTAATGTTTGATATCAATTGGTTTTCATTTTTATTATCAATAAACCTTTTCTATTATTACATTATAATTTGCTGTTCCAAAAGTATAGAGCCAAAATTAAAATAAAAAGCCAATGATTTATCTTTTTAAAATAATAGATGTACATTATTAACGTTTTTTATTCGTAATATTATTTCGTCACATCATATAATTACATATAGCGTCGCTAAATTATTGGGTTAATTATTTTATTTCAATATCGGTCGGCATCATAATGTTTGCACTGAATTTTACGGATTTATTTTTATGTAATTTAAAATTAAAAAATGGACTGATCCGGAATTTCCCACATTAATGTGTGTTTGGTGACATGCGTGGAAGTCACAATTGCTTTAAAATTTAATAGCAAAATTTATACATTTCTTAAATATAGTTATTGATTTTTTTGATAATAAGGTTTATGTCTAAATTAATAATAATTTTATGTTTTATAGTTATTATTATTTTCATAAAAGGGGTATAATTCCTTAAAATTTTCTTTCTTTCATCTTTGTCATTTCTTCATCACATTTAAGTAGATATAATATCAAACAAATATTAAGTTTAATAATTTCATAATAAGAAAACGGAAATTAAGCTTTTTATATTTTTTTTGCTTTTTCCCTCTACTTAATTTAGCAGAGATATTTCGAATAAAAAAAACAAGAAATGCGAAAATAAAATATGGGATTATGAGTTGGGCACTACCGACAGTCTCGACCGAGATATTGTTAAACGGTTTGCGCCCAAAAAAGTCAATGTGAATATTTAGCAAATCTCGTTTTTACAAGAAAAATAAATATGCAAAATTTTTATTGTTTTCAAATAAGCAAATTTTAAAAATTTTTAAACATTCACAAAATAAGAAGGATATTTTTATTAATTAATTTTTTTCTTAAATAAAAGTATTACTTTCTACCATTTTCTCTCAGACACCCCATTTCTTACCAGTGCTTAATTTGAGTTGAAGACTTTTTTAGTCATTATATAGCTTATATTTTTTAATTTAATTTAACATTTACCTATTATTATTATTATTTATTTTATAATAAACTAAGCTTATTATGAAAAATTTGATTATCTAAAACCAATAGTATCAAATCCCTCATGTTCGTATCTTAAATTTTTAAAGTCTTTTTTAAATTATTTCTTAAACAATTGTAATAAAGATTTTAATGAAGAAATGTCTTTATTATAAAGTATATAATGATGTTATAAAAACGTATTTGCAGAAAGTTGAAATAAATATTGTCTTAAATTATAAATAAATTTAACAGCTTTCTAAATTTTGATTATTATTTTCTTTTGCAAATAAATTAAGTTGAGGAAAATCTGTTTAGCATAAACATTCAATATTGAAGATTTATTATTATCTTAAATTGATTTTCAAAAATATTGGCAGTATCTTAATCAAATGTTGATACATAACACCGTGTTAAAATTGCAGCATATTTTATAATTAGAGCATTTTAATAATTTTTAAATTTTCTGGAAATAAAAGAAATATGCATTTTAATTAATAATAAAAAATTCCCAAACAGATTTTATGAAGCTAAACTGAATTTTGATATATTTTTTATGATAGGTTACAACATCGAACATGTTTTAGGGATTTCAATTTTTCCTATTATTAGGAGTTAGTAAATTTTGCTTCTCTAAGCGGCACTTTTTTTATTTTGGGAAAATATTATGCTAATCACCTTCTTCTGTATTTATTTATTTATATTGTTTTTAACTCTATCAATAAGTAATTTACATACAAATTAGCATTTACTCATTTATTTCTTATATTATTATTTTTTGATTGTTTATTCTTTCTTAAAAATATAAGATTGAGATAAGTATGTCACTTGCTAAGGCTGCCAATTATATTGACGTCAAAGTTGAGATAAGAATTAGGTCACTTGCGGAGGTTACTAATCATATGGCCACCATTTACAGTGCAATTTGAATATGTTTGCATTCATAATTAAATTTAATTAATCGTTTTTAGATAAATTAAAATATTAGGTAAGTTTCCTTTGTTCTTATCTTGTGCGTCGGCCAAATTTTGTTTTTTTTTGGTCTCGATGATGTCTTGTCGTAACTATTAATTTTTATTATTTCAAATGTGCAAAAATATGGTTATACTTTCTTTTATGTAAAATTCCATGATGTACATTTGTCCTTTTTTTACTATAGCCTTTTTTATTTTTTATTTAAAGTCAAAAACATTATTTATTTGATATACTTTTTTTTTATTTTATTAAAATTATAGTTTTTTA
The DNA here is from genome assembly GCA_023374025.1 of Heterodera schachtii. Classification (NCBI taxonomy): domain Eukaryota; kingdom Metazoa; phylum Nematoda; class Chromadorea; order Rhabditida; family Heteroderidae; genus Heterodera; species Heterodera schachtii. Next base: position 2,008,771 of record SIJG01000019.1, read on the forward strand.
TTATTTTTTTTTCGCTAATATATTAATGATAAAATTGCAAAATAATTTCAACAAACGGACTTTTTTGAAGATGGATTCACAATGTTAAAATGTCCGAGTCATATCAATGGTGCTATGTCGTTATATAAAAACCATCAAAAAGGGCGTTATATAAAAAACCATCAAATGGAAATTTTCAACAAAAAACTGCCCATAACTTTTGTCTAAGTGAACCAAATTAAACATTCTTGGTATCCCTGGATAGCTCTAACATTTCTCTATTAGATCACCTAAATTTCAAAAAAAAAATTGGCCAAGTTTGAGCAAAGTTATGGACAAAAGTACCCAAGGAACCGGGGATTCAATAGTCTTTCTCGTCAATCTCTGCTCAGATATTATTCAATTTCATATTTTTATACTACATCAATACTGCATTAAAAAACAATTAAACGATTTGTTTTAAGTTTATTTCTTTTAATTTAACATTAAAATCTATTTAATAAATAAAATTATTTTTCAAAACATAATATTGTTATCAATGATAAAATATGAAAAATAGACAATGGAATATGTTTTATAAACTATTCATTTTGATAATTTTTAATAATAAATTTTCTTAAGCATTCTTTTATTTAATTTTAATTTTATTGTCTTTTTTAATTGTGATTTCTTTTAATTGATTCTAATTTTATTATTACTTTTTTAAGTTCTCTTCTTCGAGCATGTCTACAACGTTTTGTGTTTCATTTCAATTGCATTTTGTTGTATTATAACCAAAACTAATAATTTTATTTAAATTTATAATTTATATAATGAGCAATTTTGTTGCTGTCTAAATTATAAGTTAATTAAATAAAAAAGTTCTAACAAAATTATTTAATGCTTTTGTTTTGATTTATAATTCTTCATTTCTCTAAATAATAAATAGATTGTTAATTCGAAAACTTTTAATTCTAATTGAAAATCAATAATAAATTTTTAATAATAATTTTGTTTATTATTTTATTTTTGTTAATAAAATAAAATATTAATTTGTTTATTATTTTTTAAAGCATAAAAATTCATCTTATTACAACTCCACCACGGGTGTGTTTCACGTTAATTGCGAAACATTGTTTCTTGAGTTACAAAAATTTAATAAAGGTATTTTATAAAATATTTTTTAAGTTCTAAAATTCTATCTTATTTTTATTTCAGGTTCATTGTATTATTTTTATAGTAAAATAATAAAAAAATTTTACCATGCATCTTTTCATGTGTCGAGAGACTATTGTTGATTTATTTTAATTCAATTGGTTAATTAAAATGGAGGCAATTAGATTTTCAATATAATAAATATTGTAAGTTATTTAATAAAAAAAACAATTATATGCATATTCAAAATTTTTAAAGCGACCTTTGAAATTGATTTTAGGCTAGAAGTGCGATATATACGTTATAGCATTTTGAAAACTGCCGATTTTTTATATGAGAATCTATTTTGTTGATTTATTATAATTTTTAATTTAATGATCTTTAATTATGGTAATTTTTAAAAAAATTTTCAGATTTTGGTTTTTATTAAAAAAAAATTTGGTGCGATTTGTTAAAGGATTTTCACCAAAATAAAAAAATTTACGATTTTGAGCCAATTTTAAGAGATAATAAGGTAGAGACCGATATACATTAAAATTTCATTATTTAATGAAATTTGTGAATGAACAACTTTAATTTATTTATCAAAAATTTGTTCAAAATATTGAGCAACTTGTAAATTAGAAAAGTATTAAAATTCAGTACATTTGCTTTCAATTTAGGATAAATTTGTACAAAGAACATTATTTAGCCATATTATACATATAAGCTCGAATATTCGTGGAAAATCAAATAAATAAAAAATAAATTAAATATTGAATATTAAATAATTCATCGCCCCACTTTTTTTAAATATGAAAATGATTATATTATTATTAATTGTTTTAATGTTCAACAATAAGCAATTTTTCCATTGGAAAGCTTTGGAGTTCCAAATATTGCTTCATCATTTCCATTTTTAACAATTGTTAATAAAAAAATTGGTTATCTTTTCTGTTGGGATCTATTTTTCTTTTTCTATTATATATCTTTTGAGCGGTTACCATTAAATTAATAATAGAATAAATCCTAGGCTGGAACATTGTGAATTTTTTAATGTCATTTTTATGTGTCAGCATTACATTAACTAAATACTATTGTTAATGCTTTAATGAAATTGTTTCATCTTTTCTTACTTTTCTAGACAACTATTTCGATTTATATAAATTTTAAAACTCAAGATTGAAAAACCGCTTTTAATGGGAGCTTTGAACCCGTTTCTGTAGCATAATTCAATTTTTTCAATTAAATTCACTTAATGCATTTTGTTATTTATTTGGTATATTATCACACAAGATTTATTCATTAAAAATAAAACAAGAAAAATTTCTGATATTAATGCAGAGGTGCGATATCTGAGGATTTTTCCTCATTTTGTGGTCTTTTAGAGGGTCAAAGAGGATTTTTTTCGAAACTGAGGATTTGCGGATTTTTGTGGTCTTTTGAGAAATTTGAGGATTTTTGTGGTCTTTTAATAAAAAAGTGACAAGAGCGCATGATTTTTTGAAAAATTAGATATATTTGGCAAAATGTTCAAACTTTTTCTTCAAATCTTAAACATTTTTTCGAAAAATCCTCAGTCAAAATCATTTTTTTGACAAAATTTGTTAACAAATCGCACTCAAAATTCCAAATTTTTCCGCCAGCGCCTATCGCACTGCCGGACCTTCTCCCCCAATGTTCCCAAAAATTTTCTGGAAAACCGCGCCACAAAAAAAGCATTTAAAAGCAAAAAAATTTAAGAGATGTCAATTTATTAGAACAATAGAAATCGAATTTTTTTAAATTATTTTTTTGGAGGTTTTAAATAAAATTAGTTTATATATTTTTACTAAAAATTACCAATTTTGTGCCAATTTTGCGATTCTGGGTCAATTTTTAAGTAAAAAAAATTAATTAGTACTCCTTTTAAAGTGAAAAGGTAATTATCATAAAAAATAAATTTTCACCCTCGACTATTATTGAGATGTTTATTTAATATTTATATTGCTAATGTTTTGATTATATGGAATGTTCATATTAATTATCGCCATAGTTTGCAGTTGTTATATCTAAAGGCGGCCAACAACTTGCTGAGATATGTGCAACTCTTTGATGAAATCACCAATCACACCACTTGACTAGGAAGAAATTAAAAAAATATATATTTGTGATTGTGTAATAATGTAATACAATGACCTAAATTCAAAGTTATTAATTAATCAATACTCACATTTCGAAATAAAATTTTTCTTAGAATTAAAAAATGTTTTTATTTCACCTATAAAAATAAATAGTTCGACAAGTAATTTTGTTTAACAGATGAAATGAAGCATTCTACAATTAATTATATAATTATATTAAGAACTTGAAAAAATTAAAAAAATAAAATATCATATAGATTTAATCTTTTGAAGAAACAATGTCATTTAAAAAGCCAAAAACCTATTTTAAAATATTTTTAAACTATACTTTCCTTGCTTGAACCAAACTAAATAATTTTTAAACAAGAAAAAAATCAAATTAATTTCAATGAAAGATTTCAAAACATTCAACAAACAATAAGATTTATTAAAACTTTAATTCTTAGAATTTCCATTAAAATTTATAAATAAAAAATAGCCGAAAACATTTTAGAAGAAGCTCTTAAAAATTAACAACAATAAAAAAATAATCTTATGAAATAAGGCAAAATAAAGTGTATTGTTAGACAAAAATAAAAAAATAAAATGAGAACTATTTTCACACGGAACCGCTCAGTTCGGCCCCCACGGTTCGGCCCCAGCTCATTTTTCCATGATAGCTTTTTTCTTTGGCATCCAAATCCATTAATCTTGATATCATTCGAAAGCTCTTCACATGCTCTATTAGCCTTACAAAAAGCGGATAGATTTTCAAGCCTGGAAAAAGTTTTATTAAGAAAAAACTTCAAAAATTTCGACTTTCTTGCAATTTTCATGTATAACTTTTTGGTATTTGTCTAATCGCAAAGCAATAGCTTAGAAAAAGCTTCTAAACACCTTAAGCTTTCAAATAATGCCAACAATATTGGATTTGTTTACAAAGAAAAAAGTTATAGAAGTTGTAGTGGAAAAACATTGGGGCCTGGGGG